>CM043020.1:23732564-24261824 GCA_023690525.1 Holotrichia oblita
AGGTGTCTCATTTATCTTTAGGTTGCTCTAACGCGGTCAGTGCCCTGGAAAGTTTTATTGAAATTATCAAATAAATACCTTAATAACCTAAATTGCTTCAGCTCGTGTATGTACAATTAGCCGTTTATTCTCGTAGTTATTCTTTAACATATCAAAAGCTATAGTTACTGTTTGAAACCTCAATAGAACGAATAAGCGTTGCAGCGTCTTCAAACAGGATTTTAAATACGAACATTTTTGAACATTAATTAAATGAGCATTTGAATGAATTAGCGAATTAAAAATGTCATAAAATATAAGCTATTGGTTATATGTCTGAACTTCGAGTAAACTTATTGCTAGTAACTTAACCTGACCTTTGTAAATCAATATTTGCGTTTACATGATTCTTGTTTATTAGATTCATTATTGTCCACTTGCAGTAACATTTTTTCTTTTACGATATGAAAAAAATAATTTCGTTCCTTTCCGCTTCTTCCGTATCACCATCCGGCAATATTCAATTTCCTTTTCGAATTTCGTTTTGAGTATCTAGATTGAGAGTTATTTGGCGACGCCGCGGCAAGATTTTTAAAATATCTAAGTTATCACCTTTGCAACTAGTTAGAAATGGGAAACCGCGGCAATTGAGATTTTAATTAACTACGTTTTTGTTTAAGTTCAGCCATGTTGTGCCATTTTTGTAATTATTTATTCTACAATAATATCAAATAGAAGCATCTAAGAAATGAAATGAAACGTTGTAAAATGATTCGGCGATTTACTGTTTGTTTATGGTTGTTTCTTGATTATTTTATTTCGATAAACTTCGGTGTGAGTCCTTAAGTGTATCAGGTTAGCTTTTAGCCAAAATAGTGTGCTTTATCGAATTCGTTTCGCTGATTGTGTGTATATATCCGTTGCGTAACGATCAAAATGTTAAGGTTTACTATACTTGACGTTTAAACATAATATTGTTCTATTGCAGTTATTTACTTAATATAACATCTTCTTCCATACCTCACCATTCCTTATGGAGCTACTTGAATATGGCGCGTATATTAATACAATATTTGCTTTAAAACCGACCTTAATTGGAGGTCATGTCGGGAAAATTTAAAATTTCTAAAGTTCTAATAAAACCATTTATCGACGTTTAATTAATGAAAGGTGGGAGCTGGGATTCAATTATCTGAGAGGGACGGGTAATATTTCTCGGAGAATTGTATTCCGATCGATCTACCATTCACTATTGAAGCAAACTGATTAACTGTTTGTTATTATAAACGGAGTGATAGTGTTAGCATAAAGCACAGCAAGAGTTGCAGGGCTAATCGCACAAGCGCTATAACTAACACCCACCGAGACGAAAACTACTTGTAAATGACCACAAATTGACGTAATGTCTAATTAAATAAGAACATGAAAAAATAATGTCAAAACAAATGTCTGATCTAATAGCAAAACACCATAGCAAACACGAAGAAGCTGTATACATATTTCTACTGACATCATTTCATGGTAATAATATCAGAGTAAGGGAAATTACTGCAATGTTTTGAGCAATTATTGTCAGGATTATTCTATCACACTATTGCACATTTTGTTTAGCAAAAAATTCAAAATGTCAGCAATTGTGAATGATGAAAAGGCTTTTACATGAACTATTCAAATCCGACAAAACGTATTCCATCAACAACAATGTATAGGACGTCTTTATCTGCCATTGTTTATTTACATAATAAATTCTGTTAGTTTCTCTGGTATCCTTGCACTGTGCCATTTAAGACATTTATCTTTGTTTTGTTGGCAGTTTCCGAGTTAGAATGAATACTATGTACATACATTATCAATTGCACGTCGGTTATGGTACATGATTTATTTTGTGAAGAATAAATACCTACAGAATAATTTTGTAGAAATGCATGAAAACTATTGATATAATATTAAAATTTCATAGTACTGAAATCGAACAAACTTAACCTAATTTTCGCAAATTATGATTAGTTGCTTAACGTATAATTTTACATCGTTGTTTTATCACTGACAGACATAATAAATCCATCTATCAATGATATCGATTTTATATTTGTTTCTTAAACCATTAAGACATTACGAGTTAAGAAACGCATATACAAACATTGCAGTAAAGTTTCTATGCGATAACGAAATAAATTCACGCTCAAAGTCAAACAATGTTTCTTTTGAGAGAGAATAAGTAATAATAGCGTTGCAAAATATCATGCAATATCAGCTTAGGAATACGATAGCGATAACATTATAATTCTTTTGATAGATTAAATAATCTAAGAATGAGGAGCCAAGTTTGGATTCCAAAAAAAAAAGAAGGGGAATAGTACAAATAATAGTAAATCTAATTGATGTAATAAAAAATTGTTAAAACAATAGACCTTAATAATAACAACATGTTGTACATACATACTTCAAAATTGCATATCTTTTGTAAAAATAGAGATACTTAATGAAGTCAACAGTAAATGAAAATGTTGGGAAACATCATTGCCGATTTGATTCATAGGTTAATCAATTCATGCTAAGCTAATAGCAACTTATGATTTTACAAAAAAGATTGCTCAATGTGATGAACTGATCGGTCTTCAGACTTTAGTCACCATTTTCAGTGGTAAATATTTTTTCACGGCAGTGTATTTATAAAACTGTTCTCAAGATCTTCCTTGGAAAGAACTAGCTGCCATTTACATTACAATATTAATTATACTTTATAAGTTTGTTCATGAGCACTGATTTTGTTAATTCCAGATATCTTTCCACTCATAGGTCAATACCTGTTTTCCTTTTTTTTAATATTGGGTTTTTCTTATATGAAATAATATCGGATCTGTGTATAACCAGCAAACTTGTAGACAATTTATTTGGATGCTTAGTTTGACAATTAAAAACTATCAACACAAACTTTATATCTGTATAAATAGTTATGCTTAGAATATTCAAATATTGTTCAATTTTCGTATCATATAGAATAATAATTTATTTTTGTAAATAATAATGTTAACCCGTTGTTGCTTGACAAAATAATTCTCTCATTGCAATTCATTACAATTTTATAATAGTTGCAGAAAGTTTGTTTATAAATATATACTTTTAAATTAATTGTTTCATAATCGGTTGTTGACAATCATTGAAAGTATAAAAGGAAATTAGATAAGAAATATAAACTGTACTATAAACATGTTTACTTTTAATTTTAATGGCAGATTTCCTAATCAAAATAACTATTTGTATCATCATTATCGAAAATTAAACGGTGTTTATATATGTTTCTAGTATTGGTAATATAATTAAATCATTTATCTTAACCGACATCCTTATCCTTTGTATTCAATATTATTTGATAGTTTTTTTTTCATTTCTTACTACCTTAACCATTAGAATGCAGTATAAAAACACATCTTTTTAAGCCTAATTTTGTTTAACGACAATTATAAATGATCTCATATTATTACATAAATGGTGTAGGAATCAGTTAGATATAATTTTATTCTAACTAAATAATTTATTGATCTATAAGTGGAATAAATCAGGGAATAGAAAAGATATAAGTATTAAGGTCATAAACTATATTCTTTATAATTTACCAAACGATCAAGTACAATATAGTCGGCTTTTCTAATACGTTAAATAATATTAGGTATTCTAGTAGTAACGTGTTTTGTAGTTAGGTCTTACCGTTTGGTACCATATTGTACATGAAAAAAATATAACAGGTGGCTCATCTAATAGGGGAACGATATCAGTCCAGGTGTGCAGGTATTTGAATAAAATTAAGGGTAACAACATTTTTATTGCGTATAAACTGACGTTATCTTTATAAAATACTACAGTTGTCGTTCAAAGACGGTTGGTTATTTTAACTGACACAACTTGTAGACTTATTCTATATGAACTGTGCGAAGTTGAATTTGTATTTACTTTAGCTGAATGCAATGCCTGAGGGCACCTTTGACAAGTAGTCTGTGTAATCGTTTATTCAATATCTGACAATTTTCTGTAAACCTACAGAAGAGAACAACAACAAAAACTTGTTTTTTACGGCGACTTAATTGTAATATCAGTATTGTCCTATCAAATCATTGGCTTTTAAACAATAAGTATATTTACACTAAAAAACTTTAGGAGGTGTTTCTCTAACTGAAGAGACTTTAGTAAGTTTCTATAAACACATGTCTGAAAACGTGTCGCTTCCAAAATAGCGTAGAGTCTAAAAACTCTAATTTTGTTAGGATTATTACCTTTATTTTGTGTGTGTTTAAAGGTTACTTTTTTATATTTAGTATATACAGGATGATTGATTGAGACCGGCCATTAGAAACATTGGGCCTCCTAATGATAACAAATTTCTGCAAAGGTGCATACGCGTATAGGATACTTAAATATATTAACTAAAATATTTTCAAGATGGCGGCACTTCCGGTAATTGACATCAACTTTCTTAATTCAAATAAAATGATATAGTTTTCTTTACATTTTCTAAATATAAGCGGTATTTTAGAGAGACTTTTAGTGTTTCCTATACCTAGTTGCAGTTGTTTTCCAGATGTCTATTTATGGGCTGAAAATTCTGAAATTGAGGTTATGGATAGAAAAGATTTTGACGTTTCTGCTACAGTTCTTAGAATTACTGCAGTATATGCAGCGTGTCCAATAGTTAGTACAACTTCAGACTGTTAAAACTCCATTTTTTCAAATACAATAACTCATTTTTTTCAACATGTTGAAGCAGAATTAAATTCTACATCAAAGGGTATAGGTAGTTTGTAGAAAATTATAACATTTTTTAAATAGCAAATCATGGAAATTACAAGAAATGTTCTTATTAGTCACTAACTATAACCTTGTTTGTATATCTAATGCTATAAAAAAGTGATACACTTTAAACACTTTAACCCGCTAAACACTAAACAAGTTTTAACTAAAACACCGACGCGTTTCAACAGCAATTCAACATTATCAAGGCGATAATAAAACTAAATTAAAATACAACCTACAAATAGCAGGTAACCTGAATTTTATGCACGGTCAACCCGATATGTATCATTAATTTGCGATTAATGAAAACAATGACGAATGCGTGATAGGGTTGTTGTCACTGTTCACATAACTTATTTTTATATATTTCTAAACTTTCGAAAACATTTAGAAACTTACAATTGTTTATTTGTTTAATTATTTTAACATTCGTATGAACGATGTTGTGATCTGCTTCAAAAATGTGTTGGGCAACGCTCGATTTCTCAATTCTATTAAATCTAAGATTAGCCATATGCTCTTTAAATCTAGTTAAGACTGCTCTCCTGGTTTGCCCAATATATTTTTGATTACAATCTTTACAATTGATTTCGTAAATACCTGACTTTTCTAAAGGTTGTATTTTATCTTTAGGGCTACCGATGAGACTTCGTAAACTAGTCCCAGAACTGTAAACTGTTCTGAGATCTAGCTCTTTGAAGATTTTACTCAAACCTTTAGTGATAAAGGGAGCGTAAGCCAGGGTCACAACGGGTGAAGCTTTAACATCCTCTCGAAAAGTCGTAGATTCTTTCACAGTTTTTTTTATGATTAAACTTCGTAATTAACTTATAGATATGTTGAGGCTGGAAACCATAACAGTTGGCCGCATCTTTTATAATTTTAAGCTCTTTCTCATACCTCGCCTTGTTCAAGGGAAAAGTGAGAAGTCTGTGGACCAAAAAATTCAGGCTTGCCATTTTGTGTTGAACACAATGATGGGAATCTGAAGGAATGTAGCGAAGTGTACTGGTTTCTTTTCTATATACGTCAAACTTCTATTGTTATTTCTAATTACTAAAGTATCTAGAAAGGGTAGCTGACCGTTTGCTTCTCTTTCACAAGTGAACTTAATGGTTTCGAACCGATTATTTAATCTATTGAGAAAATCGTCAATATTACATTTTTTAGTATCAAATATAGCGAAAATGTCATCCACATACCTCAACCAAACCCTAGGAAAGTATTCGCTCTCAGATTCTCAGTCCTTTTCAAAACGGCTCATGAAAAGGTTCGCCAAAAAGGGCGACAAGGAGTTACCCATTGCCGTTCCTTCCAGCTGTTCATAAAAATTCCCGTTGAATTGAAAAATGTTCTGTTTCATATAGATGTCAGTTAAGCGAATATATTCCCGGACACATTGTTGACTCAAACTATTTTGAAGCAACAAGTCCTCGAGGTATGTCAAGGTGTTTGGAATCGGTACAATAGGAAAGAGAGAACTAACATCAAATGAAATCAATATTTCACCCTCCAGCAACTGAATATTTTGAATTTCTTTAATAAATTCTAACGAATTTTTTACTGCAAAACTAGATTGCTGTATTGGCAAATTATTAAATTCATTGGTCAGCCATTTGGAAACCTTATAAGTCGGTACGTCAATTGCCGAAACAATTGGCCATACCGACTTGCCAGGTTTGTGAATTTTAGGTAAACAATATAATTTAGGGAAAACAGGATTGGAAGCATGTAGCTTACTTCTAACATCGGCATTAACAAGGTTGTTACAAGCTTTAGACACATTGTTGACCTCACTAATCATTTTCGGTAAAAGATTTTTTAAACACGCAAATAATCGAAAAGATTCAAAAGAATTCCAATCTCTTTAAATAAACTATAACGTATTGCACCCGTAGCGGTGAAATCATCTTAAGATCAGCATTAGATCATAATTCTAAGAATTTTACAAGAATATAGGTTTTGCTTAGTTAAAGTATTTTTATAATATAAAAACCGTGTAATTAGAAATTAAGATCAGTCGGGGAATTTTCCATTCGTCGAATTGTTTGTCGGGAAATTTTCCTTTTCGGGGAATTGTTTGTCTGGGAGTTTTCCGTCGGTGAATTGTTTTCGGGGAATTTTCCTAGATCCATCCACCTGCTTGTTGAATGCAGGCTTGTGCCCGTAAGCCAACAGAAGAAGTACTTATCCGAATTTTATGCTTGTTTTGTCGGATTTGCTCGGCAGTCAGATGAATACGGTCCAACAGCTCGTCTCTTGTGTTTGAAACTTGCGCGTAGACTACATTTTTCATGTACCCCCATAAATAAAAGTCAAGGGGATTAAGATCGGGTGGTCTGGGTGGCCATGCAACAGGACCACCTCGATCAATCCATCTCAGATAATAATTGACGTTAACCCAATTTTGGACATCAATTCCGAAATGTGGTGGTGCCTCATCCATTATTATTTTTTCATATACTGAGCCTTACTTAGCTGTTTTTTAAGAAAAGCATAAATTCATTTGAATATTTTTGAGACTTGTCTTTATACTGGCTATGCGAACATGTAACGAGTTTAGGAAGCTCTATATTGATGAATCACTTATAGATGTACAGAGAAAAAAACTTGAAATAAATGGAGATCCACTTATCTTAAAAAAAAAGAAAAGAGAAAGAATGCTACTGCTGAAGTAGCTCACACATTAGCTGTTCCGGTCGGTTTTGTAAAAACGGAAAAACAAAGTTTCATGTAAATATGTGTAAGAGATGGCTATTAACAACTCAAAGTAATAAAGAATATAAGTAATTATTCGTTTTGTATCGCCATTTTTTATCTGAGAACGTTTATAATGGTTATTGGGCATAAGTATTTCTTAAAACATTGTAAAAGTTAGTGCTAACACATTTTCATAATAGTTTCATAGTTGCTTATTAGTTTGTTTTTGATACCTTACCCCGTTAACGCCGTGTTTGCGAATATCACGAATTGCTGTGACATCTTTCTTTTTTTTTGTGAACGCAGCTTTAACGGACCAACTATTCAAACAATTGCAGGATCTTTTCAATAGGGCATGAAAATTGCTACAAAAACAGCTATGAAATGACTATATTTTAAATGTTATAATTGTCAAGTTATACTATCAGTTAAAAAAGTCTGATAAACGTAAATTTTGCATTGCTTTGTCTGTTCTTATAATTATTTAATTCTACGAGATGAACTGTTTCTCATTCATTTCATTTATACTTTTTGATATTAATAAAATATCATCGAATAGAAAAAACGTTTACTTCAAAAACACAAAAGTTTTGGTTACTATAGCAATAAAAGAAAAAATCGAAAATGACGAAAATAACTCTAAACAACTTTTACCTAAAACATTTACAGTATAGAATTTGACAAAACGTTATAGCAATTAGTTGATGCTTCTGTTACACACTCTATACATATACAATACGCAAATAAACTACATATGCAACGAAAAACAAAAGTAGGCTATGTATATATGTATGCAGACATTTGTGTATCAAGCTAAGTGATAGACAATTGATGTACAAAATGAAACCCAACGACAAAGCATGAAACTCATTTGGTAGCGATAATGCGCTATTACCCTGGATTGTTGCTGTTACATTAGCATAAAATTTATATTTGAACGCATACGTACAGTATCAATCACCTCGAATTAATTCTCACGCAGTGCTTCGGGAAAACACTAAGAGCCGAAGTTCAATTCTCCGAGGAGAAGACGACATTTTTCTCGGAGAATTGTATCCTGATCCATCTACCATTTTCTGTTGAGAGCAAAATGCTTAACAGCACAGCAGTATAAATAGCGAAATAGTGCTGTAACAAGGTCCATTGAACACATTAACACACACAAATTATACAGCAAAGAATTGCATCATAGTCTAATAGGCAATACTGCTTAAGAAGTTGCTGCAAGTAGCACCCACCACAGCTTAAAAAAAATTAATACTAATTTAGAATATTAGAATGTTTTTTTCCCCCATTTATCCTGTTATTTTATCCAAAACTACAGTCATAAATTAAGATTTACTTTTCAATGCACCCTTACCTCTGTATTTGAATATATTCGGTGAAAATACGATTTCTCATTAAGTTGAAGTTGTTAAAATAGAGAGCGCCCTTTTAAGTGAACTCAATCTAGAAGTGATATACACTGAAGAAAAAAAGTCATCATACAGGTAAAAAAATCGCTTGTTTTACAAATAAAAGACGAAAAACGATTTCTTTTGCCACAAATCACTATATCACTAAAAGAAAGAGTATGATCTGTTAATCCGAAATCCAAAATTTCAATTGATTATCTGCCACGGTTCCAAAGTTATGAATTTTTTACTTTACGAAATAGAGGCGAAAATCGCATCCGAACCCTCTGTTCACGCGATTTTCGCCTCTATTGCGTAGAGTTCATAACTTTGGAACCGCTGCAGATAATCAATTGAAATTTTGGATTAACAAATCATACTCTTTCTTTTAGTAATATAAATTTAATTCAACTTTCACCACAAAGGACAGGTGAATTTTTATATGCGTACTTCAATGCTTGTAACTTTGTTCATAATTAACTTATTACAGAAATATTCCACAGTTAAGCTTTTCTTGACGTTAATGATCGATTTGTGGCAAAAGAAATCGTTTTTCGTCTTTTATTTGTAAAACAAGCCATTTTTTACCTGTATGATTCATTTCTTTACTTCACTGTAGTATGTATGTATACCTTATATACCTATATATCTACTCGGAAGTAAATGGATAGCTACGTATATTATCTTTGTCAAATTGAATGCGGATTTTTTAACGGAAAATTTCCATTAAATATGTAAAGGCTTCGCATTAAAACGAATTTCACTTCTATAAAAAAAGTTTCTGAACTCCAAGTAATTAAATTCCCTCTAAAGCAAAGCCTTTATTTACTAAAAACACATTTCCTGCTGAAAAAATCATATTTCAGTTTAAAAAGAGTACTATGATTAGTTATTTAAAGAAAATGTACCAAACGAATAAGTTTTGTTTGAAAATTAATTCATATAGTTTCAGATAAATCTCCAAATAAAACATATTTGTTTCTTACATTTATTTTAAATAAATAATAATTTTCTGCTCGAGCGATCGAACTCTGGAAATACCGCGAACGTTCCAGAAACAGAATACTCTCGACGTACTACCGAGTATAAAAGACCGGCGGCGGCGTTTGTTGGAGTCAGTCAGTCAGTCGTTTACGAAGGCAGAGCGCACCATATAAACATGAGTAAATATACAGAAATAAGTACTAGTGGGCGTACGTAATTAGTTTTAGTAATAGCTCATTCTTTTTGTTATTATTTTATTTAACGTATAATAAATCTTGGTTAAGAAAAATAGCATCTAAACTTTATTGAACCTAAAAACGTAACAATTGGTATCAGCTCTGGGATTTGGCGATATTTCTCGATCTACTGTGGTAAAAATGATTACAAGACCTATAAAATTAAGGAACCTAAAAGCGCTGGATCTCAAACGAGCATTTGAAGAAAAAGAGTTAGATATCAATAGGTGAACTTCAATAACTGCTCTGGAAAATTATGGAAGAAAATGGTGAGTATTCGGGAAAATCACGTATTTTGCATGGATAGAGGTACGAATAAGCTATCGAAAATTTTATTTAATGTTAGTTAACATGGCGGAAGAGAACTCAAAAACCACGGAAAAACAAACAGTGATAAGTCGTAGATAAGTTTGTGTGGTGGGTGCTAGTTGCAGTGCGTTGTTGAACTATATTAAATTGGAAATAGTAGAAAATTCTAGAAGACTGGAACAAAAGTTAGAAAATTCCAGAAACATGAAATTACAGAAAAGATGGACGAAAAGTTAGTAGAAACTTCAAAAATTACGAAAGAAAAGTTGGTTGAAATTTCTGAAAACATGGAAGAGCGACAGGAGAAACAAATGAAATCAAGATTTAATCAAGTGAATTTGACAGACACCGACAGCTCATCACAGCTGGAAGCAGAAGGTGTGAAGAGAGTTGTCAATATTCGGCGGCACAATATCTTTTATCTGTAACAGCTGTTATAGAAAAGGCTGGGGTTAGACCATCATAGCATTTACTTCATCCGTGATGAATACGTGGCGACACCATGAGAGTGCTTTAAGCCATAAGTTTAGTAAAACGACAAAACTATAGAGAACAGGTAATATAGTTAGATGCGTTTTGCTTCTAATCACATGAAGAAAGTCTTACAAGCCTTTGAATCTGAAGCAATTGCCTTAGTGCAAATGGTGAATAACCTTTCGGAGGACAAACAGCCATACTTCACAGAGGAAATTATTGGTAAGGTACTTGAAGCGATAAAATCCAGTAAGATATGAGGTTCCTTGAATTGTCACAAGATTGAACATTTGAGGAATTACTGTCTTCAGCTACAAAAGACGCCGTAGTTACACGGACAATCGTTAACTCATGTTATTGGCGCCGTATGTCTTTTTGTTGATGGAATTATCGGTGGTGAACCTCAAGATATATTGCTGGACACTAGTACAACGACTACAATAATCCGTTTTGAAAATCTTGAGGGAGAAAGAAGGACGTTGACAACAAGACGGGCATTATGTATAGCGACTGAAAAGTTAATCCACTTACTCGAGGAAACGATTTCTAACTTTGCGTTCGCGATTTGACATTTAAGTATCCATTTTCAACATTTAGATAGGTGGCCAACATAGAACACAACGTAATTCTTGAAATGGAGGTAATGACAGAATTTGGTTTCAAAGTGAACCTTTGAGGGCAGAGTATTGGAAATAAATGAAGACATTATTCCCAATCTTTGTCAAGATTGGCCAAGGATATAGTTCTCAGCGAACACAGGGAAATCATTGTACCGGCGATTCTAGTGGACAGTATTTCAAAAGACCAAGTTATTAGAAACGGAAGCAAATTATAGGCTACTACTTTTTCTTCGTTTGATAATCCAGACCAAGGTAAGTTTTTTAGTCTGATTGATGGATCTTAATGACAATCTCTTCAATATCTTTGAGTTTCTAACGAGTTTGCAGTGTTACTACGTTATCTGGGCAGTGATAAAAGCAATTTGATAATCGCGTCAACATGGCCGGTGGGAGTTTGACAGGTGAACAACATCGAGTTGTGAAAACGGTGATTTAGCACTACCAAGATATCTTTCAAATTGAAGATATCTTTCAAATTAAAGATGGCAATAAAGGCTATGGAAAAGGATGGCTCTATCGAACTATAAAAGAATCCATGGGATCTCCAGTAACACTCGTATAAAAAAAAACAAGAAGAATGGCCACTACCAGGATCTATGCAAACTATCAACTTCTTAATAGCATGATAAATAAGGACAGCTATCCTTTGCCCCCTATCGATGATATTTTGGACTGCTTGATTGTTTGCAAGATGTTCTCAACGCTGGACTTTAAAAGTGGTTACTGGCAATTCGACTTGGAATTCAATGATAAAGAGATGGCTATATTTACAATTGGAACCAGACTTTGGGGCATTTTACCGTTACACCATTCTGATGCTGGAACATCTTAAATAAGCTGTCGCGGAAAATTTACTGGATGACCTAATTGTGCTTGGAAAGAGATTTAAAGAACAGAGATATTTAGAAGAAATATTGCAATGTCAATGGAAGCCAACCTATTCCAGAAACAAGTAAAGTGTCTTGGCCAGGTTATATTGGAAGAAGAGGTATCAGCTGGTTCGAGAAAGATAGAAGCAATGAACACTTGACCAGTACGAAAAGATAAGCACGAAGTTGGAAGCTTTATCGACTTTGCACTTGTTATCCCTGGAATTGCCAAGAACGCCAACCTATTAACAAAATTTGTTAAAGATGGCCGAAATTTTGTTTGGGGCATGAACTGTCAGCATGCCTCTGAACAACTGAAGTAAATATTGATTATTGCCCTGATTTTGAGCGAATCACGCGCAGGCGGAAAGTTTAGCTTAGCAGTGAGAAAGTTATTTCATACTTAAACAGAATGCTATCAAAACCATAACGCAACGAAGAGGAAACTATTGACGGTTGGATGTTTTGAATTTGAAACTTATGGGAAATGGCAGCGACAAAAAGGCGAGAGATACTATTCCAGGACGGAACAGTCTTAAGAAGGCGTTACATGCCTAGTGAGCAAGTACACAAGTACATGATTTTCTTCTCGACTGGTCGAAGTCTGGAAATATCGAGAACGTTCCAGAACAGAACATGCTAGACGTACTAGTAAGTATAAAAGACCAGAGTTGGTGCCGGCAGTCTGTTGTTTATCCGAGTGAAGTGTTCGATATAAATAAATATGTGTGTAAAAATAAATATACAGAGTGCAAGATAAGTGTTGGTCAGTGCATGTAAATAGTTTTAGGAGTAATAATGTTAGTTTATTTGTTTTGTTATTCATGTGAATATTGTTTGTAAACTTAATTGAACCTAATCACGTGACAATATAAAATACGACCCATTTATTTATAAGCATTTTAAATTGCCATAATATACCTCCTATCAAGTTTAAGAGTTACTTAATAATTGTAAACGTCTTGGACTCTCCCTTTATTCTGAAATCGACTATACCTATTTCCCAGCTCTATTAGGAATATAATTATAATTAAAACTTGAACAAGCGTTAGAAGATGTGAAAAAATACTGTTTTTCTTAATCTTGAATTATGTTTTTTATTGTATAACGTCAAAATTGTAATGCATTTAATAATACATAACGTTTGTTGCAGCTTCTAGCACAAGTAAATATTTAGCATTAGATTCCTCTCCACTGGGACCTGAAGAAACAAAAGAAATAGATCAGGCAGCCAGCGATGTTCTTGATGCCAAAGATCTCGTTGAACCTCTACCACAATCGAACATGGTATTGCGGAAACGCATTAAAAAGATCAAACAGGGTATGAAACGATATAATAGTCAATTGTCATTGTTAAGAGAAGATTTACGGGCGTGTAAGCGCAAAACGGCAGAACAACAGAAACAAATATCTGAACAACAGAAACAATTGGCAGAACAACAGAAACAGACGTTAGAATATGCTACACGTTTGGACGAATACGATAAGAAAAATGAAGAGATCTCACGTAAATTTAGCACCTTATTACAAGAGCTCAATAAATGTAAGACAGAATTGCAATACTGGAGGTCAAAATCTCCGGCAACTCCACCATTTTGTACCGGCTGTGGTAATACTATACCACCGCCTATGGAAGAGTTAGAAGCACTTATGAATCAAGGCGTCAATCCAGAAGGCTTAGGTCTTGATCCAATATCCGAATTTATACCAATAGCTGGAACGAGCACAGAAAGTGAATTAAACGAAGCAAATGAATGTGCACCTGCGAATATAGAAGAAGTTAAAATTAAAACTCCGTTAGTAGTTCCATGCACTACTAGAAATAATAAAAGAAAGGTGGAAGAATCTAAGGAAACTCCAACAAGTGCTTCTAATGTGAAGAAGCCGCGCAGGGTAGTCAAAGAACGCAGTAAAAGAGTTAAAATATAAATTTGTGCAGTGTTTTTTGTGCTTTAAAACTATCGCATTGGGTTTGATATAGTTTCATCTCTGGCTCGAAATGGTAATTTTCATGTATTTTGAGTTTTTACAATTAATATGATCGTTTACGTTTAATAGAACATTAGACTAACAAAAATTTGTTTAATTCATGTTGTACGGGGATTTGTTTGAGTTGAACTCACAAAATACATCACCATCTCATGCATTGAATCGATCGAAATTATCTTTCACAGCCAGAGAATATTATTTTTTACAATAGTTATTGTAAAATGTGGGTTGATTGTCTTTCAGGGCTGACGGCAGAAAACTTCTGCACCCACGCAAACTTTTATATATAGCTTTTTTTGATGCACTGCAATCTTATTTTGTAATTGCCTCCACCAAATTCTTGGTAGAAAGTACAATAAATTAATTAGCTTTAAATTTCTCACATGGTAGTTGTATATTTTAACTCAGGAAATGTTGCTATTTTTGGTAGCCAGTTTTATGATAAAGATATCGAAAAGAGTGAAAGATTTTTTATTGTTTTTTTGATAAAATCGACGACATCTGGTGCCAGAAATTTCAAACAAGATGAATACGTTCGCGTTCAATAAGTAACATTACATGTAGTTAGATGTGGTATCGGTGCAATTTTTTACAAATAAGATCTTGGTAATTAATTACAAATAATTGAAGAAAATCTTACCGATTGAGTTTCGATAGTTGTGGAATAGATGCAATGTGTTCGTAAGATTTTTTCAATCAAATATAATAGTCATATTGACAATACAGTGATTTTTTAGTGAAATTACGTGAATTACACAAATTTTATCGCATATACATATATTTATTTTATATAGTATGCAATTTTTTAATGCCTTAGAATATTATATGACCATCTTCAACGAAGTTAATACTTTTTTATAGGCTATTTGCTGCTATAATTTGATCAATATAACAAAATTTATTAATCCATTGTATCACGTATATAAAAGAAATGAAATTCATAAATCCTCCGACATAGTCATTTCTGTGATTATAATCTGTAATATACAGAATGTGCTAAGTATTGAAGTTGTTGGTTTCTTACAAAAAAAGTGAATGAAAGCAAATAAAGTGGACATAACTTCACTGTAGTTGTGCAAAACCATATTAGATGCTACAATTATTAACGCCCTATCCCATATCGTCCTCCATTTATTTTAATAATTATAGGCATCAAGTCAATTCATTCATTTTTATATAAGCTATTATCAACATTTCTGTATTTTAGCACTCTGTATCTGCTTAAGTAATTTTATTCTTCATCCAATTACCGATGAATGGGTGCAATTTCGTGAGATGATAGAAGGACACTCTAATTTTATTATTTTGACTGATATATATTTAATATACACATATTTTTTTATCAAGAAGAAATGTTTTAGAATAAAAGACAATCCACTGTAAGTTACTTATTGAATAGTTCCTTTGAAAATTTTTTATCGAGGTCCAAATGTTTCCGTTTCAAATTTAAATACAAATGTACACGGGTCTTTCGAATAATATCCAGTTCGTACATTTTCTGCGGTCAAACCCATTAAATTTTCGGTTGATCTTACGTTTTAATTAAAAAAATCATTTGAATTTTTGAAATCTTGTGATAATTGTACTTTGTCTTTAGAGTTTCTGTTGGTTTATTTGAATTATGCGATTTGAGTCACGTTATTTCGACAAATCAAAAAGACTGATCAAAATTACAGACCTCACGAAAATGTACACTCAACTTGATGTATTTTTATGGAACAATAATCTCTTTACAAAAAAAAGAAAATGAAATGAAATACTTGATTATAGATAGGTTTTCAGTTGTAAATAGATATTTATCAATATAGAATAAAAATAGTGTATTATATTAACTACTATAATGTGCTTTATATTATAATTTGCACATATAGATAATTTTTATTAATATAGTAGATTGTAGATAGAAAAAAAACTACTTTATTAAAAAAAAAACACAAAAACATGACATGTTTCATAACATAATTTTTAAATTCAGTTAATTGCATTGTAAAGTGTCCTTTTATTTAGTTCAATTTTTAGATATGTAGTTTTGATAATGTAAGTACGTTAGAGAAGAAAAATGAGAAAATGATTAAAAAATTTGGGTCTATTTTCAAATTTAATATTGTGTAATGTGTACCCTCTTGTATGTTATTTAGTTTTCAATAAATTATATGCATTAATCAGGCGTTTCTCTTCACCAACTTTTAGAACATTTGCATTATTTCTGGATTGCTTGAATAAGTTTGAGGTAAGTGTATCACACAGGTTTTTTTAATTTGCTTGTAACATGCTTTATTGTGCTTACAAAAACAATGATGATGCCTTTTTTTGTCTTGCGTAGTGGTCGACGATCTACTGCTTAATGGAAGTCCCCATGAACTAGGCTACGCTGCTGTTAGTAATTGCCAAATTTGAGGGCACTGTTTCCGAAAAGATGATATACAAAACAAAGTTAATGGTATGTGTATGGTGAGACAAACTTAACGATGGCGTCGGATGTAAAATATCTGGAATTCAGTTTGGATCTAGTGCACATATTCCAATTTTATCTGAAAAATATAGTCGACAAAGCTATTAGAGAGCCTTGACCATATGTCTGAAACACCCTCGATTTTTGTAGGTAAAGTGAAATTGTAAGATATAAAAATCAGACTACAAATGTTAATACAATTCAAATACAAGTGATTCAATGATTTTACTTTTCAGTTCTTTGTTTCTGTATTTCTGCCTTCTCTCTTCTACCTTTCTCTTTAAAATACGCCACAAATTCCCAATTGGTGACAAGTCCGGCAATTGTGGGGGCCATTCGAATAACACGCATATATTATTTTTACTGAATCACGCAGTTGTGTCCGCTTTGACTTGAGACACGGTGCGTTGTCTTGCAGGAAAATGTATTCATTTTCGTTTTACGATGGACGGTTCTGATACCTCTTTTAGCATAGTAATGTACCAGTCACTATTCGTCCGATAGCAGTCTTACATTCCCAAATCATGACACTGCCCGCATCGTACTTTACTCTAAGCACAATACAGTCTGGCTGAAACGCTTTCTCCTTTCTGCGACGAACAAATTGAGCCCCAGGTGTTGGCAATATCTTAATATGATATACAAAATTATTAGCTTTTTAAAAAACTACGAATTAGTATTATATTTACAAATGGATCGTAGTTATCCAATAAAGAAGTAAAAAATGCATTAATTAATCACACTGAGTTCGTCGGACCATATGATTTTGGATTAATCCACCACTGCTCAATTTGTGTTTTTTTTGCCCACAAAAATTATTTTCTTTTCTGTTGCTCGCTCAATAAAGGCTTACTGCGAGCTTTACGACAATGTGAATTTGCTTGCAGTAGTTGTCTCCTTACTGTTTTTGCAGATATAGAAATTCCTTGTTCTTCGTTTTGAGAGATAATCGCGAAAACAATTGATCATCTCTCAATTTCCTGGTACATTGGTAATTTTATAAAGATCAGTAATAGTCAGATACAATTGCATTATTGGGCTTCAGGTAATATCGGGTGTTTATACGAGTACTTCAGACATGACCAAGTGGTATGTGTAAAAGAACATTTAGGTCAAATTGGGAACTCTGACCGAGAATGACTCATGGGTTATATAAAGCAATAGTATTATTTATGTCTTTACTGTTGTGGTCTTGTATACGAGCCCAAAGTGCCCAAAAATTTTAGTCGGAATGTTGCAAGGTTAGATTTGCTTAGGTATAATGGCAGCGATAAGTATGACGCCAATCACCGTTACCAGCTGAATTTTTGCATCTGTTGATAAAGGTGAAAGTTTTAAAAGTAGATCTCGGGTTAAGGGAAATAATTAACCCGTGAAAGATTCTCAATTCTTAGACATATCTTCCATCGTCTCGTATCACTCATATGTACTAGATATGGTAACGGATAGGATATAGAAAACCTCATTGGTCACCAAAACTTTTGAAGTTACTTCAAATAGAGAAAATTTAAGGATATGAGGCAAAAATTGAGGGTTTGACAGTATATACAGATAGACCTAAATTTGCAAACAAATGTTTAGTGTTGTGTATAGTTCGCGGCCTCAGAGAATCCTCTGGCCTGTGGCAACATACTACAAACAGAAATAGACGTTATAACTAATGCGGCCCATTTGCTATTTGGGAGGAGTATCATCACAGTTACAGCCCATTAGCACTTTGAGGCGACTTCGGGATAATAATCGGGCAGTGCCACCTCAAAAAGCACTTGTGCAACTAAGGCCCACTTGTTGAGGTTCTTAAAATTATGAAACACTTTCTCACATATCCTGTCATTATATGGCATTAGGAAGCAAACTCGGCGTTAGGAAGTATAAAAGGACGATATCCATCACAGGAATACTGCATGATGGAATTCTTTGCGCACAACGAGATTATCCCATTAACATTTTTCAATTACGTGGGCGTTTAAAGGTGGTACTCTAACCAAAAGTAACTAAACTCTGATTCACAGTGAAATAACCATATATACAGTGTGTCTAAGAAAGAAAACCATGAAAATCGTCACGCCTCCCATCTCATTGTCGACGGTGATCGACAAACATTTAAATCTTATGCTATCGCCAATGAAGGCATATCATGAATAAAACGATTCAAATATAAAAAAGTTGTATGGTAGAAACATAAGTAATCCCAAGTTGGACTAAATATATGCAGAATTCTTCTTCGCGTTCAAATGCTGTCATAAATAAGTATTACGGATTTCTTTTCCTCCAAAGTTAAATTCACGATAAACGATTAATTTAATCTAACGGTTTAAAATCTTCTAAAATTAGACGTTTAGAACTAGAAAACTGAAATGTCGAATGATGAGAGGAATAGGAGGTGGTAACTGACGGGCAATGCCGAGACTCTCCGACATTATGCCATCTTGCGTCCAGTAGAATAAGTCTGCGCGTGCAGAACACCTTTGCTTATCCAAAGAAAATACAGACGTTCGGTATAATACTACTATATGGTTAGTTTCTCTTCACAAAGACCGAAATCAAAACGGGATAGCGCTATATCCAGCTGTATATGTCTATCGCATAACCACCAGCGCAAGTGTAGCTTTGTTTTATATACACTGGAACCTCGTTTATATCCGAATTCACTTATATTCATCGTCACTTATATCCTCACTATAGCACTCATTTATATCCGCTCGGCATCCACCACCCGATAGTGCACGTATTCACGTGAGCCAATCAGCGCGTAGCACGACCTTTCCTCTCCACTAACGGGATAGGAGTGGACACCCCTCTTGAGAGGATATAAGTGAATGTTTAGATTTCTCGGCCGCGGATATAAACGAGGGTACAGTGTAATCATAACAACCGTGGGACCAAGTAAGACAAAGAAGTGATGTTCCATCCCTCTTCATCGGCGAAAATATTTGCAAGCAGTTTCATACGAGACCCGCAATATAGTATTAGTGGTGGTACATATGTGGAAATAACACAGTATTTAGTTACTTTTGTTTATACAGGCTAACAACTTGAACTACGAAAGTTTATTGATAGGAGAGGGTAGTGGGAGTTAAAATTAAACGTATCCATTTTACTATTGTCAACTTTTTATATGACAGAAATGTCAGTGGTTATGTCAAATACTTTACCGAACCATCAAACTATCCTAATGTAATACACAATTAATGAAAAAGTGCAAATTATAAAGTGGTTTTATAATTTGTCATATCTAGTACTTGACATAACCACTGACATTTCCCTCCCTCCCCCACTACCATTTCCTATCAATAGGCCAATAGGCTTTCGTAGTTCAAGTTTTTATCCTGTATACCACCTTAGAATCGTAGCGAAATTTCAAAATTTTTCAGTAGGTGGCGGCATTGCACATATCACCTAAACCCACCTAGAATGAGTCTATGGACAATAATAAGTTACCGTACGAAACACTCTGTACAACAAAGAATCAATTTCTTGTATCGTGGACTTTACTGATCACAAATATTTTCTTTACTACAAAACATTTTGTATAAGCAAACTTACATTTAAAAATGATTTTTCCCGTTACAATTCCAAAAAATATGCAAAAAATATTTATTTGAGGCGTCCTCTGCCAAATTATCTGTACCTATCTCCTTAATGTAGTTAATGGCCTATAGATGGCACCATATAATGTTTGGAATATATAGAATAGAATTTTAAGAAATATTTTTGTAATTACATATTTTTCGTGCTAATTTGTAGAACTTGTGTTAACTGTTTGACTAGATTTAATATTTACCCTACAAATACAAATTTTATCATAACTTATCTAACCAAATTGAACAGACCATGTATTGCTATCTTTCTTCTGGAATTGGTTCTCTTTGTTGTGAAACAATAACAAAGGGAAAAATCTGCAAATAAAGATGGCAGCTGCCAAAGTGTACGATATTACGTTGTATATCGAAAATAACAGTTTTCCAAGAAACTCTTTGTGTAATAGTATATTAATTTGAAGTTGTCGTATGGCTGCATTCTATACAGAAAGAATACTGGCACAGTCCGGAATAGATCCATTTATATAGCTTGCAGTTGTCAAGGACGTTGTCGTTAAATGACGGTCTGTAACATTCAAAAAAGTTTTTTTTAATTCCAATTTACGATGGTTTATAACACAACAGTCACGCTTTGATATTGCATGCTTAGTTTTGGAGAGGCCACTAAATAGTTATTTTTAATTGACAGCATGTATAACCCAAATAATTGTGATAGCTATGGTACAGTGTTGTGGTCAAGCTTCTGTATACATTTTTACTTACTGTGTTTGTATTTTTCTTTTATAGGTGATGTACCGCAGGGTCAAATTGTACACCCTGATAAACTTACGCAACAAGAAACAGATCTAATGTCTCGCGAACATCTAGTGTATTCACGTTGCAATAGTGTTGGATCTATAAATACACCTAGTACATCGAATCACAACACTGGTAAGTTATATGTCTTATAAAAATACTGTAATTGTGTTATCTCTGTACCAGGAAAGATTTCCTTCAAAGCAACGAAATACTTTTAAAGTATTTCTAAAACATATGCTGTTGGTTTTTTTGTGATACTATTTCATTTAAATATAACCTCAAAAATCGCAATAATAGATATGTTTTCTTCTTATTTTAATAGATGAGGAAGATGATGCAGAAATTAGCAAATTATCCCCACTAAGTTACAAAGATAGAAGGAGAGAAGCACATACGCAAGCTGAACAGAAACGTAGGGATGCAATTAAGAAAGGCTACGACACATTGCAAGAACTAGTTCCTACTTGTCAACAAACTGATCTCTCAGGTATGATAATTAGCAAATTATTAAAATACAGTGGCAAGTAATAAAATAGAGTGCATAGTAGGGGTATTTACGGGATTAAAATGTTGTCAGCCAACCTTTCAGTAAAGTGATACGATTAAAGAATATTGCATTTTTAAAACTGTTATTAAATAAGCAAGGAAACATTGTGTTCAGATGTTTTGCAACTTAGCATTATATGTAGAACCAGTCTTGTAAAGCACGGCAATAAAAAAGAAGTGCAGGACTTGTTTAGTAGTTTAGTGCAATGATTAGATGAGTTGATACTTTAAACTTTGTTTCTAAGATCTATCAGTCCATTGAAGTCATGTATCAATAGTATTCAAAAAGTATCTGTTTTCAAAAAGTCATTCACTTTTAAAGATCGTTAGCAATCTGAGCCCTTAATTCTATGTTTGAGTCTAATTATAGAATATTTCCATTAATATCAAGATTATTGTAAAATAAAAGCACGATTATAGGATTATACATATTATTGGACATTGTATAGATTGAATATATGTATATAGATAATGGTTTATTGGTGTAAACAAAATGAGTAATTTATTGCTATCTATTACTAGTGTTTCAATAATATTTAAAGTAAAATCCTGGATTTTATATTGTCTTTTTAATTCCAGAGATCCTTTGTATTATACACTCAGGTATAATAAAAAGTTTCCAGGTATTTCTTAAAAATTGCGCGAGATGGTTATGTTTTACAGTGGAATCCGGTTACAGCGAAAGCGCAGGGGACCGACGATTTTACTTCGTTGTAACCGAATTTCGTTGAATACGAAATTGGAATAGTCATCAATCAATTGCAGTACCAACATTTTTCTAAAATTTTGTTTTAAACACTTAATACACACAATGTGTGGCATTTTTGTTATTTGTATAAGCAACCGGTAAGTTGGTCACATTTTTAAAACATCTCGGTGATTTAGATTCTCCTATAATTAGTAGCTTACGTTTTTCGGATTCGTCAGCATTTGCACACACAAGAACTGTAATTCTTTCTTTGAATAACTTACCCTCTATACATTTCTCATATCTAAATTTCAAGGTTTTGTCGGGAGTTTATTTATAAAATAACCCCATTTCATCTGCGCACAATCCACGTAACGGGATTTAACTATTGGCCTTATATTAGCTAACCTTGCAGAAGTTATTTCTTTATTCACCGACATGGCCTCTCCAGATATTCTACCAAGTCCAATGTTATATTGTTTCTTCCATCTAGAAATCCAGCCCATAGAACATTGATAGTCATCGCCATACCCTAATGCTTTATTGAAGATCGTACAAATTGAATCCGTAATTCCATGAATAAATAAGGGAAAAATAGTTTGTTAAAAACGAAATTTCGCAGTAAACGAATTTGCTGTATCCGCAATACTTATCAGATCTAATACCGAACCAACCTAAATCATGAGCTTGCTTCGCAAAAACCGATATTTCGTTGTAAGTGTTCGTAGTAAGCGGATTCGACTGTATATTAAAGCAAATAATAATTTAGGCTTTTTAATAGGCAATTATTAAACAAACAAGGTAGATGGCGTTTATTTATTAAAGAAAACGGCGAAAAAATTGAAAACAAACTGGTATTACTTCCTTTGACAGTAATTACAACTTGCTTGCGTCTCTGTATACTTTCAATGAAGCTGTAGAATTAGTTTTGAGAGATATTCTCCCATTCTTCGAAATAAAAAAAGCATGCGCAGTTTATTGCAGTTGGTGACACTCCAGCCCCAGCAAACAAAATGATTACGGGCAGCTGCTAGCCTCGCGTAACCGTGTCATAAAACACATCTTTGAGCCGACATGCTGCCAGCGGCAGCCGATCGGCGCGTATGTGTCCCACCGGTCTGCTACAGGCCGACCTATATTTTGCCATCAGTACCAGCAATATATCAGCTGCGAACCGTAGTTTTTGTCGTCAATGGGCCATTATTTCCGTTTCAGTTTTATTGCAATGTTGACTGCTACGTACGAAAATAAACAACATTTTAAAAACAACTCCCTATTATAAAAGGTACAGTACACATATAATGCAAACAAATTATTAAAATTAACTGATTAATGGAAGTCTTTGATCGTCCGCCTTCCCGATCGGAGGCATTACGTAGCGATGGCTGAATGGCCTTATCGACTTCCTCTTTGGTGACCTGCGCACAGTTTATTGTTTTCTTACATGTATTGTAATAAGGTAAAGTGATCGCAAGTATAAAAACTAAAATAAATGTACAATAACTATTACAAGTTTCCTTGCTTTATTTAATTTGGAAATTGCCCCTTTTCGTTTTTCTCTGTTCAATTGAAACTGCATGTTAGTTGATTAGAAACAAGAATATCCATAATGCGTTTGGTAGTGTCTGTAACATCATTGCCGCCAATGGTTTTAAAATTGATTTTTGGCGAGCGAACTGTTTGGTAAAGTAGCAACCGGTTCCATTTTGGCGCTCTCAAACACCAAACTGTTCACTCATTTATGACGTCATATAATCGAACTGCTTGGTCAAATAAGCAAACCGCTCGGTGATATGTTTGGTGTTTATGGTTTGTTTACGTTTAGTTGCCGCCATTATTCATAACCTACTGCACTCCTTTATCCTTTTGTGTTTATTTTTTATTTAATATAAAATGGAAGGTATGGACACAAAATACACAGTAGATCATATAAATTTAAAATGTGAAACAAATCGTTTCTTTCTTATCTAACATTCAATATCATTTGTGACGCCTTATACATGTTTGTTGAATTATTCCAAAAAACATTAACTCAATATATTGTTCAATACACTGTATACATTCACTGTAAGAATTAGCTAGCTAAATAAACGCTAAACACACCGAATACCTGTTAAGACCAAAGTAAAATCTAGGTTAGAATGGGTGATGTTTACACAACAAACGCCATCATACCGAACACTGCGTTTTGGCGTATTCTCGTCTGTATTATGACGTCAAGAGCGAACATACGATCAACCGCGCTTATAAACTGTTCGCTTGAATTAAATATTATAGGATTGTCCTACAGAGTATATGTAGAAGAACTTTGTTGCAACAAACCCTTCATACTGGTGAATATCCTTTTTAACGCGACCATACCACCATTGTTGGTAAAATTATACATTTTTCGATATAAGTCAATCAATGCTAAAATTCTGCAAAAAAATACCTCAAAATAAAATCGCAAACATCAGTCGCATAATCAACAATAATAAAAGCTCGAGCTGTTCGATTGCAGCGGATTGCTGATTATGTGCCGGCGCGTAGCTGGATAGATATTTTGCTGGCATCATACCAGCAGCCGGCCGTTACACTAATGTTTGCTGGGACAGGCCTATTGCTTACTCGTTTGCCTCGCATGTCCCAGACATGTTATATAAGATTTAAGTCAGGCGAACATGGTGCCCAAGTAAACTCGGCTTCCCCAAAATATTTATTAACGGTTCTCGCAACATATAGCTTTGCATTAACATGAAGTTTTTAGTAGGTAAACTAAGCGACCACGGGACCAGTCACTCGACGTGGACACGCTGTATAAGCTGTAGTTTTGACAGCTAAAACCTGTGTAACACCTACAAATTGTCATAATTATGACAGTGTCCACGTCGAGTGACTGGTCCCGTGGTCGCTTAGTTTACCTACTGTTTTTGCCAATTAATGGAGCAAATGGTAGAACACAGTCTTTTTATATGTTGGTAATGTATCGATGTGCTGTTAAGGATCCTCCGTCCACACACACAAGTTCCGTGCAGCTTCTAATGAAATGTCAGCCCATATCATATCTGCGCCTCCTGGAATGTACAGGATACCGACTCTTTTCCACACCCATTGTCGACAGTTTAAAGAACATGGAACTTAGATTTTAAATTCATATGTGAATAGTACATTACTTCACTGCACTCTTTCCCATACCGAGTGATTACGAGCAGAGCATTACAACTTTAATGTTCTTTTAGTAGTATATACAGTGTTTCTCTAAGTTGATTCTTTGTCTCAACTGACGTACAAGTGCGGTTTCGTAATACACATAGTGATAAAGCAATCATCAACAGCAGGTGTCCATCTTCTTTTACCGGATCCTGGTCTCCTTGTGTTTCTGCCAGTCCCTCTAAACCTTTCCACACATTTTAAAACCGCTCTATGAGAACAGAGCAGAATTTTACCAACATAATGCAAAAATCAAACATTTTCAACAAATTGCTTTTGCAGAATGTTCCGCGCATAGAGGCACCGATGAAAGAAAAATTCAGCATAACAGTTTTAACAACAACCAAAATATAATTGGAATTTAATGTAAAACTATAGAAACACACAATTCAAAGATTTCGTTCCAAATAAAATTGACATTTAGGTAGGTTTGAAAAACATCAAATCAAGAAATAGGTCAGGAAATGATTGTGTATGTGTAGTACAAGCATAAAATAAGTTATTGATCCTATATATTTGGTCAAATGTTACACATTTCGAAAATTAATGGCATATTCGGTGGAAACGTTTTATTACTGAGTATTTGTAACAAATCATTATTAACTTGATTCGTTTACTAATCTATTTACATTTAGAAGAAACCGCTTTATACAGAGACAATATTTTTCAAGATGTGTCTCGAAATTGCACACCGGACACTCACGTTTGAGTTATGTAAAAGAACTTCTTGCTTAAACCCCACTGGGTCTGGTAAGTCTCATAAATCGATTTGTGTGACTCACATGGTCCTACAGATGCAAATGTGCTTCGTCTAGAAACTATTTTTTTTAATTTAGAATTTTTATACTATAACGCGGCAATTCTGGGGCAATATTCCATTCAACTACGATAATCTCGAGAATGCAACTGTTGGTGTATTCGAATCACAAAATGAATCCAGCTACTTTAGGATCATTTGAAACGAAGTTCTCTTTACCCGACGACTTTTAGATTTTCGTAGATGTGGTCGAAAACTGTTGATGGTTATTGTTAATGTTAACTGTCCTGGGACGGCCCAGGTTCCTTTTCGTTGGCACAATACACTGCCAGTGTTTCTGAACTTTTCAATAACCGTATGAGCAAAAATATTTCTCCGCCAGTAAAACGTTGTCCTCTGTACTTAATATTGACATAACAAAATATATAAATAGTCGATTGAAAATATTATAAAATTACTAATCAAATTTGTAAATTTTTAGGCTATAAAATAAGTAAAGCAACTGTTCTTCAAAAATCGATAGATTATATACAATATCTTCAGCAGCAAAAAAAGAAGCAAGAAGAAGAACGAAATTCGTTACGTAAAGAAGTTCTTGCGTTGAAAATTATGCAACAAAATTACGAACAAATTGTAAAGGCTCAGCAATCTCAACCAAATCATACAGATATGAGAGTGTCAGATGAAGTAAAATTTACTGTGGTAATTTGAATGGTAATACATTCTATTTTTTCTTAATGACTTGTTTTAAAGTTTCAGGCCATAATGGATCAGCTATTCTTGACATTCAGCAATATATCTGCGAATAATTTCACTGAATTATCAGCAGGTGTTTTTAGCTGGGTGGAAGAATACTGTAAACCACAAACTCTCATCGATACTGTTGTTAAAGTAATACACAATCACCATAGACGGGTTACAGAGCAACACCCTCCTTCTCAAATGTAACTACTACTAAAAATGCTTCAAATTATTTTTAGTAAATGTATATATTTGTTAGTGTAAATTTTACTTACATGTAACTTGTTGTTTTGATAGTGTTACTTTTTTAAACGTATTGTTAGAGCTATCTTAATTAGAGCGGTATCTTGTCCAATATACATATTTTTGGTATATAATTTTTGATAAAAACCCTTAAGATAGCTCGATAGTGTTAATGTGAATATGTATATTTGTTGTTATTGCCTTTTTTCAATTGGTAAATTTTTATTTATATATGGGATATATGTTTCAGGGGATTATTTTTCTTTATATGTTCGAGAAAAGTTCTTTTTTTTTTGAATTTTTTTTTTGTATGTGTTGGTAATATGCATCTATGATAATGTATTTTTGCTGTACTTCATACATATATTGTAGATAATGTAAGAATAAAAAATATAAATTTATTTCTATATTATATTTGCCTTTTTTGTTTTATTTTAATGCATTTTCGCAGTACATACACATTGGAAAAATAATCCAGTGGAATTTTTTGTATACGGAAGCACGGCTTAGCATAATCTAGTAATTAGAGATAAGCGACGTTTTCATTTTCCCTCTGCCCCCTCCTGTTCTTTGTAGATGGGACAGAGAATGACCAGGGGGGTTATTCTCGAAACAGTGGAAAAATAGCACTCCCAGGGAGTAACTTTCACCGCTCACTCCTCGTTACTACTTGTTACGAAAAAGTGAGAAAGTCAACTCCAGAATAGGAACTATTGAAGTTGTAATTCTCTTGAAATTTCCATTCCTTCAGATTCGAGAATAACCCCCCTAGGGTACTATCTCTTATGGAAGGAATGTAGCCACGTTTTGATTGGTTTAAACATCATCACGTGCATATTAGTAACGGGGTATCACGATGAGGGCGCTTCGATACAGTACACAGAATTATACATTAAGATACCGTCCATTGAGAATGACTCAAGAATATTTTATTACAGCTTCCAATCTGCGGCTACAAATACGTAGCATATGTCTGAAGTATCTGTTTCAATTCATGGTAGATGGCGCTGTAATCGATGAAATACAATTTGTTTTAATTTCTCTAGAACCTATGCATATAATTTTGCAGCATATTTACAATAGAAAATATCACGTTTTTATTGTAAATATCAGAATTGGTTTTCATTTTATCAACGTGTTTCAATTATAAGAGTGTTTGATTTACATGAGTCCCCTCGCTTGTCTCATCATCTTTGAAATAAAGTAGGTGCTCAAAATTATAGCCATTGACTTAAATACATTTATTAATCCGTATTACCAATGAGTGTATACAGCTGGGAAGTGTATCTTATTGAATTTCGGCATAAGGGTGAATCGCTCACGTGTTGGTAGTTGTTTCTTAATTTTGTATTTAGAACAGTTCCACAAAAACAAATCTGGTGAAGCAAAATCAGGTTACCTAGCAGTATAGTCGATCGAGCGATCATTGAATTTACGATGTGAGCTCTTAACGTGCTACCATCGAATACTGTACTGGGCAACCGTGATGTTGAAACCACATGTTTTGTCGCATTTCTAAGCTTGGCAGTTTATTTTCCAGAATGTTTCACTGCATTTGACCATTCAATTCGCCTTCAATAATATGGGAACCAATGGCTTTCTTGCCAATAATTCCACATCACACGTTGATAGTCAAAGCAAGCCGGTCCCACAACGCATGTTGTGTCGATTAACTGGTCTGTTTTGGAAAAGGCGCCTTGTAAATTGGAGTTTTGTTATACTAGTGCACATTGTAGCAAAATTTTCCATGTGGCCTTACATCTGCTTATAATTGGAATTGAATTACTGATGTTATTTGAAAGAGCTGTACTACTGCTTTGAATTATGTTCGAAATTTGTCAAGCTTTAATTAGAGCCAACAGTATAATATTGTTAGTACTATTAGTATGAAACCTAAATAATTTTTGTTCAATTGGATGATAAAGTAACCTGTTGACGAGTAGAGATGATGAATACTGCAGTGATCTAGTTAGTAATGTATATTTAAAATAAAGACCAATGTAGTAACGATAGAAAGTAAGAAATCAACTAACAGTTAGACGCTACAAATTATTGTACACTCTGATACATTTGTTTACATTCACATGAAATTTTAGTAGGAATTTCTAATATAGTGATTACATCTACTTGAAATTATTTTGGCGAGAATTGTTTCTTAGGTTCTAACTTAGTTAATGTGAAATACAAAACAAAATTCTAAAACAGATAAGATGTTAATTCTTTTTCTCTATTCGATGTCTATTTTAACAAGGACACTTCTTTACCCTCATGCACGGAAATAAATAATGAAAAGAATCCTTCTTAGTTTTGCTACAAATTATTACTAATATTTTGTAGATGATTTATTATAACGAATTACTTCACGCATTTTCATTTCTAAAGAATTATATAAATATTTTCATTAACTTTTTGGTATTAATTCAAAGCAGCTTCAATTGCTGCAATATTGCTGCTCATGTCTTTGAATTGTTTCCCTTTGCCATAAATTTTCCGTACCAGTTATCCTCAAACATTTTTAATAAGATTTAAATTTGAGGAGAGGGCTGGGCAGTCTAGAATATTCACGGTATTCTCTACAAATTGAAAAATCCACTGCTGACCGTCAAATAATTAATTAAAGTTGATTTTCTGAAAAGCTCTAAAAGATCGACATAAACGGTTGAATTTTGCCGTCCTTTCGAGATAACTCGATAAATTACACCATAAAAGCTGCCTATATCACGTCTTAACCGACGCGATGGTCGTATTAGGACGGGATAGAAATAATTTGGCCTTCCTCAGATCATAACAATAGTATTGGAAACCGTTACGTTCATTCAAATTAATAATTTTTTCTCGTTGCTGGATATGACTTGTTTCTATTCAACTTTCTAGTTAAAGTGAGCCTGGCAACACGCTAACCGAGCATCTCTGTGACGCTGAAGTACACATAGTTTCATCTTTAGCTTTTATCGTCAGAGATGGGGACAATTTCGGATTATTCTACGAACTGTACGTACACTTGCTGAAGTTTCCAACTTTTTCTTTCGTGTAAAATTGACCTACGTTCTCTATCTGCTGCTCTCGCTGTACAACCTTTTCAGTTTTTACCATAGTTGTCGGGATTTTTTAGAAAATTATTAATTTTCCAAGAATCTCGATTGGTTTTTGCTACCAATTTCTCGATTTGAATAATTTTCTTGTTTAAACGCAAGAATCTTACCGATCTATATTTTTATTAATGTTTTACCTCGACCCAATTCAATTATAATGGAGCAAAAATGTGAACAATGTCAATAAATGAACAGAAGATACTAAACTTCTTTTATAAATTTTGGTACACCCCGACAGCAATAAACTGACGAGGATAATCAAATGTCAATGCTCCGATAGACGAATAATAGAAGAAGGTGATTCCCAGGCTACTGTAGGCAATGTATACACTGATCGATTTGAAGATGTTCAAATAAAATTTTCCCTTGTGGCATGTATGTACATACATAATATGGGAAAAAAACAATGAGAAGCTCGATGAAAAATATTAAGATCTGGTTAGTGTATACCAACATACAATCTAGTACAACCATTTAATTCTTTTTTTAATTCAATTTAATAACAAAAATTCTTTCACATGATAAAAAATATGTACAAAAAGAAATTGTAAAATATTTTCACATTTATATATTACAACAAATATATCATTGGGTATTTTACAAATAAATATAATTTAACAAACATATACATGTTAATTTTAATATATTTTTTCGATTTCAGTTGGTTGTTGACTAGAAATATGGGTAACATTTGTTAATGGTATGGAATCTCGGGAGCAAGTGAAACGTTTACTTTTATATTTTCTAGGTAAACAACATATTTGCCTAAATACAAGAAAGTAGAACGCTATGATGATGACGACGATTAAAATCAAGATGGTTCCCAGCGTGATGATTCCTAGGAGACTGAGATGGTCCATAACATTCATATATGAACATATTTTTATTCACACTCCGCGTTAGATCTCTGTAATCAAAAGATATGCTTAGTATTAGTTATGTTATATAATATAAAGTTTTATTGTGAGCTTTATGATATTTATTACAATCATTACATATATTATATTGAAAATGTTAAAAAACTCTTAGGGGAATAGTGAAAATAAAGAATTGAACTAAAAGTGGGAAATTACTGTATAAATAGTCCCGATACTAATAATTACCTTTGCTAACACGTGTATGTAGAAGCGCGTGATTTTCGTTTCTACAGAATCAGCACATACTAATAACCTAGAGGCCTTTATAGTGATTCAAACTCAAGCAATGTTTGAAATTTTTGTTTCAATTAATCAGAGAAATATTCAAAAGAAATGAATAGTGTAAAGCTAGGCTTGGTGGTTAAAATTTCTTTATTTTACTTATTTAATCTTTGTTTGTCAGATTACTATAATTTAGTTAAATCGAATAAAATTCAGTGCAATGGAATCAAGTAATAAATTAAAGTATTTTGTTAGGGACATTGATAGCAATAATGAATTCGTTAGTTTTAAACTTGAAAATGTTCCACGATTTCCACGGTTATTTAACGATGATCTAATGAGGTCACGCATGTTTTAAATTAATTGCTCGATGTCGTCTTGAATCATTGTCTCTATAACTCTAGTTTCAAGATGTTCCAGAAGTTCCAGAGACAACACAAGAAAATAATATATGATTGTATATGTATGTACTTAATAATGGCACATTGAAATTTTTAGTTTTTAATATATTAAAGTGTACATATGTAAATACTAAATAGTTTTATTAATAAGACTGTTGTTTTTTTATTTGAAAAGACTGTTAAATAGTTTTTCTTTTATGCACAGACGCAAAAATGTTTCTTTTTAAGCTGCAGTCGATTATTACAAGTGTATACAAATTCTTCTTTACCATTCCATTTCTTTTATGTCCTGACGGAACTTCTCTGTTTATTGTCCCCTCATTTGTTTAAGATTTTCAGGGTAAAAAATGTAGACTGATACACAAAAAAAGAATTTTGATGCTTATATTACAGCCTCTCAATCGCAAAGCTTTTGCATCGTGTTTTAAACAACGTTTTCTTAATACACTGATTCATTGATTTTCTAGAAGTTTTCTATTACAATTTCGAAAGCAAACCAGGCTTTATTTTCAATGGTAGTCCTAGTAGTTTTAAAGTCACTGTTCAAAATTAATTTTCTAATCTGGAGATCAATCAACATCTTTCGTAAGTGTTGTGTCAAACAAATCGGGCAAGGTACCAGTATTGCGACTACAAGGACCACGGGATGAAGATTTGACAACAAGCAGCGCGGTTGAAGAGAGTAGGTTTTTATAAATAATAAGTTTCGCGTAGTTCATGTTAATGTTCAGTGTATTTTTAACAAGTTGGACTGTTTAGAAATTTTTTTATGTGAAAAAAATCCGGATATATTGTGTGTGTCGGAACATTGGGGTGACGATATGAAAGTAGAAAGCTTACGAATTATCGGGTATAAATTAATAAGTAAATATTGTCGGAAAAGTACTATTCACGGCGGCACAGCAATTTTTGCAAAGAATTGCTTACATATATTTAACGTCAATTCCATTGATTCCTTGAATGTTGAAAAGGAAATTGAAATTTGTTCTGCTTTTTTCACAGCACTTAACAAAAAAATTGGTCTATTGTCTGTCTATCGTCCTCCCAATGGTAATTTAGATATATTTTTAACGAATCTTTCACTAGCCCTAAATAAACTATACGAAAAATATGACCATATTATACTAGTAGGGGATATAAATATTGATGCTTTAAAAACGTCTATAAATTTGGATTTGATGTCGGATATTTTGGATGCATATAAGATGATCAATTTAATAGACAAACCTACGCGAATTTTTACAAATAAATTTGGAGACCGCTCCGAATCCGCAATAGATTGTGTTGCTACGAATCTGCCGGTTTCATGCTTGTCGTGTTGTTCTGTGCAGCCAAACTTGGGGATCACTTGGCCCAGATTCTTGATGTGGAGCTAGGTATAACTGCGGAAGATGTCGACTGCTGTCCGCAGTCCATAGAGATGAGAAGTTTAGGTGCCTCAAACATAAAGGAACTTAAATATCGTTTGGACAACAATGATTGGTGTAGTTTGTATACTCAGTCTAATGTTGACGATGCCACTGAAGAGTTCATGAGCTCGATTTTGTGGTGTTTTGAAGTATCTTGTCCAGTTAAGCAAAAAAAAGTGCTAAGTACTAGAGCTCCGAACCAGAAATGGATAAATAATGATGTTAAGACTAGCTCCAACGAGTTGCGTAACTTATTTTGGCTTAAGCAAAATTTGAAATCACCATTATTGAACAGTTTGTACATAGAAAGGAAAAAACAGCACAATAAACTCATCGCAGAAGCAAAACGCAACTATTATGAAACAAAAATAAATCTTTCTTCTAACAAAACCAAAACCTTATGGAGAATAGTGAATGATAGATTGAAGCCGGACAACAGATGCAGACCCTCAATTAACCTGACCAGGAATAATATTTTGATTAGGGATGCCCGGGAGATATCGCAGGAGTTTGGGGACTATTTTTCGTCGGTCGCGGGAGGGATGGTTGCTGATCAGTTCGGCACTTCTACTTTACATCCTGTTGCTCTTTGCCCTGCACCTTGTAGTTCCTTCACTTTTGGTCCGGTTTGTGCTGAGGATATCATTGCCGTAGTCAACAAAATACCGAATAAGACCTCATATGGTGACGATGGGATCAGTAGTCATTTACTCAAACAAATTATTGGTCATATAGCTGAGTATCTAGCCTTTGTGGTCAATATGTCTTTCAGCACGGGCAAATTCCCAACGCCGTGGAAGACAGCAATTGTTGTGCCCGTCCATAAGAGAGGTAGTGAATTTGACATAATGAATTATCGACCCATTTCAATTATAGGTACATTTTCAAAAGTAGTTGAACGCGTGGCTTACAATCAGCTATCTTCTTTCTTGTGTAAACATAATGTAATATCTAGTAAACAGCACGGCTTCAGACAACATAAATCTACGGAAACGGCGTTGATAGACTTGACGCAATATATATACAAAAATATGGATGCGCGTAAATATGTTGCCGGTATCTTTTTTGATTTGACTCGTGCATTCGATTGTATTGATTCTAAGATATTGTGTCATAAATTGAATCAGTCAGGTATTCGTGGTTTGGCACTTGACTGGATAAACTCATATTTATCCAAAAGGCAAATGAAGGTCAAAGTAAGCAACTCCTTCTCCGACAAATTTAGTGTGGAGTTGGGTGTACCCCAAGGATCGGTTCTGGGTCCATTGTTATTTCTGATCGCTATCAATGACCTCCCTAGCTTTCTTTCGGATGGCTCTTTAGTACTATTTGCTGATGATGCTTCAATAGCGCTCGCGTCAGATACTTCGGAAGGACTTTTGGGTGCAGTAAACCAAACAATAACTGAAATGTCAAACTGGTGCGAGATGAATCGATTAATTTTAAATAATGACAAAACATCTGTAGTATACTTTCACAAAAAACGTATCCTCCCAATTGACGATTTGTTTGTACCATCTACCAAAGTTTTAGGTATTTTTATGGACGATGACCTAACGTTTGAGAGTCATATTCAGTACCTTGCCAAAAAACTAAATTCTGCCTATTATGCAATTTTACAACTTAAGTCCACCCTAGATATACGAAGCCTGATAAACGTGTATTATGCTATGGTATACTCCATTATATCTTATAATATAATTATCTGGGGTCAAGCTGTGAACTGGCATAGAATATTCATAGCACAGAAGCGTATCATACGCCTGATTTTCAATATTAAACATCGTGATAGTTGTCGAGAGATATTCAAAAGATATAATATCTTAACGTTTTCTTCTATATATATATATCGCTGTGTCGTATTTGCCAGGGAAAACTTGAGTAAATTTAATGAATTTTTGCCGGATCACGCGTACCAGACGAGAAGTCGAGACATATGGGTTGTACCTCGTCACGGTACGTCTTTATTTCGTAGGTCCCCTGAGTTTGCGTGCATACAGATCTATAACCAACTTCCGGACCAAATCAGAAACGTGGCAACTATAAAAGGTTTTAAAATGCGAACAAAGGAGTATCTGACTGAGAATTGTTTTTACAATTTACATGAGTATGGGGTTAGTGAAACGTAATGTGAGTGTGGAAATTTTATTATAAAGTTGTTCTTATTGTAATATTGACATATTCTATCCTGTAAAGGCTAAGGAATAAAGTAATATTATTATTATTATTATTATTAATATAAAGATATTTAAAACAGTATCCATCGTTATTGCAATGCTTTCACAAATTGCTTCATTATACATAATTCTGTATGTAATGGTGGCTGAAGTAGGTTAGTTAAATTTTTGTGCACGATATATTGGTTCCGGTTGCTTGAAGCTGTTGTACTTAGGACATATTTAATAGGATTGGGAGTACAAGAGTGTAAAGCTTATAAACTGTGCCCGTAACTCTATAGTTATGTACAGATATGTATATACTTAGTTTAATAGATTGCATATAGTCTAAACACTATTCAATGTTTTTGGTGCAACTTATTTTAAAGATGGAATATTCAAACTTGAGATTCGTCGAGGAATAAGTTGATTCTAAACCTCTTCTCTTAGTGTTTGCAGACTTAGTTTCAGCTTGTGCTTGTTTAATTTGAATACCAATATCGTGCAACGTTTGTTTTTTAACATTTTTTTTGTTAACAAACCGCAACTTTAATAAACAGCTCTCTTAAAAAAATCTTAATACAACGTTTTAATTTTTGTTTTTAATTAAAGTTACAAACTATCGAAGATGAAAAAATCCGGTTTTATATTTAAGGAAATGATTATTTTGGATAGGTTAAAGTCTTTTGATAATAGAATTGTTTGGTGGCGTGGTCTACTTAAGTTTGTTAATTCAGATTTTTTTATGTTGGACACTGGTAGGAATATATTTGAGTGTTATGTATCGATTGACAACATGTCTACTGACCATTAAGTACTGTTTTGGCTGGTCATTTGTAACTGTATTGGCTGTATTCGCTGGTCTGGTTTAGCGTAACAACGTTCACGATATTGTGGTTCGTTTGCATATATCTTTTGCTGGCGGTCGTTAATCGGTTCAAGCTATATGCGGTTCTCGGTTCTGTCCAGTCCTAAAGCCGTAATTCAAGTCCAGAAAACTTAGTTTGGTGTACATCCAATAAGTGCATTTTTGGTGGAGGAGCTGGTTAGGTATGCTGTTATCGCATTCTTGTAGATGAATCCGGAGATCTTTCATTTTATGATTATGTTTTTTTAATGGGATGATGATGGTACATTCCATATCTACATCTCTATTTAATACTGCCCTTGGGTAACTATATCGTTGGAAGACTTGTTCGTAGAAACAAATACATTTTTGACGAAACTATTAATGAAAAAATGATTATAGTGTATGGAAATACAACTCCGTAAGATTTAAAATTGATTCCAGAGGTTCTTTCTCTTCTATTTTGATAAGTTAGTGAAGCAGCGTGGCACTCATGTTTTCAATAAAGAAAGTTGGGAGAGAGAGAAAATAGATTTTGGCCTAGGGTTTACTTTGAATGAAAAGTCTTTCATTACCTATGTAATTGTAGTTGATTGCAAAAAAAAAACATCGAATTGAACTCTGGAACCAAACCACCGACCATGATAACACAATTAAGTTCGTTAATTCAGTTTTTTTTTATGTTAGACAACACTGAATAAGCGGACTTTGTAACCCCTGACTTTGTTTGCAAAAATCGGTTTTCTCAACGTACATTTGCTCTTTTTTAATGATTTACCTTCCAAACGTAATTTTTTTTCGATTTCTCGCTGCTGACTGTATTATATTTCTTAATCGTTTTTAATATTAAACTGATAGGAATATATTTGAGTGTAATTGATAGGAATATATTTGAGTGTAATGTATCGATTGGCAACATGTCTACTGACCACCAAGTACTGTTTTGGCTGGCAGTAGGTTGTCATTTTTAACTGTAATTGGTATTCGCTGGTCTGGTTTAGCGTAACAACGTTCACTGTACAGTAGTTTATTTTGTTTTATTAGTCCAAAGTCTTTCATTTTTGCGCTAAGACGAAATTGCAAATCGCTAAGTCTTTCCACCTTTAAGTGTGTGACCTTTCTTCTCACGGCTACTGAGTCTTTGTTTCGTATCTTAGATTAGATTTAGATTTAGATATAAGGGTGATGTTGCACCGCGACCGTGGGTCTATTGCGCCCCCTTACATGAGGTGTAAGCTGCTGGGTTTTGCCCGCAGTCACAGCTCCCCATCCAGCCTGAGGGCTTTAATAAACTGTAACAGATGTGATGGTTTCAGAGAGGGTATTTCTTCCTCGTCTATAACGCCTTTGCCAAGATAGTTGGCGCGAATTTCTTCAATTTCTGTGCAGTTGGATATCAGGTGTTCCGGACTTTCATCTTCCGCCCCGCAGAACCTGCAGTCGCTATTCTGTTTCAGACCTATTCTCTTCATGTGCTCCCCGAGGTGACAATGCCCTGTAAGGAAACCTGTGAGAATGCGTAGTCTGTTCCTGTTTAGTTCTAGCATGGTTTTTGCTCTCTGCTTGTTGAAATTTCCAAGGAATACCTTGGAATGTCTCAGACCAGGAAGATTGTGCCAGAGAGGGAAGCTCTGACGTCCTCTTGCCTGTCTTTAAGTTCTTTCTTATAGGTGCTCATCCCTATTCCACAGAATGGTTCCGGTCCCACAAACGATGTTGTGGGGGCCTCCTTTGCTAATAGATTAGCTTTCTCATTGCCACTGATTCCAGTGTGTCCTGGTACCCAGCACAATGCAACTTTGTTTTCTTTGCCCAGATTGTTTAGTTTATCCCGGCATTCCCAAACTAACTTGGAGCTGATGGTGTTAGAACTCAGCGCCAATAAGGCTGCCTGACTGTCGGAGAAGATTGCAATATTCTCCTTCCGATAGTTCCTGTCAAGATTCACCTGAGCACATCTTCCAATCGCATTAATCTCTGCCTGGAAGACACTGGGGTATATTCCCATCGGCTCTGAGTATTTGGTTCCTGGCCCGAATACCCCTACACCTGTTCCTTTTTCAGTTTTGGACCCATCCGTGTACCATTTGATGGTGTTTGCTTTTAGAGAGTAGGTGGAGGATTCTCCTTCCCACTTTCTCTTGTTGCTCAACTTCGTTGAAAAGTTCTTTTCGAAGCTGTATTTCCTAACCATTTCGTCGCTTGGCAGATCCGAAAGTGGGGAGAGTCCCGCCATGGATGACAAAGCTCCTTGGCATAAAGTCTCGCCCCCTCCCGTCCCTGCCCTGGCTAGTCGGTACACTGCCGCACGGGCCACTCCCTCCACTACTAGATGTAGAGGTGTGAGGTCTCGTATCTTAGTTCCTTATCTTTGTTTCAATCTACGGGGACATAAACCTAGCACTACAATCTGAACCTTAATGAACTAACAATTCATTTTGATTCGGTGGGAATACCTATCTAGCTCCCTGAATCAATGTATTCTCCGACCGAGAGAACCAATGCCATCGCATATGCACCAAGAGAAGAGAGGAAATTTAGATTCCGATGTATTTGTGCGCTGTTGATAAATCGAAGAACTACCACTGTTACATGCAGCACCCGGTTCTGAAAGATATAGAAATAGTTTACTTGTGATTTGACGGCGCTAGATCAGAACAGCAAATCATTTAGGTTAGAGAATTATTACAAGGATGAGTAAGATTAGGACACAAAGAGAGAAAATGGAAATCAATTTAGAATTTCCGCCATAAATGTAGTATAATTATTCCATAGTTCATAAATTGAATTATAACTGTTGTATGAATTCTGAAGGAGGACATAATTCTGTGTAGTACTAGCAAACGTGATAATTATTTGGAGTGAAGCACATCCCGAATTATAATAGAATAGTTGAACATGATTTACCTTTTAAACACGTAAAGGGATTAATTTGTAATAATTAGTACAATGTTACATATTGAATCAATTTATTTATGTCGAATGTAATGGGTAAGATTTTGCATATTGCAACTATTGTATATGTGTTAGGGTCCTTTCAAACACACACACAGTTAGGGTTTTATTTGTTTTAATATAAAACTTTAATATAAAAGGAAACCTAATGTCACATTATTCATCTTAGTCGAGCATCACAATACTAACTCTAACTGACTTTTCTATATGCTTACACCAATAGTATATTTTATCGTTTACGCGCGAAATTTAAATTTTGAATTACTAACACTCGGCCTATCCTGCGTTCAATACAACAATATTCAGGTAAGTATACAATACATTCTAAATAAACCTTGATATAACACAACTAATACATTAATAATTCTACTTAAATGATACATATCTCAGCAGTGACATATTTAACGTATGTAATCTTTTAAATAATTGGGTTTTGTAATCAGTCTCTTCTTTCTTGTGGTTTCTTCTGTCACGTTCGGTTCATTCATCCTTTCTTCGGGTTCTTGTTCTTCGTAGTCTTTATCTTTCGTGTTATCTATCTCTCTTACTTCCTGTTCAGTCTCACTCGTTTCTTCGTCTTTTTCTTCTTCTTCGTAGTTCTTCCATAATTTAAGTTGACTCACATGTGCCGTAGTTTGGTAACTGTGTCCATCCTCTATTAGTTTGGCGATTCTATAGGTGTCGCTCGGTAATATCTGTACAATTACAAATGGTCCTTTATAACGAGACTGTAATTTAGTCGATTGTCCTGTGGCTATTGGTATCGTTTTCATGTATACTATATCTCCTATTTCGTATTTGAGTCCTTCATATCTATGGTTGTCATATCTCTGTTTATATTTTATCTGTGCTTGTTCTATGGTATTTCGTGCTTCTTCTCTCAATTCTTGGGGTAGCCTATATGTTTCATTGTCTATTGTCAATTCTCGGGTTATTCCTTCTTCGAACCTTGGTATGTAGCCATACAGCAACTCAAACGGAGTTTTTCCGGTCGTCTTATTCTCGGTCATATTTATGTCTCTTGCAATCTTCTTCAAATGCATATCCCAATCTGTCCCGTCGCACTCCTTATAGTTGTTCTGCATCTTTGGTATAATGACAGCATTCATTCTTTCAACGAGTCCATTGGCTTGTGGGTGTCTACTAGAATTAAGCGTGTGCTTGATACCGTGCTTCTTACAATAATTTTCAAAATGTGAGGCAGTAAAGCTAGTGCCTCTATCGCTGATAATACGTTCGGGCGCACCATACTGTTGAGTAAAATCTTCCAATTTACGTACTGTCGCTTCGGCTTTGGTGCTTTTAACTGCTTCTAACTGAACAAATTTTGTTAAATTGTCCACTATCACTATTACAAATTTATTGCCTCTTCTCGTCGTCACGAAAGGTCCTAAATGGTCAATGTGGATTATAGCGAACGGACGTCGACCAGGTGGGATAGGATGCAAAAATCCAGGTTGTTTTCCTACACGATTCTTTGACAGAATACACTCTAAACACATACGTATATGTCTATCGATATACTTCCGCATTCCCGCAAAATAATAGTACTTGCACATTTTTCGATAAGTTTTGTCAGTTCCCGGATGACTCTGTAGATCATGGTATTTAATTACTAAAGCTTTTCGCATACTTTTAGGGACCACATACACATCATTTTCAAAGTTATTGTTTTTCACTGTTTTGTATAAAAGTCCGAATTTGAGTTTATAATCACGCACTTCACTTCGTTCATTAGGGGTTCGGTTATTTTCATTTTTCTTAAGAATTTCAATTTTTGCCTTAGTCATGTCGTCTGAGTATTGAAATAAAAGAACTTCTTCTTCCGTGTTGATAATTGAGTACACAGAAAGTTTATCTAATATTACGTCTTCAATAGGTTTTTCACTATCTTCCACCGGTGCTCGAGAAATAGCGTCAACATGTTGCATCTGCGTTCCAGATCGGTAGTTTATATCAAAATCGTATTCACTGAGGGTATTATACCATCGAATGATTTGCGCGTTTTTAACTTTAAATTTTTGCAGATAAGTTAAAGCCTGACAATCTGTTACTACTACGAACCTTATTCCAATCAAGTAAATTCTCAATCTATCTATTGCCCAAACAATTGCTAAAAGTTCTAGTTTACTAGAGTGATAAGATTTTTCTGGGTCTGATGTTCTCCTACTGATAGCGTATACCGGGTGCATGAAATTATCATCATCAGACTGTAATAATATCGCTCCAATTCCGTTTGCGCAGGCGTCTGTATGTAATTCGGTTTTATTTGCTTTTGAGTTATAGATTTTCAATACTGGTTGTGTCGTCAATATTGTTTTCAGCTTCACAAAGGAATCTTCTTGCTCTTCTAACCAATTAAATTGCGTGTTCTTTCGGGTCAGTCTTGTAAGCGGTTCTGCGATTATTGCAAAATGAGGTACAAATCTCCGAAAAAAACTAGTCAACCCTATAAATCTTCTAATCTCGTGTGGGTTATTTGGTCGTGGAAATGACTTAATAGCGTCAACTTTTCTTGGTCCTGGTTCTATGGCGTTTTCAGCAATAACATATCCTAGATATTCTATTTTATGCTTACCAAACTCGCATTTAGTTAACTTTAGCGTCAATCTTGCTTTTCGCAGCAATTCTAAAACTTGTTTTAGTCGAGATAGTAGTTGAGTCCAATCACTTGCTGGTATTAATATGTCATCTAGGTAAAATATAACGGTTCTGTTCATCAATGGTTCTAACACAGTCTGCATCAGTTTAGAAAAGTAAAACGGAGCGTTCATGAGCCCGAACATAGCTTTTGTGAATTCTCCGGTCTCATCTGGCGTAATAAATGCTGTTTTCGGTCGTGATTCTTTATCTAGTGGCATTTGCAAGTAACCGTGAGCTAAATCTAGTATTGCATATATTCTACTACCGTTCAACACTTCTAATTGCTCATCAAGATTCGGTAAGGGAAAATTGATTCGTCTCGTCTGCCGATTCAGCTTTCTATAGTCGACTACTAACCTAGATTCTCCAGATTTCTTTTGTACCAATAAGACTGGGCTGGCATATTGTGATGTGGTTTCTGTTACAATTCCTGCTTGTTTCCATTCTGTGACAATGTCTTTGATTGCTTGTCTGTCTTGTAACGTGGTTTTATACGGCTTACATTGTATTGGTGTACTATCTGGTATTTCTTCTATTTTCATTTCCAATACATTAGTATCTCCAAGCTCTTTAATACTCTTTGCTACACAATCTCTGTATTGATTCATTAACTCTACTAGGTCGTTTTTCTGTGCGATCGTTATGGTTTCGCCTATATTCAAATCTTTTACGGTTATATTCTGTTGTTCGTCTTCGTAAATAGCTGGTATGCTGCTGGAAATGCTCATCGATCTACCAATGTTTTCATCTTTCATTATGTAGTGTTCCCTAGCTCCTAAATTTACAACTGGTAATTGTACATTCTCTTGCTTAAATTCTGTGTTTATAAAATACACGCTATTTGGTGGTATGAGACATTCATCTGTGACACGCACCATTTCAGTTCGCTCTGTTTCTGACGTTTCATAACATGGTAATTGGAAATTATCTCTATATTTGAATTCTAATTTGTCATCAATTTTATAATACACTATATTGGTTAAATCAGTGAAATTTCTGCCTATTATAACTTCTACTGGTTGTGCGTCATCAGGCACTATCATAAATTTTATGTTATCACCCATAACCTCATCTATCTCTAATTTTGCAAATATTTCGCCACTCGATTGTACCGTATTATTTCCAAATCCCTTCAAATTTACTAGTTTCCTATTAATGTTAAAATTACCCAATAACGCAGCCGTTGCTTTGATCGTGCAATCACTACTACCTGTATCTATTAAACCTACATAACGCTGTTGATCTATTTTTATTGTTTTAAGATATTTCATGTGATTACTTACTGTATTACCTTCGGTTTTTATTTCAAGTACTGAATTGTTCATTTTCCTCGGCTTATCGCAATGTTTTGGTGTGTGGCCCACAACTCCGCAATTGTAACACTTAATTTCTTTCTTTTCGTTCGTACAGTTTCTCGCTAAATGTCCGTATTCGTTACAATTGAAACATTTTATTTCTCCTTTTTCATTCTTTATTGGCAATTTCTTTTCTACTTTCGGTATGACCCCTGTAGATGAATTTATACCAATTGTATTAACCGCTTTGTTCCCCTCTATTTTCTCTTTTCTTGCAGCATGTCCTTTATCTTCTGCTATTCTGTTTTTTCTTTCTCTAGAAATTTCTTCATATGCTAGCACATCTTGATATAAATCATTTTCATCAGTGTGTACCTTAGACAATATATATGTGCTCAATTCTCGCGCATATAATCCAATTGCTATTTGTTGCTTAATTTCATCAAATTCTAGTCCTAATGCTTTACATAGTGCAACCTTTTCTAAAATATACGCTCCAACTCTGTCTTTAGATTTCTGCACACATAACTGCATAGCTTTCCATTGTTCACTTTTGCTTTTCTTGAAGGTAAATATTTTCTTAAATGCATTTTTAAAATCTGACCAATTCTTAATCTCTAATTTTGAATTTATCCATATCTTAGCTGCACCAATCATATGTATCTTAGCTGTTTGTAAAGTGAATGCATCGGGCCATGAGTTTAAATTTGCAGTTGCTTCTAATTGTTTTAGCCATCGTTCTGCAATAATTGAACTCTGTTCTCCATCGAAATCATCTATTGCTTTCGTGAGATCTGGCATAACATTAAAAGTGTTCTGTGGCATTGGAGGGTTTTTATCTTGTAGCATATGTAGCATTTGTGCGTTTTGTTGTAACAGTGTATTGATAGTATTCAATATATCGTTGCTTACCGTATTTGCTGCCGTATTTTCCATCGTGTTTAATGTAGCTGTATCCGTTATTTTACTATGTTCATCACAAAATGTTTCAAATTCGTCTTGATCCACGTTTACATTTTCCAGACTCATTTCTTTACTTATTCTTGTCTTCTTACAAACAACCGCCAAAATAGTTACTCACAATCACAACGTCAGTTCACTAATACTTGACAGTTATATTCACTCAATCCGTTTCTATTATTTTCTTATCCGTATTTTACACTTCTTATCCCACTTCTGAATTGTTAGGGTCCTTTCAAACACACACACAGTTAGGGTTTTATTTGTTTTAATATAAAACTTTAATATAAAAGGAAACCTAATGTCACATTATTCATCTTAGTCGAGCATCTACTCCATTCAACTTAAGAGTGCAGTAGTTGGCGCCACAATCGGCGTTGGTTTTACACTAGAGAATTTAAATATACCGCACAATTCAAAATCGACATTGACGTAGGTTAACCTTCAAATGCGGTAAATATACAAATATATTACAACGTAGGTATATTTTAGCTAATAATGTCTATAAAACATTATGAATCAATACATTTCTATTTTATTGAGTTTTGTTAAACTTTTTTACAGCTTTTTACAGGCAATTAATGATAAGATTGATTTTTGAAACGTAAAATTTATATGTTTGTAAAATATATTATTCAGGCTACGTATAGAAATTGTATATAAGATGTATGACTACATACGTTATATTTATTAATATTTAAGAATAGAAACACAATAATTGTATAGAAAATGTATTTTTCAAGTTTATTGTACATAAGAAGAAATATTTTTAAATATTTATATGATCTAATACACAAAAATCCAAATCATACATCGTATTTTCTTCTGCGATCCAATGTTTGATGCAATTAATCCAGATTTCAGCAGTGACATGATTAACTCCATCCAATAATAAAGTTTTTACTTCCGCTAACTTAAAAGTTCTATTATTAGCAACATGATGCTTCACTTGAGCTCATATTAATTCGATGGGATTCAAATTACAATGATATAGGGGCAATCGTAATATTGTGCGAACACTTTCTGCTACTATTTTGTCAATAATGTATGTAATAGGATTGTCAGTAATATATTTTTTTTTAGTAAGTTCCAGTAATTTAACTTTTAATAAAGAATTACCAACAACAATTCCTTTTAAATTAAGCCATTCAACGAATGCTTCCTTTTTCCAAGGTGTCTCCGTAAAACAATATCTTGTCGCTCCATTAGCACACTTTCTCGGTTGCGTTTCACCCACACAAGTCCTAATTTTTTGAGAATTTTCCATAATGTTGCTCGCTTAAAGTCTGGCAAATTCTCATTCGCATTAACAACCTACAAACATTAATTAGATCATGCTAACGTTAATTCAAATATATTTGCGCTCAATATTTTTGTACACGTAACTCATTTTTCAAGAAAAAGGAATGCACTTGTCTTCGGATTGCTGACCGCTGGCCTTCATCCAAATTATCATAGGTTGTATGACGTATACATTTCTTTGAAGGTGAATGAGACACACCTGCGGTATCTATATCCTTCACATTATTCTATACTGTTCTCTTTCCAAGTCCAAGTTGTTTCGCAGTCAATGTAATAGAAGCTGACTTTGAATTGTTCTGCTTCTGTTGCAAATATAAATTATATGCCATTTGCCTCTGCCTACTAATTATATATTTTCCTGAAGGATTTTTTGAGGATACATCAAGTGTAATACTAATATTATATGAATACAGATAATAATAGATACCTTGAATTTGCAAGTAATACTGAAAAGAACTTTGCTTTTAATGTAAGGTACTTGCAAAATTTGAAAATACAAAGAAAAACGTACGGAAATAATACAATACAGCAAATATATACGAACAAAACAACATAAACAAATTTGACGCATCGCTTTTAACCTCAAATTTCATACGTATAAGAACAGTATTTTACATAGTGTGTACGTGCCTCGATAATTGACCAATCACAAGCCGCGAAATAAGGTCCTATCTTTTCTAACGCTGCACTCTTAAAGTGAATGATGTATAACTCTAACTGACTTTTCTATATGCTTACACCAATAGTATATTTTATCGTTTACGCGCGAAATTTAAATTTTGAATTACTAACATATGTATTTTATGAATTTGTATTAAAATAGGTCATAATATAAAATAGAAAAAGGACGTAGGCGACAAGATATATAGCTTACGAAATTGTTTAGATCGTCTTGCTAAATTTAGAATCAAAATTCATAATAGATTCGTATTTTTTACTTTAGCAATATATGACATTTGATGTTATACAATGTTCAAGTTAATTTATATGGTAAACATCGCTATTAATTATTGTTTTAGTGCTGTGTTAATTGTCTTATAAAGATAAAATTGCGTAAACATTATTATGCAGTGCGAATTTTACAAGTCATAAACATTTATAGTGTACCCAATAGTAATTGTCTAAGTGACTAATTTTCATAGCTATTAAACATTCCGCTTGGATAGATTAGGTAACAACGTGGACAGGTTAATTTTTTTATACATTCCTCCAAATATTTTTCCACATATTGTAGCAGATAAATGCTAAAAGATAAATGATAAAAGAAAGTACAAAATTATACTGAAATAAGAATCTTAAGGTATTCATAATCTCACTGCGTCAATTGCTAATGAAGAATCGTGTTTATAGAATGTTTAAAGATTCCCATTATTTTCGGAAGTTAATTGATGGATGTTAAACTTTTCCTTTCTAGTAGGGTGGCCGAATATTTGCGAATATATGCAGGCAAGTGCTGCAACAGAATCTTCGTAATGGTGACTTGATAATTGGAAGCTACAAATGAGAAATTATCCCCTGCGCAATGTTATTTTTCAAATGTGTGGGGATATGAAATTATTAAAAATCAAAAAAATGGATTTAGTTAGAGATGAGTTTAGCCACTTTTACATAATGCTTTCGCCATTTCAAATGGCGCTAAGGGGGACAAAATTGAGGGACAATGACGAACTTATAGCAACAGTGGAGGACCATTTTGTGGAAAAACCAAAGGAATATTTTTATACTGGATTAAAGATGTTATTGAAAAGGTGCTATACCTATATTCAAAAGCAGGGAAACTATATTGAAAAATAAAATTTTGTTTTTGCTCTAGTCTTTTGCTTTCATGCCTTGTCCGGGAATACAAAAACGACCCCTCGTATATAAAAAATAATAGCTTGTTCTTTCAATTTATGTGTGGCTTTTAGTTACATCTGTACGTGATACTTTGGTGGTATGTCCCATATCAGTTCAAGATTTAAAGTCCAATTCGGACTTGTTGACTCGCTTACTTAAATTGCCCGCAAAAATAAATGTACGCATGATGCGCAGTAGTGCATCCACTCTCAATATAACATCTAATTAAAATTGGTAAGACTTTCCATGAAAAGTGCAGTGACGCATTCTCCATGTCTAGTGCAGCTGGTGTCTCACACGGCTCTTTTCTGGAGCCTGAACATTTTATGCTATTCATAAGTGATATCCCACGTTTTCCAGATATCAACTTGCAAACTTATGTTGGCGACACTGTTACTTACTTGCAGTAATTGTGCCCTAATATGGAGACGACTACAACACACCTTAGGCGATATCTGCGAGTGAGCGCATATGTGGAATTTGGAAATTAATGCATCTAAATGCGAAGCTATACGTTTTTCACACGTAACTTAACTTACTTAACTACCATCGTAATCGATAGGAGGACTCCCAAGCAGACCTCAGGTCAAGTGCGTAGGCAAATACCTTAGGTACATATATCAGGTATGTATATGTTTAGGCACCATTTCATAACTGTACCTGCAAAATTTGCTGAAATAGCTCTCTAAACTTTACTGAATTCAGCGTGATCTAAATTTTCCATCTCTTGGTGAATATGCGACGGCATTGGTTCTCTCGGTCGGAGAATCCATTGATTCAACACTTCAGGATCTCGATCTAGATAGGTCTCCCCGCCAAATTAAAATTACTCGCCTCCTCAACATGAATTGTTGATTTATCAAGGCTTAGGTCGTAGTGCTCCATTATGTCCACATAACAACAATGACTCAGTACCCGTGATAAGAAAGATCACACACTTGGAGGCAGAAAGACTTAGCGATCTGCAATCCAGTTTTAGCGCAAAATGAAATTGCAAACAAATTGCTCGATACAAAATTATTATTAAAATTTGTAATCATGGTTGGTGGTTTGGTTCATGAGTTCAATTCAGCTTAAAATATATCTTCTGAAATTTTTTGCAATCAACTACAATTATACAGGTAATGAAAGACTTTTTATTTAAAGTAGACCCTTGACGAGAATTTGGTTTCTTTGCTATTACCCAACATGCCAGCGCGTTACACATGCAATTTTGCATTTACCTAAGTTAAATTATAAGAAAAAAAACAACGTATTGTATTCACCATTGGACGGTTAAGTGAGCTCACCGATGGTGTCACATTTATGTACAAGACGACTGCACGATACGATTTGCAATTCAAGGTTGTTATTCTTCGACCGTACATATGCTGGCTGATTGCAAACCTAACAACGCTCGAAATATCATATACACTGCATGTGGTAAGCTATGCCATGTTTAGTGATATCATTTCCGGTTTTTTGACATTCTTTTCGAAATGCCCATGAGTGTCACAAGCTCCTTCAGTTTTTCAGAATAGAAGAGAACATACTTTGAAACCAATTCGTTTCTGTTTTTTATTTATCATTCCTTCGCCACGAAACTCGTCTATGAGACGGATTGATGATTTGGCGAAACTATTGTGAAATTCTTCATAATTATTGTTGTGTGAAAGAAGATAATTGCAATATCAATATATCAATGCAATTGACTCTTTAGGTAGGCAGCGTCCTTTGTCCTTTAAACTCTAAACTGAATATGTTGTGTTGTAAGTTATAAATAATGACAATACAAATATTGACTCCCGTGTCTCCGTTATATAATCGAGACGGTGTTTTTTCACCTTCGATAGTTCGAAGAAGAATTAGTTAACATATTAAGTAGCATGTCTAACCTCTGGTGTTTGAATGTTTGCGAGTAAGTGATTATTGCCTTAATTTGTTGGTAAACAAGCTGTATTAGAAGAGTTTCCAAACGCCCCTTGTCTTATTAAGTATACATGAAGTTCCGATACGTTTTGTTGAAAATTTGTTCGGTACAGTATACCCGAAAGAGCTTTTAACAGTGGTGTGTATCCTGTTTTTTTGCAAGGTTTCCTGGTTGTAAAAGTGGAAAGAATATTGTAATATTTATTGTTGCTTTTATTTTTATTTCGAAATTTTACTGTTGAAAACAAATCTCAGCTTTTACAATGATAGATCTTCTATAATAACATCTAATGTACAATGATGTGAAGATTTAAAATGCTTCAGAAAGTAAAACATTGATTAAATAAATATTTTCTGTTTGGTTGCAAGATTTGGTAAATTTTAAGAAGGTATTTAGCTAAAATCCAGTGTTTGTACTGAAATTTTTTTATGTTATTTACGTTTTCCTTTACATACAAATAACCGTCAATAAACAAATAAATACTTTATTCATGACTTGAGTATGTATTTTCAATTTCAAATGCATCAAATAAAAATGGATTTTAACAAAACACTTATAAATGTAATACAAACATGTGAAGCTTGTAGCTATAATATATGTAGGTACGTATATAAAAAACTATATTTTGTGAAACAATTAAGATTTTGATATATTTTTATAGCTTCATGAAAAAGGTATGAAATAAGTATCTATGTTATATACATACATATGTTTTAGTTTATGTTGTTTTAATTGCATGTCAAAAAATCAAGAATGAAATGATATAAAGTTTCGGAAAGTTGCCACCACAAAGTTTCCAAAAATCTAGAAAAATGATGAAAAGGACCGATTATTTATTCACCTCCATTGATTATCAGCGATTTTGATGATCACCTATCGGTTTATGATATAGCCGCCATAGACGACACACTTTTCGTGGCAAAAATATTAAAAATTGAATTGCAGAAATTTTATTTATTGGACACAATTGACTATTATTTGATTATGTTTAACCATCTCTTACATTTTCAAAATTATGAAACAAGTATACTAGCAATTTTTTCTTTAATGACAAAATTTTTGTTGCAGGATATGATTGACAATCGTTTGATCATGTTTGATTACTTCTTACATTATCTGCAGATTAAATGAAATCGAAAATCATCGTTTAACCACCCACCGGGTGATTTTTATCCGGTCTTGAAGTTACATATAACACGGTTCTCAAAGCTCATCACACTTTTAAACCTTGAGAGGTGGTCAAACGCTGCAAATGATAAGATTTCTTTAGTCCAGTGTCTCTAGACCACAAATAATTAAAAATTAAAAAGTTTGTGGAATATATACATAAGTTCGAGATCAGATAAAAATTACTCCGAGTCTGGTCAATCGACGATTTTCGTACTGCAGATGCACAAAACAAAAACTGTCATATTTTCAGCATTTGACCACTTCTGAAAATGCCTGAAAAGTGTAATATACTTTGAAAGCTTTATTATATGTTCAATTTTGTGATCGGATATCCTGGGATTGGTTAAATAAAGTTATTTATTTTTATCTTCTATAACTCGATTTTATGTAACTTTAAGGCCTGATAAAAATTAAGCAATGGGTGGTCAAACAATGATCTTCGAACTCCTATAATATAGAGGCCTGAAAAAATAAGTCGTGTACTAGTTTGATCACCTTATTTTGTTGTATGCAACTTCAAGATCGGATAAAAATTAAACGATGGTTAACCAAACGATGATTTTCAAATTCCTATGATCTAGAGGCTTGAAAGAAAAAGTTGTAACATTTTCAGCGTCTGATCAACTCTGAAAATACATGAAATATATCTTGAAAGTTGTATTATATGTAATGTCGTGATCGAACAACAATTATTATGGAGTTGGTCAAATAAAAATACTTGATCATATCATCAGAATTTGACGACCTCTCGAAGTTTGTGAAAGTACATATAATAAAATTTCCTCCCTTGAAGTTACTTTCAAGGGGGGATAAAAATTGATCAGTGTATGGTCAAACGATGATTTTCAATTTTCTGTTATCTAGATGCATGAAACAACAATTTATAAAATTGTTAGCGTTTGACCACATACCCAAATCTGTGAAGTTCCATGTTATATGTATATTTCAATTCGTAAAGATGTTTTTTTTCATTTCCTTTGTGACTATTATTGAGTTTTCAAAAAAATTATTTGGTGGTCAAACATGGTTAAACGATGGTCAGTTCTATTCTGTAACAAAAGAAGAAATTGAAAAATATCCTAGAAGTTTTTAACGAAATTTAATTTTGGAAATGTAAGAGATAGTCAAACATGATCAAACGATGGTCAATCGCGTCTAATCAACAAAATTTTAATTTTTGGCATTTTTGCCTCAGAACCCTAAATATGTCTATAGTAGTTGTAGTCTAAATGAAAAGTGGTCAATCAAAATCGTTGATGGTAAATAAGGGTCAATAAATTTTTGTGGATACGTTCGCGGACCTGCGGTTAAGCGTAGTGGTTTAATTCAGCCTTAACCATATATAATTACACATATGTATTTAGTTACGACTTTATGTTAAGCCACGCTTAAAACATATCTCTATGACCTATTTTTGGAGAAATAACAATATAAGAAATTAATTTAAAAAAATGAAGGAATAAGAGGTACTCTGTTCCTTGTTATCAACTTTTTACGAAGATAAGTTACGCTACTCTTGACGCAATGAGAATTTTAATATCTATATAATTTTGGAGATATTCGTAAAAATTGAAAAATTGTCCAAACTTTGGAAAGTGCTGTGGCCCAGAGTTGAGCAAGTTCGTCAGTAAAAAAGCTTGCGTAGTTCTTACGACAAATTATTATTATTATTTATTTTACCATCGTGTTTTCTACGTTAAAGCGACGTTTTTTGTTTGATAAATACTAGGAAGAGAAATTATTTATAAAAAATATGCGTAGAAGTATCGCAATATATCAGCGGTCTACAAGATTCAAAATTGTTTAGAAAAATTGAAATGAGAAAACAAAACTACTACGAATCTTATTATTGTAATTAAGGTATGCACCAAGATATACATAATATGTATATAAGCTGTACGTGTATCATTAGTAAAACACATCCGAACATATGTATTTGTGAAATGTCAGTGCTTTACATCAGTATCACCAAATTTATGCCAAAGGGCTTTGTGTGTCGCTTTGAGCCTCTTATTCGGAATTTGTCTTGCATGAAATGGATTTGATTTCAGCATAATATGCCTTTAATCTAATAAACCTCCGTTAATCAAACAGCTGGATCGACAAAATGTCATCACGATGTGAATAGATTGCATGTGGAAAAGTTCGTATATTTGGTAGATTCCTATATAACTTTGATTAAGTTTTCATTTACAGCACGTAAAAGCCGTATCTTTCTAGATTAATATAAACGGCTAATCATTCGATTAGAATTAATTTGTTTGATTGTAGAATTTGTGGCAAAGGAATATATGTACCAAAACAAAAAATAAGTATGTAGTTTATTTATATTAATTATTTGCCATCTAATGAATACCTTCAGTGTAATATTTCTGGTTAAATTACGTTGGAAAACTGCACCGGCAGTATGGAGGTAATAATCGTCTCTGTCGTTAATGTGTTGCTTTGTCTTTGTCTGTCTTTATGATAACAATGCGGTCGCTGTTCTGTGGATTTCTATGCTTTTGTCCTCGTCTCTATTTATATTTCATTTGGGAATGTGAGCTTTCTTCAGTACTTAATCAACTTACTACCCTAGTTCCACCGTTACATTTCAGCAACTGAAAACTAACTAGAATGGTGATTTAGTTTCTGGATATATTGAATTTGAGATTGGAATTAGGACGACTCTATCACGTATGGTACAGTTAGAAGACACAGACACACAGAGTACATGCCAACGAGTGAGAGTCTTGCACATAGAAAAAGGATTCCAATAAATTATTCATTCGGAATAAGAATTTGAGTGTAAATCAAGAGAATCGGTTTATTTATATTTTTACACATACACTACATTTCAGAAAAAGTAGTACTGTTTTAAAGAATTTGTTGTTTAAATGGATTGCATGTAAATTCGTTAGTTTCATTAAACTAAGGAGGACGGAAGCTTATTGTATCTCTGTATGGCTTGTATCGTAACAATTATGCAGTTCAAGATTGCCCTTGTATACGAGAAGAGTCGAAAGGCCTAAATCAGCATTTTCATTAGTTCGTAAGCTTAATGCCGTTGTTCGATACGTTAATTATATTTAGTACTGCTTTTTCAGTTGAGGTGAAAAAGTTTCCAAATTTATTTACAAACACAAAGGATATTAAAAAACAATAACATATACAAAGAATAGGCCTGAAATATCTCATTTATAAATTATTTTTATCTATACGTCTTCTTTTGGTACGTACCCTCCTCCTTATTAATTTCTCCTGATAATTAGAATCAATTGGTTGGTAAGCTTCCTGCAAATAGCCCCAAACTTGTTGAGCACTTTGTGGCTGTCGTGCTTCAGCTTTTCTGTCTAGTTCATCCCACAATAATTCAATAGGAGATAAATCAGGACTTTGAGGGGGCCAGATCATTATTGTAATTTCTCTCGCTGGTTTTCTTTCTTCTAAAAAGTTCTTACACACCTTAGATATATGCTTTGAGCCGTTATCTTGCTGAAATATGAACAGTTGGCCGATAATGCGACTTTCAGATGCTAAGGCGTTGTTATGCGGGATGTTTAAATATTCCTTTCGGATTTTTCCAGTTATTTTTATCAAATCGCCCGATCTTGTGCCAACAAAACAACTGCAAATCACATTCCCACCTCCATGTTTCATCGAAGGCAGTAAACAATTTTCAACGATCTTTTTTTCACAGTGATAACAGATATCTTTGTTCTTTGTTGAGCATTAAGACACCTAGAGATACCTGGTGCCGTAAGTCTCCCGTCTTTCTTTGTAACTATCAATCGATCTTCAACAGTGGTTGTTGTCCGTTATCGTCCGCTTCCCCTCTGATCACTAACTTGTCTGGCTGTCGGTGAAATTCCCATTCTGGCAGCCCAATAGGTCAGACTGAATATTCCTGCTCTTGTAGAGTGCAAATTACAGTACGTTGTTCTAAAGTTCATCGCTTTCTATCTAGGCATGTTTATAAAACAATTAACTAAATATCAGCAGAATCTTAATCTTAACTCGAACACTTTACAAGAAACTATGAGTAAAACTGCTCGGTTCTGTAATGTAACAACTGTATAAATAATACGGATTTTTGGTAGTTTATCTATAGTATTTAGTATAATAAATCTACCCATAATAAATACGCTCATTAGCAATGAAACGAATTAGAATTCCAGACATCTTGATGGATTATGCGATTAGAATTACTTTGATTTAATGGCATTACCACACCTTTGCTATTATTTATAATTGCAACAAATTTATACTTGCTTGAAAACTTTGTGATGGTAGTGTAGGTATATATGTTTGTAAGTTATTTTGTCTAATAGTTTTAGAATTGACAGAAGAGGAAGTATTTATGTTCAAATCAAATATACAGGGCATTATCCACGGACATATTTTAAACATGACATTAATAAGGTTTGTGTTTTCTTCCATCTTGATGCTATCATTCACTGGGGACAGTTTCAATAAATTTAATTTATAGTATCAACAAAGTATGTGAGCGTTTTGTACAGATTACGCTGCTGTTCTATGTTTATTATTCTTTCTAATAAATCTTTCTCACGAATATAGTATCTTGTATTAGATTTTATTCTGGTTTTAGAACGTACATATATATTAATGAATGATATTATACAAATATAAAAATGATATATTCTGATGAATGTAGAAAAAAAAAATCGAAAGCGTAATAAAGTAATGTAAAGCCAAGTTGTACCTTTTCATTTAAAGATACACCAAGAATTAGTACAATTAATTTTGAAATATTACATGGTTATTATCATTTATTTTTTGTTAGTTTAAATTTAGCCTGGTAAACATATTCAAACAATTTTTTTCTATTCATATAAGTATCAAATTTCGTACAGTAATGATCTGTATTTGCTTGACAATCTTCAATTTGCAAATTTGACATAAAAAATATTTACAAAACATGTGTATATGTGAAGGCCATATTTTCATATACGGCAATGGTAATTTTTTCAAGAAACAAAAACCACTACTTTGATTTATATAAGCAATCGTTATCTTAAATCTAGTAATTGTCTCAAGAAATCAACTTCCTTATTCGTAGAATATATTCTCTTACTTACAGTTGCGACCGTGTATTATGACCAGAGTAAAATTTTTATTATCTCCAGGAAATAAGAAAATGAAGCTCATTATATGGTTTTTAATGATATTGCCTGCTTTAGCTTTTATTACAGCTTTCATTCTTTTAGGCATGCTAGCTACAAATTTATAACAAATATCGCGAGATATCCGTTCCTCAATTATCCTTTCTTGGAGTTCTTGTACTGAGGTATTTGCATTTCGATGCATTTCAGTATTTTATTAAAATAAATATACAGTATGCTGCCATAATATTATAACCACAACGCCGTAAATTCGTTATTTTAAGTTAACCCGTTAAAAAATATGTACTCAAAGAAAATTTTATTGGATTTTTTATCACAAATAGTTTAATATATGTATATAAACTTTCATAAAACCTAAAATATCCTTAATATTTTGTAGGTAGTAGTTTTGTAGTTCGCTGTTTCAGGGGCACCATGCCATACGTTTCGAATATTTTTAATTAGCACTTCTTTTGTAGGTTTCTCTAAACTTTAGACTTTAAGAGGCTCTAGACATTCTCAATAGGGTTGAGCTCCGGGGAATTACCCGGTCACCAACGAAGCGGAATTTTCTCATCAGACAATAATTTCTTAACAGATTTTGCCGTATGGCATGGTGCTCCGTCTTGTATAAAGATAGCTTTAGGCGTTGAAGGTACTAATTCACGAAAAGACAGTAAAAACAATTTTAACAATTTTATGTAGTGGTCTTGTCGCATCGTGCTCTCTACAAAATAAAGGGTTCCTGGTCCATGACGGCTTATACATCCCCACTTTTCGCTAGGGCGCCTCCGAACCAACTTATTATTTTTTGTTAGATAGTGCAGTGAAACGTCGTGTCGTCTGTGAAAAATACCTATCAATCGATATTTATTTAGTTTTAGGTTTTTAACAGTAAATAAGTCTTTTACCTGCTGCTAATCGTCAATTGTAAAGTGTCTGTTGTCTTTCGTAAATTTTAATCTAGCATGTCGCATGCCTTGATTCAACCCTGACTTTTTTATATGCCTTTTACGTCTTAACTGCGATTTTTTAAATCGTCGTTCAAAAGTTGGCTGAGATACATCAATTCCATCTTGAAGAAGGATTTTTATTTTATTTTTAACAGATGTTCTTCTGTTAGCTATAATAACTGAAATTATTTTACGATCAACTCTTGTCGAACAGACTATGAATCCCCCGACAAAGCTTACCTGGCAAATACTATTAATACTAGTTGGGTGCTTCTCTAAAATTGATCGGTTAACTTACAAATCTGAAATGACAGTAATTTTGGTTCAAACTATAGAATTTAATAAATTAAGCTGATGGCTATAATATTATGGCGGTATACTGTAACAGTTCTCAGTAGGGCATCAGTCTGGGAGACTGTGGTGGCCAACGTAACAACCTAAGTTCTTCACTGGATCTCTTGGTGCAGAAGTAGAACACTAAACACTTTAACCCACTAAACACCAAACAAGTTTTAACTAAAACACCGACGCGTTTCAACAGCAATGCTGTCATTATCCAGGCGATAATAACACTAAATTAAAATAAAATCTACAAAAACAGGTAACCTAAATGTTACGCACGGTCAATCCGATACGCATCATTAATTTCCGATTAACGAAAATAATGACGAATGCGGTATAGGTCCATTGCCACAGTTCATTATACATGACTTATTTTTATATATTTCTAAACTTTCGAAAACATTTAGAAAGTTACAATCGTTTATTTGTCTAATTAATTTAACATTCGTATGATCGATGTTGTGAGCTGTTTCAAAAATATGTTGGGCAACGCTCGATTTCTCAATTCTATTAAATCTAAGATTAGCCATATGCTCTTTGAATCTAGTTGAGACTGCTCACCTGGTTTGCCCAATATATTTTTGATTACAATCATTACAATTGATTTCGTAAATACGTGACTTTTCTAGAGGTTGTATTTTATCTTAGGGTTACCGATGAGACTTCATAAACTAGTCCCAGAACTATAAACTATTCTGAGATTTAGCTCTTTGAAGATTTTACTCAAACCTTTAGTGTTAAAGGGAGCGTAAGGGAGGGTCACAATGGGTGAAGCTTTAACAACCTCTCGAAAAGTCGTATATTCTTTCACAGTTTTTTTATAATTAAACTTTCTAATTAACTTATAGATATGCTGCGGCTGGAAACTATTACACTTAGCCGCATCTTGAGCTTAAAATTATAAAAGATGCGGCGTATCGGATTGACCGTGCATAACATTTAGGTTACCTGTTTTTGTAGATTTTATTTAATTTAGTTTTATTATCACCTTGATAATGACAGCATTGCTGTTGAAACGCGTCGGTGTTTTAGTTAAAACTTGTTTGGTGTTTAGTGGGTTAAAGTGTTTAGTGTTCTGTAACAACCTAACATTGTTTTCGTGAAATACTTTGTGGCAAGGATCGTTATCTTGTTGAGACTAATTTTCTGTACGGTATCATAAAATTTTACAATTGTAGGTTTCTATACTTTGTTTGTATTATTATCAGTTACAAACCGAATTTTTAATATTTGCCAAACTTTTTAATAATTCCGAAAAATACCTATTGCTACAGGGAGCTCATATCATATGGCTTCAATTGTATATATAAACGTGTTTTGCACAGCAAATTGCAAAAGGAAAATAATACAATAACACAGAGGATGGGATACACAGCGAAATACGAGAAGTTGAAAAATGACGTCGTATTCATAAAAGAAAGAAACGTCAGGAGGATTTGCTTGCTTTGTATAAATGGATTTTGAGAATGCGAAACTATTGCTACATGCACGTTTAAGTCTTACATTTAGATAACTAATGTCCAATTTCAAGAAATATTGAGAAATACATTATCGGGTGTTCAGACATCTGCTTAGCTTCTTGAAAACGCATGTCAAGAAGATACGGTAAGATATCAGTGTGTAATATCTTGCCAGCGAAATAATTCAGTGTCAATATTCGTAGTACGTACGATACAGGAAAATTAACTTAACTAAGATAATGTATATAGCATTGAAATATGATTTTACGATGAACAATGATGACAACGGCACAACGAAGTTATGTATTCGTTTAAAAGTGACTTTTTAAGAAGAGTTTAGAGATCCAAATGCATGATAAATTTAATCAAGAAGCCAATGCCTGGAAGACAAGAAACCCCATCATTTTCTTCCACTATTTTTAGAGTATAATAAACCTCATTTTATTTCTCAATTTAAACGAAAATTACATTCAAACAAATATATTACAACAAATTTAATTTAAAGCTAATGGCAAATGTTAAATAAATACTGTACGCAGAGCGAATGTTAGGTCGAAGAAGATTTCAATGCGAGCTATACAAATAGAATATCTTATAATGTAGCATTAAAGAGCAAATATTTACTAATTCCTTCAATTATATATATATGTATTTATTACTGACATGCAAGGTGGCTGTTTCTGAGGATATGTATTTCACTTTCTTGCGCACTTTCTCATAGTTATTCTGACATTTACAAATATGTATACACTTATATTCGTCAAATTATTTGATGAAAAAGCGGCAACGTAGTAAATATGCAGAAGGAACCTAATTTTACTCGATACGTATGTGGGAGCATTTTTATGTTATAAATATGTATAAAAGCATATCAACAGTTGTATGAAAAATCTGCATAAACCCATATATTACTCTGTTGGCAAATGTAGTGCATAAAAAATCTTGTATAAAATATGACCACATATATACATATATTTTCGTAAATATTTTTTGGCGGTATTTTATATTGTATGTTGGTAAGGATATAAATTAATCGGATAATATTATGGTGGGAGTATCGGCGGAAAAATTAATTTTAATGGTGTGTTTGTATAACAACACTATTAGCTATCTATCACATAGATCAGGATCTCGCTGGTCAATTAATATAGAACGTGAAAGGAATGGAATTTAATCTACAACTTGATGAAATTACTGACTGTAACAAATATTATTTGTCATTTACACTTTCTAGGCGACAATGTTGTTTTTGGAAATCTTCTGTTATGCGAAAGCATAATTGAAAACAAAGACTCAAGACTTGACCAATGTCTCATTACTATGAAGGATTGTAGGTGTTTATTGACAGCAAACCCCTGTATTCTATGAGGACCTATTGCATCGTCCATAGGGAAGCACTTCCATAGAAGTCGATGACAAGGCGATGAAACTTTTTGCATATGAACTTTCAAGCTAAGTATGAATGTCACGATATTTACACGTTTGTACAAGAGGAAGATCATAAGGACTGCATTTGTGTGATATGTTTAACAACTTAGTAAATGAATTAATTAATATTATGTGTGTTAATACTTATAAAAGCTAACATAACTTACACCATAACTATATTGCAGTCCACAATTTCATTGCGTATGAAATTAGTTAACATAATATGTATTGCCATGTAATGTCGATATAATCTTATACAGGGTGGGCCACTTAAAATGATGCGTTGAAATTGTGGCCAAATTAAATAAGAAATTTAAAATCGGACCAGGTAAAGTTATAGAGTTCTAAGGGAAGCACATTTTAATAAAAACGTGGATTATATACAATCCATCATGACGTCATACCGAAATCAATTTGCATTTATTTAAATGGACACGCAAAATTTGAATTGAGCTGTCATTAAATGTTACTTGGCAACTGACAAACATTCAAAATTAATTATTCGTTTTGTATCTTTTCTATCTAGTGTCTTATTATGTTTGACGGTGTATTCTTTTTTTATTCCTATTAGTAACCTTATTTCAGCTAAAATGTTTGTTAGATTGGCTTAATAATTATATTACAATTGATTGAATTTATAGTTTTACAAACTTACTGCACTACTGACAGCATGGAAATTTTAATTAATCAATAATTAATTAATAATTTGCTGCTGAGTGTTTGACTTATTGATCAACTTGCATTAAATCTGCATCGGCAAGTGCAAAAACATCTGCCGCTGGCGGTATGAGCTAGTATACTGCGCGATACAACTAGATTATTAAATTTCGTAGTTTACACTTCATATTTTAAATTAGCAAGTTATACTTTAAGATAAGCAAATGGCAGAATTATGTAGTGATTTAAGTCAAATCTGACAAATGTCACACACATTGACATGCGTTACGTAAAATTTCGGTCAACTAAGCTTGAAACTTCGAAACCGCGAAATTTAAATAATCAAATTAAAATATTTAACAAGTGATTGTGATGTGTTAGAAATACCAATACAGTGACAGAAAGCATACATGTGCTATTTAATAAAATGCATATTGATTTCGGCGTGACGTCATCGTGAAGGATATAAAATTTACATTGTTATTAAAAGATGCTCCTCATCGAACACTATATAAGTTTACCTGGTCGGATTTTTAAATTTTTATTTAGCTTGGCAGTAATTCTAGTGCATCATTTTAAGTGGCCCATCCTGTATAATATGTAACACTGAGTTGATTTGAAGCTATTCTTGCAAATCTGCATAGAACTCTAAAAGTTTTCTTTGGTCGCAAGTGTCGTAAAATTGATATAGAATTCGACGATATCAAGCAGATGTGGATAACGTTTTCATGTATGACCATACGATTTATTTTGCTAGAATAGTGGTATCTATACTTTTGAAAATTTTATTTTGAACTTATTGTGCTTCTTTTGATAATAATCCTATAGAAAGGGCAGTCCTTTTTGGAGCGTCTTTTTGGCGTGTTCAAATTTTCAATTGTTAGACAATACCATGCAGATGTTGATCGGAGGTTGTTCGAAAATGTATGCGATTGCCTTGTTGTTAGCATGAACTAGTTTTGTATTAGTACTACAACACTGCTTATATTCACTTTGACCAGATACACCAACACAATCCCACTTACTAATTAAATTAAATTAAATTACTGTTAAGTGTCCTCTCTCAAACTTTCACCACAAAGTGATTAGTGCGATTGATGCTAATAATGCATACCTCTATCAAAAGCTCATTATCTCCCAAAATTGTAGCTGAACCTTCTCTAACAAATTATTAGGGATGATGTATGCATAATTTTGAACCGTAGGCAGACGTAGCTAAATATACTCAACGACACCAAAAACGGGCACTTTTTTATAGAATGAATAAGTGGATGTACACGTTAGTTATTAGGCTTAAGTTGATTAAATTACTAGACTTATGTAATTAAATTGTGTAGAGTCACTTAGGAAAAGAAAAACATTGCGGAAACTTTCTCAAAATAGATGATAACAATATAAATAATAAACCTACAACAATCAGTACTAAACTTAATATAAACTTGAAAAGAGTGGCATAATATCGTGTGTTACCACCATGAGCTTGTGTTACAGTTACCATTCTTCTAGGTTGTGGAATATTTTCCCATTTTTTGCTGAAGAACCTGCCGTAGTTCTTCAAGCGTGGTACGAGCAGGTAGATCATTGTTCCCTTGCAAATTGTAATCGGACAACTCGGTGTTGCCTGGTAAGCTGTGGTTCTGTAGTCGGTTCCTGTGCAGTCATATTTGCTTTGTCAAACCTCTTTTTGAATGGTCATTTCACTTAGATTAATGCTTATCTCTTGAAGCTGATTTCTGTGTGGAGGTTCCATGACGATTTCATAAACTTTTTAAGACAAGGAAGGACCTGTTTCAGGTTGCAGGCTGTACGATCCCGTCTACAAGAATCGTGTGTGAAGCCACTGTACGGTGCTCCAAGATACCCCGTTCTTGTTAGTTACGCAAGTCTGACAAAGTTGCACATTTTCCAGTTCTTAACATAGTAAACCAAGAAACAGAAAGTTGGATTGTGAGCTTGTGTTCAAGGGTGTCGGGACGAAATACTAAATATGTAAGTGCGTCGTAGACTGATCATAAACATCTAAGTGAATCGTCCACCCCTTCTGATACTTTGGTTTACATGACTTATTGATCCTATTGATGTGAATTGTGGAAAGTTATAATATGATTTGGGGTAAAGCCAATTTCGTTATAATAGGTATAAAAAATGTAGTGAGAAATCGTTCTTTTCTGAAATCTATGATGATACGGATAGGGTTGATTAATTATCAAAACTCGCCATAGTTCTTTATTTGAATTAATACGGAACAAGCACATATTCTTTCAGATTTACTGTTATTGTACTTCGTACGTACTCCGTATATGTATAGCTTATTGTCTACAGGCATTTTTCACTTACAGTTTCTAGTGTTTGGTGTAGTTGGTATAGCATACTATCCAATTAGTACAGCTCAGGATTCAATTTCAGATGGAAACACAATTTTTTTAATATATTCGCTTTGTATGATTGACGTTAGTGGAAAATATTATATTGTTATATATTCCTCCAACAAATACATTTGTAAAAACCTGCAGTAGGTATATTGTTGAAGAAAGTATATATGTACATATTTTTATATACCCGAAATCCTATTTCGAAGATAGCCGTACTATATTACATAACTTTGTAGCAATTTGAAGCGAGTTATGTTTATATAGGTTTTTCATCAACCTCTGCTCTACTGAAAATTGAAAACGTTTGAAGTTGTAAATACATACATACTTAACCTTTTATACGTATATATGTACATATATGCGCATATTTACATATGTATATTTCTAAAGTAATATATCTTGAAAATATATTTTCCGACTTGCAGAACCTTTCTTCTGTTAGAAAATTTTTACATATCAATAAACGAATTGACGTGAGTTTTTTATTAAAAGATGCCGTACTTTAAAGGAAAAATTCTATTAGAAAATTCTCACAGGAGAATAAGTAATATACATTTCTTTTCAACTCCACCAATAAATTAGAGGAACATTAAGAATGAATGTTGGAACGCCCTACATAGTTTTATGGAAGCGACGAATTCTTACAAGGTGGTTATATCACCGTTTAGTTATCATGAAGTTAATTCAATTTAAACATTTCAACCCTATCAATCCGCCATATGATTTATTTTGTCCGAATAGTGGTATCTATACTTTAGAAATTTTTATTTTGAACCTATTGTACTTCTTTTGATAATAATCCTATAGATAGGGCGGTGCTTTTTGGAGGGTCTCTTTGGCATGTTCAAATTCTCAATTTTTAGACAATACCATGCAGATGTTGATCGGAGATTGTTCTAAAATGTATGCGATTGCCATGCAATCATCCTAAAATAAGAGATCATGTATGTGACACAGCTAGGGAAAAATCATCTTTGTCAACACAATAACTACAAATTCACAAAAAATCTATTGTACGTTTGTCACTTATATGTCATTAGATACTAAAAGCGTATCGTAAGGTACCTAAATGAAGTTGAAGTTGTAAAAGCCATAATATTAATCGAAGAAAGATATAGCTTACGTCGGGCGTCGTGCTGCAAGGCAATTTAATGCAAGCCCTTCTGTCATGTCCAGGGTTTGGAATCAGTATTTGGAGACAAGAAGATATGTTAAAAGAACTGTCAAGGTCGTAAACGTGCGACAACCGCTGAGCAAGACAGATGCTTGCGCAAATGCGCACTTAAACGACTCACAACTACTACCAAAGACTTGCAGAGTGACCTTGAAAGAGCAATGGGAATTCAAGTTTGTACGTAAACCAATCGAAAAAGTTGCGAGAATATAATCTTAGATTGAGAAGACCAGTTCGAAAGCCACGATTGATTTTGGCTCATAAAAGAAACCGATTGGCGATTCTTCAACACCATGTAGATTGGAACTGACTGTTTAGTGATGAGTCAAGATTTCGGTTGACACGTGATGGACGTCTTCGAAATTGGGCGTGTATAGGAACAAGATCGTGAAGAATTGATTCAGAAAGTGGACAGGTTTAGAACAATATCTGACGTGCAGAAGACATATGTACTTACGAATCATGTGATACTTACTAGTGCTGTTATAGGTGTCAGATTTCTGTCCCAGCAGGATAATATAAGACGACATATAACAGGCCAGACAAGATAATTCATGGATAACATCAAATTCAAGTTATGGATTGGCGATCTCTTAGTTCAGATCTAAATCCGATTGAGTATCTGTAGGATAAGATGGATTGGAAGCTTTGGAGACGACCTGTAGTTCCCGAAATTCTTCAACAGTTTCTGGTGGCACTTTAAGAAGAATGGGTTGTCATACCCCAGATGTTGATTGAAAGTATGCCACAACAGTGTCGAGTAGTCATTCTCTCGTGGACGACATACTCGTTATTAAATTCCCTTTAAAGTAGTGTTTGGCAGTGTTTAATTGTTTTTTGATATGAAATGGTTCACATTGAACTTATTTTACGATAAATAAACGATAATATGACCAGCGTACGAGATTTCGTTGGTTTCATAAAACTATGTAATACAATGTAACTATTATTCTTAGTGTTCCTCTAATTTATTGGCGCAGTGTATATAACATGCACCAATATTTTTGGAAACGTTTTTCGTAGTAGTGCGAAAAATTGAATAATAATCTGTGATTTAGAAGTGCCAGTACCATTCCTTGCGTCATACATTTTATCAGACCATAAAGCATAGTCAGTGACAATAAAACTCAAAAAATCAATTAAATCAAGTTACAACTCAAGGGCCGGCATAATCGCTGGAAATTGTTTTTTTTTTTGCGTCACTTTATGGAGGGTGCCTAATGACGTTGAGATAAATATCAATTTGATTCGTTTACCAACGTTTGATATAAATTGCAAATCTCCTCTAATCTAATCGTTAGCACATCACTGAATTGAACAAATTGATTAAATCTTTTACGTATTTATTATATAAACTGATTTTATATATTGTGCGTTATTATATTATATATCTTAATTATAAAATATAATACAAATAAACAAGTAAAACAATCATAATTTCTAATGAAACTGAAATAATTTTCAAATAATTCTAGAGAATTATAAGTTCTAGATGAAATTTAAAAAAATTAAAATTGTTTCACTTTGCATTACAACTTTAGCTTTTTATTTCTTCTTATACAAAGTAAAATTTTCTAGCTGTTGTCTCGTAATTCAGTTCGTATTCTTTAAAAGATCTCTTATAGGAATTATCCAAAATATCTGGATTTTATCGAAGTTTGTTCATTTAAGATATAAAAGAACAAATTTTATGAGTTTATAGAGTCTAAGACTAAAGAACCTTCGAATTGTTTCTAGGCAGAAGTAATTATAAATTCAATCTTAGTTGTTAGAAGTACACTAAGAACACTTGCTGGTTGGACGAACTGCCGCTGCACATATGTAGGATAGATAGTAGACAGTATTGCATTCACTCACTTCAGACTATATTGCATTCATTGCGCGCGTCAAAATATGTAAACACATATGCGATTTCTGTGTCTATTTTAAAAACGCTGTAGTTGCATTTATAAATGTGGAAAAAAGCATCTATTATTTGATGTATTTGAGTAGGAAGAAATTTGTTTGATGTTTCAAGTATTTCGAATAAAATAATACTGCAGTCTTATTAAATTGTTTTGAAAGGTAATTTCATTACTTTTTGCGGTGAACTTTTTTTGTGATTGAACTAGGGTAAGATCTAAACCAAAAGCATGTTTATTATACAATAAATAACAATATCAAATGTTAAGTACTTTTATTTATTTAAAACATAATATAACGAAATACGTATACACTTATGTTGAAATCAATAATGAGTCCATCCGCCGTTATTTTGAATGACTTCTTCCAATCTTGACGGTATAGACTCTATTAATTTATGGCAATAGTCGAAACTAACTTCTTTCCAGACAGATTTCTGTCTCTTCGTTCTATAGGGTTTTCCCTTATTCTGTTTTTTTATGTAACCCCATAGGTTTTCTATGGGATTAAGATACGGACTTCGTACCGGCCAATTTAATAATCTCAAATTATTCTCTATAATCCATTGTTGGACAACATTAGCCGTATAAATGGGTGAGTTGTCATCGTTGGAATGTAAACTGATCATAAAGAGATGTTACCGATGGCAACAGAACATTATCCAAAATATCCCTACATTGTAACGCTGTCAAGTGTCCATTAATATCCCAAATAGTACCAGGTCCTGCGTATGACATCCAATCCTTCTTCTATTTTTCGGATGAACATATTGTGGTGCAACCCTATAGTTACGAGGACGGGTAACTAGGCGCGTGTGGGTGTTTGGAGTGCTTTGAAACGTCGATTCGTCGCTGAAGATTACCGTTTTCCAAAAATCTATGAGTATATTCTGATAGTATAGTGCAAAATTTATTCTGTCTTGACGATTGCGCTCAGAAAGTTCTGTTTTAATAGCAGCACGATAGCTTTTGAGGCCACTTGCCCTCAACCTTTTTCTTGCCGTCGCTACGGAACCGGGAAAGGCGGTAGCTGTAATGGCTTGCTTGCAACTTGTGAATGGATGCTCTGCGTAAAATTGCCTTAACATGGTATCTTGATAAGCAGTGGATATTCTTCGTTTTGAAGTTTTTGGTTCATTTGCAAAAAATTGTATTGGGATTAACACCAAATTTACGCGCTACAGCACGTAGACTCCATCCGTTTTCCAACATTGTTATTGCACGCATCCTGTCTTCTATTGACATCATATTGTTCGACACGTATGCATTTAACTGTTCCTAATGCTGTATAAAGAACTGAATATTATTGTGGTGTCTGCTTGTTTTTATATACGTCAGTGTCTAATATGACTCATCATTCGAGAAAGCATATTTTCGACATTTACCTGGATGACTTGTCTATGAATACTTTTCAATAAGCCTGTGTTATATTCACATAAATAAAGATTCCAGAAATAAAGAATATGTTTTTTTTTTGCTTACCTGTCTATGTCTACGCAAAGGCGACAGTAAATAGATGCAATCGGCCTTGTAAATTCATAAATGCAACTACAGCATTTTTAAAATAGACACAGAAACCGCACATTCATTCATTGATAAGCATCATTATGCATTTCAACATACATAAGTGTATACGTATAATTATTTTGTTATGTTTTAAATAAATAAAAGCAGTAAACCTTTGGTATTGTTATTTATTGTATAATAAACATGCTTTTGGTTTAGATCTTACCCTAGTTCAACGACAAAAATAGTTCACCGCAAAATGTAATGAAATTACCTTTCAAACCAATTTAATAAGACTACAGTATTATTTTATTCAAAATACATGAAACATCAAACAAATTTCTTCCTACTCAAATACGTCAAATAATAGATGCTTTTTCCACATTTATAAATGCAGCTACAGCGTTTTTAAAATAGACACAGAAATCGCATCTGTGTTTACATATTTTGACGCGGGCAATGAATGCAATAAGCTGCCTACTATCCATCCAACGAATGTTGAGCGAAGAGTGTACAAACAGCAAGTGTTCCTAGTGTACGTTACAGTCTAATATTTCTAACTTCAAAAGATTATTTTTTAAACTAATACAACATTTGGAAAAATGGGATTATTAGGACGTGAAAAAATCACTGTGATGGTATATTCTATATTATAACAAAACGTAAAACACTGTCAAATTACAGTTATACAAAAAAGTTTCACGGCACACCGTTACGTCATTGCAATATCAATAATTAAAGAAAATTTTCTGTCAACATCGAGTGATCTCAGTCGTGGTTACGAGAAAATCACCGACGGTGATAACAACTGTATTATAACAATAGCACTGCAAAATCGATCAGCATCTGTTATTAGTCTTGTTAGATAAACTGTAGTTGCACAATGGCGCGTATTGCAATTATGATTACATGTTGCGGAAATGGAATCAAATATCATAGACTAGATAAGAAACGAAGATTAACAGGCAAAATGAATAGAGCGAAATACGAACATCTGTTTTGAAGTAATTTACTTCAGGAAATGTGTTACACTAATCAAAATGGAAGAATGGGGGAATGTTGAAATTTCCTTCGCTCCGTTGCAGTACAAATAAATTTTTTTTTTATCATCCAGTAAGGAATAATTTTCTATTTATTTCGATAATATGGATAAGCCTATCGGTTTCAGATGATATTTTCTCCTTTTCGGTATAATCCCAGTTGATCGATTACATACATACGTCAACACGGTTGTTTTTTTCTTACACTCTGATACCTACATCTCATTCACATTTTATTATAATTTGATGATGATGGTCAAGTTTTTAAGGAAGTTTTTTTTAATTGAGATGAAGTTTTACTATGTTAAAAATATTTTCATTTATCAGCAAAAAATATCAAGAAGCTATCATGCTAATTTGGAAATTTGGTCCATAACCCACCCTCCTTATTTTTCTGGAATCAACCAAATCAAGGAGAGGATGGATCTCTGCGTATGTGGGTATATTAGACATTTCGTACTAGTTGCGGTCCTAAAATCAAGTCAATTTATTGTGGTAGTGGCAATTAAACGTATTTTGTAACTTCTCTGCTTGAAGAGCAGGTCTGTGATTTGGTACGAACAAAAAGACCGTTCGACTGACTGCTACGTTTGCTGCACCAAAATCTTTGCGTTTTGAATGAAAAAATAATGAAAGGTTCTAGGTTCTCATTCAGAAGATTTACCATTATCATGTCTTACCGATGCTTCAAACCAAGAACATATTGATGCAGAGTCAGAAAAATGATCAAATCTTTCGTATGCTAGTGAAGACTATTTGCTCCCTCTGGAGGACACGCCTCATCTAATAAATCAATTGGGGTCGAATGTTCGAGCTCAACTGATTCAATTCAACTGTAACGGTTCGATTTTTTGTACACATTGCTAAAATTGTCTAAATTTCGTTATGCTGTCACGCATAACTGCCTAAGTGTCGAATGTATATACCAAAAAAATAACATGGAAATAGTTTATTCCTTTTCGTATCATATTTCATGTAATTTCGTATCCAACACATGGGTCCTTCTTTTATAATTGGGCAGGTCTCAACTAAATACACTCCTTAATTAAATATGGAGTACCATGCTTAACAGCTGCCAACCAATGCGGTGTTCCTAAACCAAGTAGAAGAGTAAGTATTCAATAGAATGCTAAAGTGATGTTTCCACTATTCTAACACAAAATGAAGAAGACCTTTCAATCAAATACATAACTAATATGGCAAGGATGGGTTTTGCGAGAACCAAGACTCAGCTAATCGACAGTGTAGCTATTTTAGCTGATAAATTGTAACGAGACATTAATTTCCATGCGAGTCAAGTTATGATCGAGACGTTGTTGGTAACATAAGTTACAAGTTCGTTTTAAGAAATCGAGCAATATTTTCGTATTGAAGTGGTCGAGATCAACGAACCTGAAAGAATATTTGACTTTGTCAATTTCTTTCGTTCTCTATAAGGTAACAACGTGATGATTCCCAAAAGGTCTAAGCTGTTTATGATTATGTTAAAAGAAAATGTCAAAAAATAAAATTAAACACAAACAATGAAGAAGATCACGACAGGCAGAGCAGTAAAAATGAGAAAACACCAGACGTTCAAACTGTGGAAAAACTAGTCAATACTCAACAACCAAATGAACATGCGATATCTGTAACCAAAGTGAACAATTATGTTATGGTTACTTATGAACAAGAACTGTACCCAGACATTATTGCGGATATCCAAGACGCCGGTGTGAAGGAAAAGACAATTTGCAACAGTGGACCTAACAATTGCAAATGGGCGAAAGTTTATGACGAAATTTGGTGCGGTGTCGAAGAAATTATAAAGGAAATTGGTCCATCGGCGCAAATAAATGGAAGAAACGTTTTCGAAGTCAAAGAACTTGATCCAACTTCATGTGTTAAGTAATGTTAAGGGATTTAGAACGAATCGCTAATTTCACAAGCATAAGGTTGTAAGATAAGCCTCAAATTTTTTTGCATTTGCACCTGGGGTTTTTTCGACGAATCTTGGCGATATTAGCAATGAACACGGTGATAGATTTCATCAAAACATTTCCAGTATTGAAAAGCAGTATCGGGACAAATGGAATACTGAGATGCTGGCTGACTACTGTTAAACGTTCTTTTTGGGGTAAAATCTTTTAAGTACGCTCGATAATAGTTTATAATTAAATTATTATTATTATATCATTAATATGCATTAAATTGTGTAGGATTTTGCCTAAATCAGATGTAATAGAAGAAATTAAACTTGTTCTGTTATTTATAAATAGATAAGTTAAATGTCAACGCTAATATCTTTTATGGCTCAATATATTTGCTTATTTAACGATTAAATTCAAACATCATATTTCACAGGATCATTTCTATAGAACACAAATAAAAATATTGAACTCAACTCTATGCCAGCGTTTGTTCGCGATCCTATTAACAGCTTCCGTTTCGATGTCAGATAGTCTACTCCCAAATACGAATAAATTACGAAGCTAACTTTATCTGTTGTGAAGGTAATTTATTTCGTATAGATGACATTCCGATATTTACAGCGCAATTTCGAGTTCCTTTCGAAGCCTCCTGCAACGCCGATTATTGTTTTTTTTTTGAATGGCTTTATTTCCATTACAAATAATATTCATTCTTTTATGGAAACAATTACGGAAAAGAACTTAAAAATCGCACCTTAAAAAAGAGACTGTTATCTACACCGAATATATTAGGTAAAGTTAGCTCCACAATTTACTCAGTAATATATTGCCCATTCAATTCCGTATTTTTATATATGTGCTTGTAAGAAAACGGAATTTTATTAGTTAGTCTAAGTCATAAATTACACTTCTTTTTTAGTATCATTCCAATAAGTACTTCTTAGCGATGAATTGGTGCTTAAAGTAATAATTGTAGGTGCTCTGTTCTTCGAATGAACACCTAAAGCAATGTAGATTTTCTTTCTATAAAGTGTGGACTCTATTGTCGACTTAAGTGCAAGTAAAATCTATTGAATCACCAGACAGTATACACAGTTCGAAAATAGAGCCGTGTAAAGTATCTAGTGTTACTGGTAGATATTTATTTATTTCCGGCGCTTCTTCAGAAAGAGATGGAGATACTGATCTCAGACACTCAACACATCTCACAAAAATCTTCAAAGTTTGCGTAGACTGAAGATGGGTTCCAAAGGCATGGCAAAAGGTCAGGGTAGTGTATCTACCTAACCTACCTCCTTCTTACTCAAAACTCTTGAAAGGTTGGTGGACAGGCACATAAGAGACACCGCTCTGAGAGAACAGACACTCAGTGACAATCGCCTACCAACCAGGAAAATCTATAGAGGCAGCATTAGATGATTTCAACAGACTAATTTCAAAATCTATAGAAGACAAACCTTAGTGACTTTCCTGGATATAGAGGGAGCATTTTTTTTTATGTGTGATGGGTGCTTAGTTGCAGTGACTCCGTAAGCTGTATTACTTGTCTGGCTATCACTGCAACTCTTGCGGTGTAGTTTGGTGTGTGTAAGTTGTGTTCAAATGGCTTTGTGACAGCATCATATCGCCTTTTATGATGCCGCGCTATTAATCACTTTGCTCCCAACAGCGAATGGCAAGTTGATCCGGGATTAAACTCTCTGAAAAAATGTCACCGTCCTTCCAGAGAATTGAACCCCGGCACCTATCGTCCTCTCACAACGATAGTCAGTCGCCTAACCACTGCGGCCATCGACCCGTTTAATTTTAATAATGCCACCATAAACTCAATTATTGAGGCTTCAAAGAGAAAAGGAGTTGCGCCGAAGCTTCTGCAGTGGATAAGAGTCAGCCTGGAAAGAAGGATAATTACATCCACAATTGGCGGGGCTACCATCGAGGCGGTGGCGGGAAGGGGTTGCCCGCAGGGTGGAGTCTTATCTCCTCTTCTGTGGGCCGCCCTCGTTGACGACCTAATCCAAAACCTGACTAGAAAGGGCTTTAACAATAACAATAGTCGTTAGAGGGCGATTTCCAAAAGTTCTGATGGAGCAGATGCAAAGAGCTCTAAACACGGTAACGGTACGACTGGTGTAAACAAGAGCAACTATTAGTCAATGCTCAGAAAACACAAGTTGGCAAGTTCACAAGAAAAAGACCCCTAGATGATAGAATGATGATAGAATACCACAGGTCAAAGAGACGAAATACCTTGGGGTATGGTTTGATCAAAGGCTCACGTGGAATACACACATCCAAAAAACAACTAACAAAGCTACTATTGCCTTGGCCTGGTGCAGTAGGTTATGTGGAAAAAACTGGGGCCGTAGCCCCAAAATGACTCTGCGGCTATATACCAGGGTAATAAAACCATACGGAGCAATAGCATGGTGGCCAAAGGTGCGACAGACAGTGGGGGCCAAAACGCTGGGCGTCGTACAAAAACTGGCTTGTCTGTGCGCCATAGGGGTAATGAGATCGTCCCCACCGCCGCAATGGAAGTGATACTAAACCTGATACATCTACAAATCTTTATACAAGGAAGCGCTAGATCTGCAGCTTACAGACTCATGCACAGTCAAACACCGATAAGTAAATCGCACGGTCCCGAATATCAACTCAGGGCGGCGCCCCTAACCGGGACGCCAAGCGACGCCATGGTTCAAAAATTCAACCTAGATAGGAAATATCAGGTTATAATACCACATAAGAAGGACTGGGAATATGGCCCCCCAGTAAGAGCGGATTTAAACTGGTACACCGACGGCTCTAAAACTGACTACGGCGTAGGAGCTGGCATTTACGGAAAGAAACCTTACAAGGTCCTTTCATTGAGCTTCAGAAAGCGATTGCAGCGATTCATCACTGTGTCAGAGAAGTAGATAGATGGAGCGAAGCAGGTAAAAGCGTCGCTATTTACTTTGACAGTCAATCGCACTTAAAGCGATCAGTTCCGCAAGTGCTGACTTAAAGCTGGTCTGGGACTGCGTAAGAGCCCTAAATGAGGTGGGCACCCAAAGGAAAATAACTTTGGCCTGGGTTCCCAGCCACATGGGCGTGAAGGGTAACGAGGCGGCAGATGAGCTGGCCAGACGTGGTTCGTCAAGGCCTTTCATAGGAGCGGGCCCTTCCTTCAGCATTACAAAATCACCAATTAAAAAGTCCATTTATAAATGGACACAGAATAGGTCGAAGGAATGGTGGAAAAGATCACCAGGACAAAGACAGGCAAGGAGTTCCGAAGGGAACAGAGGCCTGAGTTTACTGAAGACCTACTGAGTAAAGACAGGAAGACTGTCAAAGTGATAGTAGGTCTGATGACCAGTCTTTGCAGACTAAATAGGCATATGTATGACGTCGACCTGGCAGATAATGCTCTCTGCAGATTCTGTCAAGAGGAAGAAGAAGCCCCAGTTCATGTTTTGTGCCACTTCGATGGCCTAGTGAGGACAAGGTTTCTAGCAATGGGCGTAGAGAACCCCACAGCTAACGGCTACATTAAAGAGCTGCTCTCAAAAATGATGGATGATGGTTTAATTAAGAGGGCGAAACTAGAGAGTGTTCTCTAAGGAAAAAAGGATCACAATAGACCTGTAAAGGTCGCCGTGAAACAGGCTCGCATGCCATCCCATTCCTAACCTAACCTACTGGTAGGAGTAAATACCTAGTAGTATATACCTATTTTAAATTGCCTCTACTCTAAAAAGAGTGGATCTATATAAACGGCGGCTAGTGTTAATTATTTACACTAAATTTCTAACTGTGTAGTAAAATGCAATGTGAAGCAGCATTTAAAGTTCAATTAACTCAAGAATTAATATTAATTAGTAGAGCCGGATTTTCCGAAGATTTCCCAAGTTTTTGTTTGCACTCTTTAGTGGCATCAGAAAATTGAGGAAATTACTACCTGATGTAGGAAAAACCAGTTGAAGATAACGTTCGTGAACTTGGCACCATAGTGACACGGAAATAATGGCAAAATATAATTTAGCTTTATTTTCTAAACAAATTCTAAATGGAATTGTTTCCGAAATTAATTAAAATCGTTTATAAAACAGATACATTCCAATGGATATCAAATTTCCAGTTAAACCGGAAATCATGCAGTTCATTTTAGTAGACGTAATTAATTTATATTTATTTTAAACCATCAGCAAGTATTCACCTGGATAAATTCATTTTTTCACAACGTCAAATACAAGCATTCGTTGTTATTATTTCGAAACAAGAAACAAATACAAATTAGTTGGCTCTGCCAAAATAAACAGTTTATAAACATTCTACTAAAAGCATCAAATAAATAATTTAATTCAATTTAATGTCAGTTACAGCAGATTTGGTTCGTAAACGATTCCATTTTAAAGCTTAATTAAAAAGTTCGTCGTTCTCTGCGGAAATTATTTTTAGCACTTTTGTGATTTAAAGTTTATAAGTGCCACGTAATTCAAAAGCATTAGGTAGGATGCCGTCCGTGAGTTCAAAACATGAGTTTTGTTTATATTATGAAAATCATGAAAAACGTTTGAGAGCAAGACGACGAAATTTATACTCAATGTTACAACAGCTAAAAGAAATTTAATGATGTTAGAATTTTATTTTATACAATTTAAACAGTTTGAATTCGTTGAAGATAAAGGTAAATCTTATTTTATGTAGTAGTTTGTTTTAAGGTGATAACTTCCAGGTACTAGGAAAATAAGTTTAATCACACGCTTTCCTTTTTGTAACATACATATGTAATTGCCATGAATTCTGAGTCTGGTATATAAAATATAAACTTGGTAAAACGTAGTAATTTTTATTTTTCAATATAATCTCCCTTGTGAAAATAATCTATAGCACCATTACAGTCATTTTTAAATTAGAAAATACAGAATAATCTACAATAACCAGGAGCCATATCTGCACTATATGGTGAATGTATATAGATATAGATTCTTATCTGAACAGCGTCTCTCAATTCCTGTCGATGTTTTGCACAAATATTGTCTTTCAATTGATGCAATAAAAACGCCTAACATGTGCTAGGATAGAGTTCATAGAGCCGTCGTCATTTCATCGATTCAATTTTGGATTCCTTCAGTTTAAAATGGCAATCCTCTAAAAATATTTCTTCAACATTTCTTCGAATTCGTGAAGGCGGTGAAGGCCACTTCAATTGATTTAGCGGCGTGCTTATGACCCTCAAGAGATTTGTTCCAAATACAAAAATTTTGCCTACTTGTTTGCAGTTGCTTATTAAGGAGATAAATAACCTTAAACGCTGCCTTAACGTTGATTAATGTACATATAATTAGACGTATGTCTTTCTTTTATTAAAAATTTAGTAAAGACCGCATGCTACTCAATTTTCGTTAGCGATTTACACATTCTCATGTTCTATTCACATTCTCTGGATGGCTAGTAGAAACACTGATGCTAAAATTAGTGAGATGTGATGCCAACTCTCGATTTGACCGACACTTATTGCCCATGCCTTGAACATCAAACATTAATACACTTGTACGAGAACGTACGTAGCGCTAGCAATATTACAGTATTAATATTGGATGTTGAAATACATTTAGTCATGGAATTGAGTCGAGGGCATTCTAGAGCTATGACATGGTATGAAGAACGCTTGCATACATATTTTGGAGACGAAGCACCATCTCAGGCTACGATTTCTAGATAGTTTACAGAAAAAAAGTTGTGGTCATAGTTATTTGCATGGCGAGGAACATATAGGAAGGCCCACGTCAGTAGTCACATCCGAAAATGTGTTCCATGTTCAAACAATGTTGCTGTGTATCTACGAGATGGTAGAGACCACCCTTAAGTATTAAATTCGTAGCAGGAAGGCCAATCCTTCACGATGAAAAAAGGTGGTTATTGGTTTGTCTCTAAAATCATCACGGACGATGAGACCTACGTTCCTCTTTATGACGTTTCTAAGCACCAAAAGAATATATATGCTGCTCTCTTCAGAAGTACTGGACTTGTAAAAGCTGTCAAATTGGAAATAGAAGGGACTGTCAGGACCGTCTGGTGCACACAACACTGCTTGCCCAAAAGTCTCCTCAAAGTCATTGAACACGCTTCTTATTTGCCGGTCCTAACAACGTGAGATTTCTAACTATTTTTTAATCTTAAGAGGAATTTACGTGGTCGTCGCTTTTTATCTGAAGAGAAGATTGACTTCATCGTCTACAAATATTTTCAGTCAGTTCCGAGAAACACCTGGCGAGAGGCTTTCGAACTTTGGAAAAATTCGTTTTCAAAGGCTGTAGATAATATAGAGGAATGCTTTGAACATAAATAAAGTTTTGAAGCTTTATCTTGTCACGCTCTATCGTTTCAACACACTTAAATCTATATCAGTTTGTTAGGCCAAGAAAATGTGTCACCCATCTCGAATGTTAGCATTTTCCGTTTCTTTTTTTAGATTTTTTATTTTAAATTGTAAACCTACAACATTGTTAGCAATGAAATTTTATTAATTTTACTTAAATCTTTACGTATAGTTGCTAAAAATCTTCTTAGAGGTCTTATATTATCAAAATATGACGTTGGTAACGAAATTTTTCCAAATATATTGGTCCAATTTCTTCACACAGTAAAAATTTTTGAAAAAATTCAGGTGCATATCTAATTGATCCAAGTATTAAAATTTGTGGAGCTGAATGCATCGGACTTAATTATTACGCCTAATATATTTATTGAGGAAGGACCACTAAAGGACGAACTTGATTGAGGTTCATTTCTAGCTGTTCCGAGATGATAAACAGCTGAACTGGCAGTATGACTAGGTTGTTGTTATAGTTTTATATGTTACCGTATATTTTCTGTCCGTATATTGAAATTTAATTAGACAATATCTATTTGTCAGAAAACATTCCAGAATGTTTTTTTTTATTTGACGCTTTATTCAAAATTGAAGAGTACATCGCCATGCTCAACTTTGTCGAATGCTTAGTTAACTACCTATGCCATATGGGTAGTTGCTGTTCCATGGACTTAGTCCTAATCATTTAAGGAGTCACAGATCCATTAGTCTGCTTTCAGTATTTTCTAAAATTTTAATTTTTAACAGTAGACTGACGAAGTTATTTTACAATTGGTGCACATTACATTTTTTCGGAATAATTTTACTGTAGTCCATATTATTTGGTGGAAAGGGATATTGGCCCGTGGTTTTAAATCCGGATAAAATATTGAATAACATTTGGCGATTTCTTGGCCATTGTTGTTGATTTTATACTTGCAAACAAAATTTCTCCACTACTCCTTTATTGCTGTAAATACAATGGATGGATTTTATACGTTTAGGCCAAATTTCTTTTTTCAAATATTGTAACTAACTGGTTAAATGATTTGAGGCTTTTGCCAGGTTTCGAAATGTCCTCTACCGGTATCCGTTTTCAAGAATGACATTTAAAATTATTGCAAGCTTCAGCAGTTCCTTTTATTGGTTTTTTTGGTTGAATATATGCTATTATCAAATCAAAACCTTTTTTCATATCTACATCAATTTCTAGATACCTTTTAGACAATCAATTTTCTTTTCTGTTTTTATGTTTGGGTTGTTAGGTCTTTTGAGCTATTTATAACCAGTAGCCAGTTGCTGTTGATGTTAATTTCTTAAATATTTCTCGTAAGTAATTTGTTTGGTTTTTTAGTTGCTGTATGTATTCTATTTTTTACTTGTAGGTTGGCTGGTGTTTTGCCAGATTATTCCCGTTCTTATTTTAATTAGTGTTAGGTTCGTGTTGACTATAAGTTTGACGATGACGCTGCTTTTTGTATGAGTTTGATGATATACTAATTCAGGTGTTTTTAGGGACTATTCACTACTATTTCTTCAAATGTGTTTCTAAAATTATCCGCGTTGGTTTTTTAGTTGTGTTGTGTAGGTGGTTTTTGTTTGGCTGTTAAAATTAAATTTATTGCTTCTAATATGGGAGAATTATTATGAATAAATCCAGCAATTCAGGGATTTTATGTCTGTCTGTAGCCAATACGCAGATTCTCTAGTTAATAGATGTTTTAGATTATTTTATTTATTGTTACTTTATTTAGTATTGTTTCTTTTAGATTTACTAGTCTTTACTTCCAATTAGTATGTTTATAATTGTAATTTTCTCCAGTAATGAATTTAGTTCCTCTGAATTTGAGGTAATTTTTGTATTTCTATGCGATAATGGTGTGTTTTGGTAGACAGTAGTTTGCTGCAATCGTGATTGGTGCAACCATGGATATCATTTTTAGATATCCGATTTTTACAATATTGCTTGCTACATTGCGGAAGACCGTTTTGTAGAAGTTTTGATACGTAGTTAAGATTCGTTATCACGTTGGAGTGAGTTGGGCTTGCTGTGCTATGTCCTTAAGACACGTTACGGCAGTACTTGATTAACTACGCAGTTGCAATTGTCAAAATGACCTCTTCGCATAATTCACAAACGTGTTAACATGAGTTATTTAGAATTATCTAAAGTTAGCATAATTATTCAAACAAAGTGATATGTACGTACTGTGCCAATATTTGACTTGTTAATAATGCAAGCAGAAAGGATGTATAATTTCAAACAAAATGAACTGATGATAGACATAACAGTTCGTATACAGAATAAAAAAAATGCTGTATACGTACCACATTAGAACAGTATACAGCATATACATTAAACATAATAAGGTAAAGATGTTTTTTATCGTGGTTACTACTTTATATTTATACAAGTCTTCAATACAGTATTTTCTCTGCGTTGGTTGGTGTAATTTAAGTATATTGTAGTGTACTATATAGCAGGGGAAGTATAAGGATTATTAAAATAATTAGCGAGCGTGGATTCGACTCCATATTGCAATTAAGGTTTAATTAAGTTTCCCTAAATAGGCGCCAGTCTAGGTTAAATTAATGTAGGTAGAGTATATTCTATTCCTGTTTAGATTAGATCCTCTGAACGTATTATAGGCTGCAATTAAGATGAGGTTAACGCAATAACAATAGAATTATTCAATAACACTTATTAGTGAGAATAAATTTTGGGGAATATATGCAATTACCAATTTGATTTATTGATGTACATTTAACAAGAGTAAATGTAACATTTTAGAAGGTTCAATTTTTCTAGACTCTAACTTTAACAAGCTAGGCTACTTATGATCGTGAGCAGTTCAGTAGTGTCCTTTGTAATAAATTCAAATCAATCGAAGGTACAGGTGGCTTGTCTAAATTTTTTACGCAAAATGATGGGTTAGCCCATTTCCTTAAAAGCAATAAATGTTCTTCTAGCAATGCGAAAAATATTCTGGCGCATTTTTCCATTGCCATTAGCAGAAAGAGATAAAAAATGTGTACTCTGCCATACTCCCCTCTGATTTCTTTTTTTAGACTTTAGTGTACGTTTGAAGTTTGAAAGTTTGAAAGTTCTTACCGCAAAAATTTTGTTGCTGTTGTGAAGTGAAGGCGGGGACATTTTGAACATCTTGTTTGCATTTTCACTTTTGTTTTCTTTTCATGAAATACATTACATATTGCATATTACATAATAAAATCGCTGTGTAAATATGTTTCCGAAATCATCCATTTTCCTAGGAACCGATGTTCAATGACTATTATGCATATTTATAACACATTTTTAATACTCAAATAAGTGCCTATTTACTAAAGATTTAGTTGAACAGCTTAATTTGCTCATAATGCATTTGGAAAACGATTAAACTTATATCGAAGTAAACCAGAATCTATGGTCCCAATGTGATGAGTTTATTGAAATAGAATTGAATAGAAAAATCTGGCTTTTCCTACTGTATAGCGCTTTCTACTAGTACAAAAGACCAATTATTTCAATTGTTCGACTATACTGTTATATAAAGCGAGTCTGTACTGAAATTTGAAACTAGGGTCCTCGTAAGTGATCGGTATTCGATGTAAAATCAACTGCAGCTTTAAAGTTGAAAAGTTTCGAAATAATGTAACTTTGCAGATCGAATTCAGCTTGATGACGATAGCGGGCGTTACTTTGTGAGCAAGAATCTCCAAAATAGAATTACGTACTAAATATATCTTGTAAAAATGTTATAACTTCGTTTATTTAAGTACTATTCGATATGCTCTTTTTGATAACACATAAATCATACACCAAAGTGAACGAAATATAGCCGCTCAATATTTTATTGCTGCATCGTTCCACTTGATAGTTTACTATAAATACATTAAATTATATTATATAGGTATATACATATATATGTACATATGTATAACATCGTAACTGTGTTATTTATGCTTAGTAGTAGTGAGAATGGTTTGTCATATGTTGATATGACAAAAGAAAACAAAAGTGACAAATAAAAAGAAGAATAGAAAAAAATGTAGAGATGATTACCGTTCTGCTTTTCTAGTAATGATGATCTTCAAGAGAAAAATTAAGGACGAAGTTGGTGCTGTACCCCGATGTATAAACTACTTTTAGAAGTAAAATCTCTCTGGTAGAAGCTGTCTTACCTTATCTCCCTCTAGAATCAGAACCTTTTATAGTAGGTAAATAGAACAAATCGCCAGCTTCTTAGAACTAAGGGCTGTGGCTGCTTTGTGGAAAAAAAAGACAATCCGATAGATAGCACAAAAGACGAGAATAGTCCCAGAAGTACCCGACCTGACGTATAGATGGCGGTTATTGTTTAAAAGGAATGACTATGGTAGAACGTACCAACCTTATAAAACTTAATTTTGAAGTTTGACATCTCTACATTGTCCAGTACACAGAATAAACAGAAAGAACAAAAGCTTTAAAATTGATGTCATGGTTTTTGTGCGCATGACTGGCAGACGCCATTTCTAAAATATGTCGAAATATTCCTAGATTGTTGTTTACATGTTTATTGCTTGTTTGAAGGTGTTTGGAGGTTAGGTCTTAGTTGTGAGTTTAGTGATTTTGTGATGTGTACGTTTTACCTACTTAGTTTGTGTATGTTGACAACTATCCTAATTATAGTAAGTATAATTAAATATTATAGTTGTTTCTAGTAACTGCAAAAATTTTTGTTTGATTCTTGTTTAAAACCTATTTTTTATATATAATGATCGTATACTTGATCTACATTTCGAACATATCTAAGATGCTTGAAATCAAATTTAAACTTTTCCGCCAACATTCTTGGACATATTTTCAAAATGGCATCAATCGTCTCGAGGTCACTCGTCAATAAAACATCAAAGGTTCCGAAAAACTTGTCCTTTCTCTTTATTCTGTGTTCAGTATTTGTTTGAGAGCCATCAATAGTAGACATTCTCAGTGAATTAGTTAACATCGAAAAAATCGGTTATAGTTATGTGGTATGATACTTTCATTTGAAAGGCTTCAGTCCAACCGATATCACAGCTGATCTAGATTCTACTCTAGCAAGGTCTTCTCCTTCTTTTACAGCAGTAAATATTGGGTAGAAGAGTTTAAACGAGACCGTATGGGCTACCAAGACAAACATCGTAGTGGCCAACCAAATGAGGATAAATTGGTATTTAATTAATTTGCTGTTTCATTGACCTATAAGTGGAAATACTTTAGGAATTGATAAAGAAGATAAGTACATAAAGGTCGTAAGATATATTAATTAAGACAATGCACCAATTCACTCTTGCGTCATCACGATGGCCAAAATCAATAAACTAAAGTTCGAATTGCTTCCTTACGCACCCTATTCGCCAGATTTAGCCCTTACGGATAATTTTCTGTTTCCAAGCTTCAAAAAATTGTTCGATGGAAGAAGATTTGCCAACAGTGAAGAGGTGGAGTCTGCGATTGATGGCTAGGTGGAGGAGCTCGACGTGTCTCGCTATAAGAGTATCGAAGCTATTGAAAATCGCTGGAAAAGTGAGAGAAGCTGAAAGGAGAGGAGTAGGTAGAAAAATAAAAATACTTCTTCTGAATATTTTTGTGTTTTTTTTGTTAGATCGGGTACTTCTGGGACTACCCTCGTATATCTACTATGCTTGGAAATATGTCCAATCTCCATCTCGTTTAACTGTTGTTGAACAGTACTGAATGTATGTATAAATACTTAGATATTGTAATGATTTGTCTTACTCTTTCTTAACTTGAATTATTAACTAAATACACATATATATATTTATAAAATGACATTTAGAGAACTTTAAGATTCTATACCATTCCAGTTTCTCTCAGGGTCTTGTAGTTCAAACTTAACATAGCCCAAAATAAGGATAATCAGAAAGGTATTTGAAATTAAAAAATGAAAAGAATCTTTTTTAATTAAAGTTTTAAATTTATCTGCTACATTTTTTTATCTGCTAGCTTGTCACTTCTTTTATTTACTAATTTGAATTTGTGTTTGCTCTTTACTGCTTCGTCTTTCTTCGAGATATGTCCTACACAAGCATACACTCTTGCAGAGTTGCTTGTTCCTCTTCTTTGTTTGGTTTTTCCAATATCTCTTTGCAATTTTTTTAACCTCTTGTTCTTTTTTTTTCTTATTTATTGGTTGATCATGTTAAATTGATTGATTACTTTAGGCGCTTCATTTATTAGTTTCTCTACCCATTTGACATATTGATCCTATTCACTTTGATGAATGTGTGTTTGCATTCTTAGATATTTTATAACTTTCTAAATGCTTGTATATACATTTAGTCGTTGATTCTTGAAGTACATCTCAAATCGTTCCTTGGCTTTTCTATTATAATTATAAGTCTTCCAATTTTTCTATACCCTCACAAACTTAGTAAAAATATCATTAATAAAATAAGTAAAAAAATATAATTAAATTCGAACAGCATCGAAGAAGGAGACGAAATTTTCTTAGTGTTTATCGATCTAAAGGCGGCCGATAGATAGATAGATAGACGAGAAATATGGGAAGCTTTAAAGGAAATGGAGATCTCTAAAACCCTTATAGATGCCACTAGAAACATACATATATGAGACAGTCAGATTCAGGATACAAATTTGCAAGGTAAAAATCGGAAGGATTCAAAATTAAAAAAAAAGGATTAAAGCAAGGGAGCAGTTTAAGCCCACTTTTATTCTTACTAATGATGGACAGAATAATTAAGCAGACAAACTAATCAGCTCAGCACAGTAGTTGGATACAAAAATATGGAACCAGTAAAAGTGAGTAGCCTGTTATATGCGTAAATGAGAATCGAAACAATGCAGCTAACAAAGAAATTAAGCGTAAAGACAAGATATTGGAGATAGAAAACTATCAAACAGACAAAAATAAATCAGCGAGAATATACTACTCATTAAATAGGACAATTCTAGAAAACAGAGATGTTGAAATGGATACAAAAGTAAAAATTTACAATACAATAACAATTCCAATAACAACATATGCACATGAAAACTGGACATTGCGGAAGAAAGTCGAATCAAAGATAAATGCAATGGAGATGAAACATTTAAGAAGAATAGCGGGGAAACGAGATGGAATGGGATTATAAATGAAGATATTAGAGCAATAACAAAACAAGAACCACTAATAAGGAAAATAAGAAGGAAACAGTTGAATTGGTATGAACATATAATAAGGATGAAGGCGGAGAGGATTACAAAAAAAATAATGGAAGCAGGATACCCAACAAAGAAACGTAGAGGAAGACCTAGGAGGAAGTGGATTGGCCTGATTGGAGAAATGGGTATAAAAAAAGGGAAATAACTTTGAAGAAATTAAAGTAATGACAAGGAATAAAAGAATACACATCCGACACCTGAAAAACAACATGTTGTTCTACTTACCATGTTGGATTCGTTTGTATAATTTTTTTTGTCATCGTAACTGTAGTGGTTTTCTCTGAAAATGAGCTACGTTTTTGTAGCTACAATATATCCATATTCCATTTTATACATTTTCACCTATCTACTACTACATTTTCCCCACTCTGTATCACAACTCAAAATCATAGTTCTAACTCACGATCATATATTCTCGTATTTGAAAACCTGGATTTATTGATGCAAATCAGTGTTATATTGTCTGTTTTAAGTATAAATGTGTTCTCTGCCAAATAGAAACTTGAGCTTTTCAAATCTGTAAACGACTACCGACTTATACTTTTAAAATTCTTAATGCAATACAATACAAATTGGAAACTCCACAACATCTGCAATGCATCTGTTGTCAGTACGAATGGTCTATGGTAATTAGTCCATTTCCAACGCTGTCCTTTCTTTAATAATTCATAGAACTGGTCTGCTTTATTTGATAATGCGTTTACGAATTCTCTACAATAGTTCTGTATTTCTAAGAATCCTCATAATATTCCTAACTATGGGGTCGTCAGAATTCATTCTTTGTAAATTTTAATTTCTTTACGAACTTAGAAATTTCATCTATTTCTGCAAAACCGCCCATTTCCCAAAATTCAGTTTTAAAACTGGTTTGTCAAGCCCATACAAAAGCATCGCCCATTATCAATTATAGAGCACTGTATCTATTACTTCATAACTACTGTAACGTAGTCTTGCAATGCTTCTAGAAAGAAATTTATATAGTATAACTGTTCTTCGTAATTCGTCAGCCCAGTAGTTGGTTAGGCTATTTAGTCCAATGGAAGGTAATGTACATCTAATGTTTCCGTTTTTTTTTCCTATAGATTACCTGTTTGGTTGTCATCCAATTCTCTGATTCCCAACCAATAGTGAATTACTGTTGTTGGTGTAAATCTTTTATGTGTTTATCAAAGTAAGTGCTTGCTTAATTCTTAGAGTTTGTTTGTTAGTTCGTTGGTGGCAGCATTGACTCCGTTTTTATCTACAGATTAGTTCATGTTTTTCCAGAGTTGGTTTGCTTCTGATTGTTTTTAGATCTTTCATTTGTCTTAGTCGTGCTTCAGATTCCATGTACCTATACAAAAGATATAGAAAAACAAAATAATAAAATAAGCAGTAGCTTGAAAATGATTGATTTCTTAAAGTTTTCCTTAATCGTTATGTGAGGAAAATGGTTAAAAATGAAATGTCACATAAGCAGTACACATATTCACCAAACAGTCAATAAAAACCGAGCTGGGGACACTCAACGGTAGTTATTCTGCTAGACCTTTTTATAGAATGCATCAAGAACGCAGAAGAACTATCCACGGTTATTTGAAAAGACTAATTAATAGAAACATTTTGGAATCCGTATAATTTAATTTTGTATACAACATTTATTTATAGTATTAATAGGAATAGTACATTCAATTTATAGAATTGGTACATATTTTCCTGCGGATTACAGTATTTAATATTTCAGGAAATCCATTTAATGTTGTATTTCGAAAGTTAGTTCTGGTTTGATATCGAAACAAACTTTGCGTACATACATGTTTGTATGTGATATCTAACGTTGTAGAGCTCGAATTGTTTCAGAAACCTATATTAATTTACTGTGCCGGTACTAACTCTAGGGATTTTCTGTCGAATTATTCAGGAGGATACCTGAAGTTATGTTAAAATGAAATGTGAAATAATCATGATGAATCAAAATAGATTGCGTAGTTTCAAACTTTGATATATTAAAAAATAATAAACATTACGTTAAAACCAGATTTTGGTGAATATATTTAGATCGGGCTTTGCGTTGTATATTACGCAACATTATTGTTTACACATCTGCTTAGAATTGTGTCAAATAGTTTATCTTCTCTTATATCTCCACGTCTATAGAATGTGTGTTTTATAACTTTGTATGTGACTATAGGTTAGTATTTCTGTAAACTATATGTCTGTTATATATTTTCTTTTCGCTTTATAAATATAAATTTCACTGTTGTGTGTTCCGGGATAATTATTTTTTTTTTAATAGTATTCCCATCTATGTGTAGTACCGAAATGTTATGATAGATTTGTTCTATTAGTAGTACAACCGGAGAAAGGGGAAACCCATAGAGGCAACGTAAAGTATGTTGAAGAGAGACATTTTTCGACTAACTTGGCTAGATCCGGGGATTAATTGTGTTGGCTAAACAATTGGTGGATTGTAGTGACGGAATCGGTGACATATACTTTCGTGAAGAATTAGGTGACAAAATTAACAAAATCATCTCTAGATTTTATAGATATTATATATCAGAGGATTTCCAAATTCTGAAAATAAACGAAGAATAGGTTCAAAGTGGGTATTCAGAATTAAAAGAAATCAAGATGGAAAAATTACTAAATATAAAATACTCGTTTATGTGCAAAAGGATTTGCACAGAAACCAGATGTGAACTAATGAAATTTTTGCTCCAACTACAAAAATATGGTAAAATAAGGTTAGGAAATGATTTAATTTGATTAAAAGCAGCATTTTTACACGGTCATTTATCCGTGAATGTCTACATGGCTTCACCAGTGCAAATACAGGCATCACCAGAACAAATCTGTAAATCAAAGAAGGCTCTATACGGCCTAAAACAAACACCTAAATGTTAGAATAATAAATTCTATGGACTTTTGAAATGTCATGTACGTTGGATATTTTAATCAAGAGCTTGTCATGTTGGTTTTATATAGAATTGTTGATGAATTGAATTGCGTATTCGAAGTTACCGTGAATACGTCGCGGAAAAGATTTGTTTCTATACAGGTGAGCAATTGAATTAAGCGAATTATCGAAAGCTTCAATTAACAAGACGCTACAACTAGTATACCAGCTGCGCCACTACTTTCCATATAGAGAAGCAATTGGAATGTTAACTTTTGTGGCAATCGTTGCTCGTCCCGACACTATGTATTTATGTATTTGAAAAGGACGATACATTATGGAATCCGATATAAATATGATAGTGAAGATCTGTTTAGTTATTCAGATGCTGACTTTGCCAACAATATTGGTACGAGAAGATCAACCATGGGTTAGGTATTTGAAATATGTCATGGTACAATCACTTGATTAAACAGACGTCAGTAGATAGTTTCATTATTACCGTAACATGATGTAAAAATTGAAAATACTAAAACACACAATTTGATTGTTGATAAGTCATACTATAAATAAAAGTATATTAGGATTATTTTTTCAATGTATTTAGGGGCAGTATGTTGACACCTATCACTGAAAATTCATCTCAGCACTGAAAAATGGTCCCGTAGTGTCAGCACACGTTAGCAGTGCATATTTAATTTTTAGAAAGTCTCTGGAGATGAAGGTGGTTTTGCGCAATTGTTTTCATGAATTCGAAATTAAATTATTTCTGTTTATTTGTAGCACTAACATAAGATATTTTTTCGGTTGCAATAGAGTAGAAAATGTTTCATATGAATTTATAGGAAATTGAAATAAATGACACTGTGTTGTAGTAAAATTAGAAGTCAAATATTTTGATAACATTGTATATGCCTTGAGATACTGAAAATTCGTCAGAGAAATGGGGAAAGCGTTATATATTTATACTCTAGAAACCGTAAAAAACTTTAAATAAAGCCATTCTGTGGTATTGAATATACAAGAGTGCTTTACGAGTTACATAATTAGTTTTAGGAATTTCAAACAAATGAAAGTTGGTTTTAGTATACACTGTAGCACTATATATACATAGATAGAAAAAGTACACAGTTAATACAATAATTTACAAACAATGGTCTCCGTGATTAGCGGGTCAAACAAACAGTTTTTTAACGTCCATTTTTGACAGAACAAAACTATGTTGTAGTTTATCGCAAAATCATAAATTAATTCCTCTGTCAGGAACTTACAATTAATGCTATTTGTTGTAAAATCATAATATGTGGAACCGTCAATACGTTGCTCCGTTTAATCCATTCATTACAATAACATAAGTCTACCTATTATTATATCTAACTCAATCTCTACGATCGAGTCTACCGACACTGCCGCCTGCATACACAATCACAACACTACATAGACGTGAGCACATTTGGATCAAACGCCAAAGTCATACAGACCGATAAGCCTGTCCTCCTTCTTACTCAAAACTCTTGAAAGGTTGGTGGACAGGAGACACCGCGCTGAGAGAACAGCCACTCAGTGACAGACAGTACGCCTACCAACCAGGAAAATCTACAGAGGCAGCTTTAGATGACCTCAACAGGCTAATTTCAAAATCTATAGAAGACAAAGAGATAGCCGTAGCGACTTTCCTGGACATAGAGGGGGCATTTAACAATGCCACCACAAACTCAATTATCGAGGCTTCAAGGAGAAAAGGAGTTGCGCCGAAGCTTCTGCAATGGATAAGAGCCAGCCTGGAAAGGAGGATAATTACATCCACGATTGGCGAGGCTACAATCGAAGCGGAGGCGGGAGGAGGCTGCCCGCAGGGTGGGGTGCTATCTCCTCTTCTGTGGGCCGCTCTCGTTGACGACCTAATCCGAAAACTGACCAGAAAGGGCTTTTACTGCCTGGGATATGCTGACGACCTAACAATAGTCGTTAGAGGGCGATTTCCGAAAGTTCTGATGGAACAGATGCAAAGAGCTCTAAACACGGTGGACAGCTGGTGCAAACAAGAGCGGCTAGTAGTCAATGCTCAGAAAACACAAGTTGTCACGTTTACAAGAAAAAGATCGTTAGAGGGTCTGCAACCACTAGTAATAGGTGGGGAAAGAATACCACAGGCCAAAGAGACGAAATACCTAGGAGTATGGCTGGATCAAAGGCTCACGTGGAATACGCATATCCAAAAAATAACCAACAAAGCTACTATTGCCTTGGGCAGGTGCAGGAGGTTATGTGGAAAAAACTGGGGCCTTAGCCCCAAAATGACTCTGTGGCTATATACCAGGGTAATCAGACCCATGATAGCATACGGAGCTATAGCTTGGTGGCCAAAGGTGCGGCAGGCGGGGGCGGCCAGAACGCTGGGTGGCGTACAAAGACTAGCTTGTCTGTGCGCCACAGGGGCAATGAGATCGACCCCCACAGCCGCAATGGAAGTCATTCTAAACCTGCCACCGCTACAAATCTTTATACAAGGAAACGCTAGATCTGCAGCTTACAGACTCATGCACAGTCAGGCACCGATAAGTAAATCGCACGGTGCAGAACATCAAAAATTACTAGATGAACTCAAGGCGGGGCCCCTAACGAGGACACCAAGCGACGCCATGGTTCAGAAATTTAACCTAGATAGAAAATATCAGGTTATAATACCAGATAAGAAGGACTGGGAATATGACCCCCCAGTAAGAGCGGACTGAAGCTGGTATACCGACGGCTCTAAAACGGACCACGGCGTAGGAGCTGGTATTTATAGAAAGAAGCCGTGCAAGGCCCTTTCATTGAGCTTCAGCAAGAACTCGACAATTTTCCAGGCTGAGGTTGCGGCGATTCACCACTGTGTCAGAGAAGTAGACAGTTGGGCCGAACCAGGAAAAAGCGTCGCTATTTACTCTGACAGCCAAGCAGCACTTAAAGCTATTAGTTCCGCAAGTGCTGACTCAAAGCTGGTTTGGGACTGCGTAAGAGCCCTAAATGAGGCGGGCACCCTAAGGAAATCACTTTGGCCTGGGTCCCCAGCCACATGGGAGTGAAGGGAAACGAGGCGGCCGATGAGCTGGCCAGACGAGGCTCGTCAAGGCCTTTCATAGGAGCGGCCCCTTCCTTCGGCACTACCAAATCACAAATTAAGAGGTCCATCTACGAATGGTCACAAAACAAGTCCAAGGAATGGTGGGTAAGATCGCCAGGACAAAGACAGGCTAAGGAGTTCCTAAGGGAACAGAGGCCTAAGTTTACTGAAGACCTACTGAGTAAAGACAGGAAGACTGTCAAAATGATAGTAAGTCTGATGACCGGTCACTGCAGACTGAATAGGCATATGTTTAACATAGGCCTGGCAGAAAATGCTCTCTGCAGATTCTGTCAAGAGGAAGAAGAAACCCCAGTTCATGTTTTGTGCCACTGTGACGGCCTAGCGAGGACAAGGTGTCTAGCAATGGGGGTAGAGAACCCCACAGCCAACGGCTACACAAAAGAGCCGCTCTCAAAAATGATAAGTCTGATTAAGAAGGCGAAACTAGAGAGCGTTCTCTAAGGTAAAGGGGATCACAATAGACCTGTAAAGGTCGCGGTGAAACAGGCCCGCATGCCACCCCACTCTTAACCTAACCTAACCTAACCTAACATTTGGAAAATCACGTGCGAATATTAGAAATGAAAGAAGAACTGGGATCGACTCCAGTAGAATTCCTAAACTTATTTTCACCTTCCGGCAAAGAAACTCTGAAACTAGGAATTTATCTTTATTGAGTTCTTGGTAAAGTAAATGTAAAAACGTGTAGGATGTATCTCAACAAATTTTTAAAATACAGAGAGAAAAATGTAATTGAATTAAGGAAATACACTTTTTTAGCGTAGTATTTTTAATGTTACAATATTTTTAGTTTTTTCAACAATTCCAACAAATTCTATTGTTTTGTGGGAAAACTACAAAGTGCAAAGTTCGTGGCAAATCTATGTTCTTGCATTAAAAAATATTGTTTTGCGTCAAAACAATTTCCTTAGAGAATCATTTTCTTGCGGAAACCTAATATAATTTTGCGGAAATACGGGATAGTTTTAAATTGAAACAGTTTATTTTAACTCAAGAAAATATTTCTCTGCCTATAGGTACAATATTTTGTGTTTCTTTCAATATAACATTCAAAACAGAGAGCAGCCAGTAATGACAAATACATCAGCCGTACAATTAAGCTATAATTGATATTCAATTGAAACTTTAAGTACGGACATTATAATTAATATTCCAAATATCCTTCTAAAATAATTTTGTTATGTTATTGTTTGTATCGTGTTGTGTAGTAGGCCGTATTTGATAAATACATGAAGAAGTCATTTTAGGCAACCCCGATGATTATACCGGTCATGTAATCAGCCCTCTGCTGCCTCTCTATCTTTCGGGGAATTGTTTATGTTGGAATTTATTCAGTGTGATGTTACAGTGCTCCAACGTGCAAACATAGCTTTTATCAAGCTAATCACTAATTTGTTGTTGGACCGATTCGCAAAAAAATGGCTTAACGGGAAAACTTAATACGATATGGACACAATTTATGTTTATCGTTTTTTTACACATTATTCTTTAGCTAATCCTTTGATTAAAGCTTGTTGAAGCAAAATTTCGCATATACTAATATGTAAATTAAATGGTACCATTATCACATTAAATTTATTTATCTACATATATATAAAAATGTACTGTTACTGATTTAGTCTAGGTAATTGATATGTAAGCAATTCCAGTTAATAGAAGAAATATAGACCTGGAAATATGACAATAATTTTAAAATGTGTGTGTCTAAAATTGGAATAAATTCCTGTACAGTTGCAAAATGTAGGGCATACAATAAAGTTCTTCCTTTGGACATATGTACTTAACCGAAACTGAAATTTTCTTCCTTTTACTGTTTTACAATAAATTTTTGGACATTTTAAAGGTCTAGAAAAGAACCTTCCTCGTCACTTGTTAAATTAGAGACGACTATTTTCTGACCAAGAGGGCCTGGGCTACGGAAGCTTGCAAAAGTACCTATACCAACGAGGAAAGGTTGATACGGATCAATGCCCATACTGCGATGGTATTGATGATGCACGCGACAGGTGGACAGAGATCAGAAACCGCTACCTGATCCAAACGGGAAAGACCTTCACTGCAGAAACTATGATGAAAAGTCTGGCAAAATCGGAAGAAGAATGGATATAGGCCTATGCTGTAGGAACAAACATGGTTGAGAGCAAGGAGAAGTTTATGAGGAGCCGAAGAACCAAAAGATATAGACAAGTCCTGCGCCGAAGTAATGCGACAGCGGATTCCGTTGCAGAGTGCGAAACGGAGAACGGGTTTCTAGTTGGTAAAAATCCGATGTTACCTGCAGTATCGAGAAATAATACACTGCTTGCGACCACTAACTTAGCATGAGTTTTTCGAAGATCTTTCCATCGATAAAAAAAATATCCATTTATGAAGAGCAGAATCCAAATGTTTTTTAAAAGGTCCAAAGCTGATAAACTAATCTTTAATGCGGTCATGTTAATTTTCTATGCTAATGTAGGTACTTTGTATGTAACTTTTTATTTGTTAGGCACGCTTAATAAACGTAGAATACATTAATTAATACACTTAAATATGAGAGGACATTTGGGTTTTTGTTTGGAATTTTGAAATGAATACTAATTGTGTAAAGTATGGTGTTTACTGTCGTATCTAGATAAAAAGGATGTAACTTCCGGCATATGGGCTTAGATCCCAAGTGTCAAAAAAAAGAAAAAAGAATGTAACAATGCAGTGCTTTCCCATTGTATAATGTTCTTCCAAAACGCATGAAACAGATTCTCTCTTAGTTACAAAAAAGTACATTATTATTAATTTGCTTTAAATATGATTAATATCTTGAAACTGAATAGATACATATTTATTAGTAATTTATTAATAAACAAACTATCATTTGTTCCTAATTTTCAAAATTTAACAATATTAATTATTTTGTATAAACCTTGTATTGACGCGATTGCGAATTCGATTCGTGCTCTGACTAAAATAAATAGTGTCAAATATTTCAGAAAAATCGGAACACGCCCGATGACCCAGAAAAGTGACAAGCTATTTCAAATAAACGCGATACATTAAGTACACACAGAAGCTTTCAGCTTTCAATCGTTTATCATCCTTGTAATGGCGTGTAAACATATGTACAGGCAAAACGTATGCATGCAAATACGAGCTACATAGAAAACAAATATAAAGCTACTAGCCGGACTTAGTGTGCTTAGAAGAAGATTGCCTTTAAAGCCCTTTCATACCAATACGTGAGTTTCAGATTGGATTTATTTGTCAGTTGACGAGGGATACTCTCGATTACGGCGTGCAAAAAATGTTACTTATGTTCTTTCTTCTACAATTGGTCTCTGGCTACTGGTTACTTGAATATGGCTTGATCTTTATAGTTCAGGGACTAGAAGAAGTGATAGTTTTGTAATTAATTACTTTTATTTTTTTTATTAATTAATATTTATTATACACTTATAAAAACTCAAAAATCCGACAAAATAAGTAAATGAAATAGTACAAATAAGTTAGTATATACATGTAAGTTTGTGATATTTTGCAGCATATGGAGACATTTTGTATGGATACGGTTATTGTCGTGGTAATGATTTGCATTTGCGTCATGCTTGTATTAGAATTCAAGGAACATAACAAATTACAATTATTGTAATAATGCATTCAAAATTTGTTAATATTATGAAATAAATTTAGTTTAGTGTAGTCGACTTTTTTCTTTTACAATTGTTTAATAAATCCTTAATTTATTTTATTTATTAATCATTAATCATAATATTCACTTCTTGTAGTTTCTTAACTAACAAGATTAGAACATCGATTTACAGGAACCCGGCTGTGGGAAATATTGTTAAATTAGACTGACCTCCTGAACGTTCAACTGCAGAAGCAAACTAGTCAGTCAATATTAGCCAGATATAGGTTCACCCAAGTTATCAGTCAGTGACAGTGTTCGACTGAAAACTTTGTAATTTCAGATAGAGGATAATCAGGTAGGAACTCGTCAGCCTTAATCAGAGTCGGGCAACTGAGGGTTATATGTGACCCCCAATGCCGATAATGTCAACACGATGGAGAAACAACAACGGCAATAGGAAACAAACTTTTGACGTTGGGAGGTTGGAAAGTCTTGCAGAAATCCGAAAACTACCAAACAAAAAGGTACTGCAACTCTTGTTTGAAACGTTGAAGTCGAACGAAAGTCTTTGAAGACCCGTATAAAGTGTCTACCACTGATTTTTCATAATTTTTTGTTCTTTATTAAAGCTTTTCTTTATCTAAAGCCAATAGAAAACAACATTAAATGCTGTAGTATTTTATTAGTTACTTAATATCAGGAAAATGATTGTATTTAAAATTTGCTTTGACGAAACTATTACTTCGGGATTTAATTAACACGACAATTGTTGAATTTTTGCAAAATGTAATACAAATAATGGAAATATAGAAAAGAGCAAATGCAATTAAATGATTTGAGAATCATAGTTGACGAAAATAAATTCAGATCGTTTCTAAAATGACCACCAAAAGTCTTATGAATTCTTAAAAAACAAAGAAGCAACATTTACGAGAACATAAGCAATAATGTAATAAAAAAGACTACAACTTAAATAATACGAAACTAAAAGTTGTCGACAAGGAAAATTACCAACCAACTGTTAATTTATGAAAATTGTGTGCGCCAGATTTCTCTCACTTTTCTATTTTTAATTTTATAAACATATACATACACCGCCCACAAACGAAACAATGTCTCGAATTTTTACATTAGGGTATCTACAGCCGCAAAAGAAGATTAGTAAAGTATATAGCGGTGTTACTACCTGAAGATGCCTATGTTTCTGATGTTAAATCCTCATCGACAATGACAAGTTTGGCTATCTTCAGTTAATCTTGGCTTTGAGCCTGAACCAAATATATCCGTAGATACATCTGATCAAGGTGGAAATTATTGTGATAATGTGTGAGATGTGGAAAATGATGTGCTGTTAAATAGTAGATATGGCTTCATTTTCAAAAACAAATATTAAGGAATGTAAAAAGAGGCAACTACAAATTAACCAAGACTTTCAACGCAAGTAGGCTCTATTGCCACTACATGCTGTTGCTGCAGCTCTCCTGCATTTTCAAAAAATGTTGGGATGATACTGTTATTCAATATGCAGCAGAATATGCACTTTACTTTAACAATTGGCTTTTTAAAGCATATCTCTTAGTTGTAGTAGTCTGATACAAATTCTCATAGGAATCATACGAATGCCATCGTTTGAGGATAACTGGGCACTGCACAACTTTTAGCCTTATAGCCGATGTAGAATCTTTGAAAAGGTGCAAGAAACTGAAAATCGTTTATTTATATCTTTTTTGGAAAATTGTGTAATAAATAAGAGAAAAAGGATTTAAATTTGCTTCAGGTACTAAAGTTGTGATTCAACTTTATGAAAGACTACACCTGGTTCGGTTTCTTGAAAGTTGTCTCATTGTCGAAAAACGTACTCCTACAAATTACATATCAAAGATACCAGCAGCAGTAGACAATTATTTTTCAAATACTTATAAAAAAGTGTAATGAACAGCTTAATTGACCAGGTTATTAAATGAGTATATTCCGATTTGAAAAATGAGAATTTAAGCAAAGTTAGATCCAAAGAAGAACAAAATATATAATACAGGTTCAAATCAAATCATAACATCATGTAACTGCTGAAAATGCCTTGTCCAAGTAAGCAGCAATGATAGATAACATAATTTTGATGTTAAATGAATTTTATTAAATTAAGCTTTTGATTGTTTTTTGCCATGTTGTTTCTTGATCATTGAATAGAATTATTAGAGCTTGACAATAAAATAACTATATAAGGCTTTAAAATATACATAATAATATTTAGACAGTATAATATACATAGATATACAAGAACAATCTTTTATCTGGATGTACATATAACTGATGTTCTAAATATATATTTCCTAATTCACTACAATGCAAAAGTGTTACCGAGTTCGTACAACGAACCTAACTTGTAATAGCGTCACATAAAATTTTTCTAGTCAGATAGGAAATTTTCAATTTCCAACTGAAGTGGTGTACATAAATGGACTTCGTTTGTTTTAACTACTTGTGCAAATTGTCAGGTACATATATATTAGTCAGAGCTAAAACGATATTCGCTTTGCTACTGTATAATATAGACATTTAATTAGTTTTAAGAAAATATTTGCATGTTTATCTTATATATAGCTGTACGTTATTAATAATTTAGTGCTTATTCTTTACAGTCACATAAACAACAATCAAGGACGCCCAAGTTATTCATTATCACTTAAGAAACAAGGACGTGTTGACCATACGTCACAAAAAAACTTACGGATTAATGAAACAAATGGAAGGAATATCCTTCTAAGGAAATATATAAAGGATGTTTTATGTTGATGAAATGTAACCGGCCTTGTATATGTCAGGAAGTATAATGTACTTAATTCCGCTGGACGAAAAGTAATATGAGATAACAGAAAACAAGAACTCAGTATAACCCTGATATATAAAAACCCAATACACAGCCAACAATGTACACTCTTTTTTCCTTAATAATATGAAATATTTAATAGGATGTTTCCCCGCATTTTTTAATGAAAAAAAAGTTCCTATTAGCATGTATCCAAAAATGTATCGTGTAACATGTGCTGTTGAAGTTGAATTTTCGTTTTTCTTAATTATCTTACTAAGGGATTATTTCATTATTTTTAAACTCTAAATTATAAAAAAATCCTCATTCAGTACCGAAAATAAGATGCCTGTTCTATCTTTTCAGTTGTAACTTTAGGATAAAAATGCTATTTTATTGAAAATCTACAAAAGAACATATACATAAAATTGTTTGTACTAATTTTGACTTTTTTTCTTATGAATTAGCAGATGACAATGAATACTTATCGTATGTAAGACCATTGTTTTCCTGAAAAACATCTACCATGGTCGGTTACATTTACACAACTCCAAAAAAACAAAAGCATCAGAGAGAGTACATCCTCTGTCTAGTAAAAGACCCAGTAAAACACTATTCATAATGTTATATGAAACTAAAACTACATAATGCCGATATTATATTATGAATTCACTAATAATAATTATCTTTATCATTGCGTAGTGAACCGCATTTTTATTGATATGGATACATTTTGTATGGACGATCTTCACACAGATTTTTGGTTAAATATGTGTAGATGATGTAGCTGTACAGCTGTTTGGATAAAATAAAAACTAAAGCTGGAGACGGAACATTAAAGGAGGTTTGACTAGCGCTAATATGGCAACGCATTGTATCGAGATTTAGCTAATTTGTTTGCTTTAATTGTAGTCTTCAGTTCTCACTACTCTATATTTACTCGCCTTTATCCTCAACAATAGTTTGAATCCTTCCAGGCATAAAACTACTGGTTCTCATATAGTATTAGTCAGAAACTGTTCCGTATTTCTTGTAATTTAATATATGTACAGTTGTAGAATGATTCGTCGAGCTTACTTCTTAAAGATTATTTCATCTTGTACCACACCGTGTCTATCGCATTAAAGGCTGCAGTATTATATTAATCTTACAGAATGTTCATATTGTTATCGCCATGCTCTAGTTTGGCGGGAACCTTTTACGATTGATCAGTAGATATAAATGATATTGAAGGCTTTCACGGTCCGAATCTCTATTATTAATTAATGTATATATTTTGTGACCTTTATCTACTTATCTTTCAATTCTTGAGATATTTCCACTTATAGGTCAATGAAACAACAATTAATTAAATACAATATTAAATTGGTATTTAATTAATTGTTGTTTCATTGACCTACATATAAGTGGAAATATCTCAAGAATTGAAAGATAAATCTCTATTATGAGGGCTGCCGGATTTTGACCGTGTCATAGTAGTCTTATGGCAATTTATCCTTGCTATTAAATTATTCAACTTCTTTTAATAGACTAATTCTCTTCTGTTACTTGACATTTCAATACACGATTTATTTATCAAACAAAAATAATCCGTGACTCATTTCATCACATATTTCCTAACTAAATTTCAATAATGATTTATTTGGTTGCATTTGGATGCATTAGCCTCCTTCTAACACATGCCATTCAGATTAGTGCTGGTTGTCACAACATGCTGGCTTTTTTTAACGTTTGCTGTAATTCTTTTTCATTAGTTAGATTGGAATAAGTTTCAATAGTCAAAAACACGTCAAAACTAGGTAGGCTGTTTCCAAAAACAAGCGGTGGCACTTATACAGTATGTCCACGTCGAATGGTTGGCCCCGTAGCTGTACAGTATACCTACTCAGGAATATACGTCCTATTTATATTCGTTATCTTTTTCCCTATCATATTATCTTAATAATTTCTTTTCACTCTTTCTACTCGATCCTAAAACGACTAAATTCCTTTTCCCATTCTTTGAATTTGGATTTCTGCTAGAGCAGTATTTATAATAATCTCATTTTGCTTAATACTTTCATCAATAATTTTATCAGATTACTGTTTTAATTCGTTTTGCAGAGAATTGATTACTTCATCAAGCTTTTCTTCGAGGTTGGATATTTTATTATCTTTGTCAGTTAACATACTCTTTAATCGTGTTGCGCAGATGAGGTCATGTTTACACATCGAGTTACCTACTGGCATTGCTTACCAAGTTTTTGCTCCTAAACAAGCCACTTACATAAGTGGTGAAAAGTCAAGTTAGTAAATTTTGGATTTTTCATTAACATGAACATTATTTAAATAAAAGCTACTTTCTTCCTCGGTTTCTTTCTACTTTCTTGTTATTCCTCCCTCTTCTTTCCTCTTCGTTAGGTACTCTAAAAGTGCATTGATTGCTTAACTTATATTATTTTTTAATAAATAGCAAAATTTGTGTGTATTCATCGTGTATTTATCCTAACCAATATACTATTGCTGTGTATAGATGTTGGTCGAGCAATATTTCTAAAAGCAGACAATGCTTGAACTGTTTCCTTAATGATCTTTAATTTGAATGTTTGTGAAAATTCCCATTAACCCCCAACCAACTTTTTTCGTTTAAATACATTCACAATCAGTATCAACAATATGTGAGATAATACAATCATAGTAGTAACAGTAATATAGTGAAATAATGCCGTTTCGATAGTTTCGACAAGCTGAAGCTGTTTCGTAGAATAGTCGATAGTAATCGAGGTTTTGCTAACTTGATGAATCGTTTGAGGATAGATAAAAAAATATAGATTCGGCTTTTAGAGAGAAGAATCCTTAAATAATTCAATATTTCTATCGAGTTTAGATATTTTTTGGAAGATCGCTACAACTTACAAAGGGGAGGTATTAGTACGAAAAAGTTTAATTACGTTTTTATGAAGGAGGAAAAACAGAAAATGTTATTAAGATAAAATGTAAACTGTATAGAAGACCATATTTGATAAATAGATTTAGATGTCTCATAATTTTTAGGGAAATTAAAATTATTTTAAATGCAATATATTTTTACGATATTGAATTCTTCTTGATCTTACGTTTATTACAATTTAGGACTTTATTGTGTTCCATAGAATACTTTAAAAGGAAGACTTTTGTATTAATTTAGTAGCAAAATTAACACACTTTAGCATATTACAACTTTCACATTAAATATCTCATTCGAGTTAAAACTGTTTCTACTTTTATTAGAAATTTTTGGTTGATCAGGATATTCAATATTTATATACATACATGTTCTTCTAAGTAGAACAGCTTATATTTGACAATAAGCTAATGCACTAATTTTTGAGTTATTTGCTATTCTATAAGCAGGAACGTAGTTTTGAGTGCAGAAATGGTAACATTCGCCTAATTGTTGCTTAGCTAAGGAATAAGAAAATATTATAGACTAGATTTTTTAATTTGTTCACAATGGATATTCGGTATTCCTTTAATGATGAGAGCTCATTCAAAAGACGTATCCCAAGTTAATTAATTAAATATCGTGCGGTGTTGGTGTTACCGATTTTTTATCTGTATTCAGGTATTCTATTTAAAATAAAATAACTTTTGTTTACTCCGTCATTATGAGACACCATGTATGTACATCTGAGATATTAGAAATAAGGCCTCGTATACGCTTTAACTTATATCTTAATAAAATCTTCCCCTCTGTTTTATAATAAAGACGTAATTACACTTCCTCGCCCTGCTTTGTTATCAAAAATTAAGTTAGCAAATTGACAAATATTTCATAAACTGTGATTCATATTACAATGTAAGATTAGAATTGCATGAAAATATAAACTTTGAAGCAGTAATGTAGAACCATTTAATTTGGGTCATAAAAGTGTATGTAAAAGTTATGCTTTTATTCGTCAAATACATTTCAACTGTTACATCAAAGATGTATAATAAAACAAGCAGTAAGAATAGATTTACAGAAGATGTTTGTACCAATAAATTATGTTGTAATAAACTTTATTTTTGGGCAGATTTGCCATTTTGCTCAAGATCTAGGTTTTGTCGTGTACGGATATCAGTTGTATCAAAAAATCTTCTAACGTTTATCTAAAAGAAATGAAATATCTAGTGTCTTTTAAAGTTGCACGATAAAAAATTGAATCGACTATTTGACCAATTACATATGATACTATGTAATGTTAGCAGATTTTCTTGCGACCAATAATGATTGCTTTTTAATTAAAATTAAAAAAAAAATATTCATTGCTCTACAAAGGATGGAAATATCGGAATGCATTCCAGCGATTGGCGCAAAAATAACGATAAAATGCTAATCTCTTGGTTGCGTCCCCGCGCAATTACGTTTTCGAGACAGGATTAAATTAAAATGATGAAAAATGGAATATATTCATATTTCTTTTTTGAATACTTCCGTAGCTTCAGCTATTTTCCATAGCAGTGTCTCTTATGAAACATCATCCACGAGCTTTAAAACAAGTTAAAACGATTATCTCTGTATCCTCATCAATACTAATAGCATCCCTAATAAGAATTTTAATTTAATTAGGATCTTATATAATTGTATAGTAGACTTGATATTTCAAAAAATAATTCGAATTTTTATATTTAAAACTTCTGTGTTGTCAAAAAGACAAATGCGTTCCTTCACATAGCATAGGATTATTTTTCACTTCACAAAATTTCGGTTAATAATCCTTCATGCAAAGTATTACCTCAGAAACTTCTATTACATTGAAAGGTATAGATAAATAGGAGCTTATAACTTAATTTAACCGAATCTTCATCAGTATCAACTGTAAGAGACATCAAACACGTTGACACAGGATTAAATTGTATTAATTAAGTTTGCACTAGTCGACGTATTATTTGCTCTGTACTTGTTTTATGTTCGTCAAACGTGTACTCACAAATTATATTATTTTGATAACATGGGATATAACTAATCTGGCTATTATAAAGGTGTGAATTATAAATTAATTCATTCAAATATGAATTTAAGTAACCGTTATTGACAAGAATCTCAAAAAGATTTTTTTTACAGATGACAATGTGGTATTTTACTTTGTTTAGTTTTTTTTATGAGTGGTGGGTGCTTAGTTGCAGTGAGTCCGTAAGCTGTATCGCTTGTATGGCTATCTATGGCTATCATGCAACTCTCGTGCTGTAGATTTTTTATGTGTGTAAAATGTGTTCAAATGGCTTTGTCACAGCATCATACCGTCTTTTATAATGCGGTGCTGTCAATCACTTTTCTCCCACTAGCGAGTGGTAAGTCGATACGGATTTCAATTCACCGAAAAAATATCTTTCCGGAGAATTCAAACCCGACGCCTATTGATCCGCCACAACCATACTCAGCCCCCTAACCACTGCGGTTATCTACGGGATGCCAATTTAAACTTGGCCCTCAAGAAACAATTTTTCAGAACAATTTTTTATTTAAATCCTGAATGGTAAATTTGAGTCCCTTAAACGCAGTGGAAGTCAAAGAAAACACTTTTTTAGGGTTTACAATAATTGTCAATCAATGTCCAACAATAGTCAGCAGGCATCTCGTTATTCCATTTACCCCAATAGCGCGTTTTAATAGTGGAAATGTCTTGGTGAAAACTTTCACAGTGTTTATCACTATCATCGTCAAGATTTGGGGGAAAAAGCCAGATGCGAATGCAGAAAGTGTTTTTGGGCTCATCTTAGAACTTAATGCTTGGATATTGTTAAACAGTTCACGAATAATTTCCTTGTACTTTTCAGATTTGTTATTTTCATGAAATTGTGTAGTCCACCTTTAAAGCTCTAAATTCTCGATTTTGTTCTAACACATCAATGTTGGGTCTTATAGAAATTTTCTCTGTTAATTTACCATCAGTTATATTACCAAATTTCTTTTGAAGATATTGAAACCCTGCTCCATCTTTATCCATTGCTAGCAAGAAATTCTGCATCAAATCATCTATGCACATATTACGTGTAATACTGGAAAGAATTTGTATGTGTTTGCTCCGTCGAATTATGGACTCTGTTCTTTTGAGTACATCATATTATGATTGACTAATGCATGCAAGCATAATAAAGATACATATGTAGATCTCCCGACTGCGCCATTCACAAAGAAAAGAGCGAGGTTTTGTAAATCCAAGTTGTAGACTCATTACAGCTGCATCGACTTTAAGATAAATGCGGGTGTACCATTATAGGTTGTGTGTCCTTTCAGTCTTGATCTTTATATTTTTGCTTTAGTTCATGATAAGTAGGGCTCGTGAATTAGGTGATTGAACACCATCCGATTTATTGGATGGGAAATATTTTCTAATGATTGCAAGCAGTCTTTATAAATGAACGAAACATCTGAAAGATGTTCTTCTGTCTTTGCATCAACATGTTCTTGGTTCTAAACATCAGTAGGATTTGATACTTGGTAAAATTTCCGAACAAGGAACTATACGAGTGGCAGAAGACACGTTAGGATAAATAATTTTTTCCTAATTTTTTATTAATATATGTATTTTTTTGACCTTTATGTACTTATCTTTTATTTATTAATCAGGAAATAAAAGCTAATTTTTTATGGGAAACGCGATGGTGTGGATGTAGCACAAGTAGTCGTCAGTCGAATGGCCCTTTACGTGTGGAGATTTGGTCAAATTTTTTATTTAAAATAAGAGGTTATACACTTTTTTTTATTAAAGTAATAATGTTGCTCAACGATGAACTCCTCATATACAAAGCAAAATGGTTGAGGTCATTAGCCAGAATACCTCTAACTAGCAACTATTGTAAGTTGACGTCGTCTATTGAGCGTAATACGTTTGCAATGCCTCATGTACCCACATATCCACGGATTTATTCTTACTTTGATTTGATTGTGCCAAAGAAAAAAAGAAGAATTGGGTTAAGGACTATAACACAGAAATCAAAACGAGACATGTTAAAACTTGCTCGTTAGAATGATAACATCTTGATATTTTTTATTATTGTACATCAGACTTCGTGTACTAAAGATTTGTTAATAAAACTTCAAAAACAAAACATGAATGAGATGTTCCGTTTTTTTGTGTCTGAGAATTAAATAAATCTAGCGCATTGTTGGCGAATAATCAAACTATATCCAAGGACTCAGTATTAAACGCAGTTTGAAAATTATATAAACTGCAATATTCTTTGTCATAGCGGCCTATTATGATTCTTAGAAGAGTTAAAGAAAAAACACTAGAATGTAAACAATACACACATTATAACAAATGAACGGTAGAATGATAATTCCGTATTTAACCGTTCATTTGTTATAATGTGTCCATTGTTTACGTTCTAGTGTTTTTTTCTTTAACTCTTCTAAGAATCATCATAGGCCGCTATGACAAAGAAATCTTCCAGGCAATACTTATATATATTAATATAATGTATATTATAAGCAGGTATACATAATATTGTACTAAAAACGGAAATGTGTATACAGCGAATGAGTAAAAAAAAAGTTGCTCGCATTGGTTAATGTTACACGTGATCGGATAGAAAAACTTATGTACATTTTTGTCTGCATATTTTATAGGTTTACGAAGGGCAACGGCAGTTGCATATTTGATAGTGTGGGGTTGGTTTGTGTCACTTTAAAACAAATTTCGTACGATAACATAAATTTAGTTTGGTCCTCTATGAAGACAAAATTAACATTAAAGGTGTTGTGATAAAACTAAACGTTCTTTTCTGTTTTCCGGGTGTCTTATTCAAAGGTGATAAATTATGAGCAATCAGTGGCGTTTCAGATTTTAATTATCAAAACCAATTTATGGAGAGATACGAAGGGAGAAAACATCATGAAAAGGTAAGTGTTATTTATTGGAGGAATATTATTATTAAAATTTACAAGTAGGACTGTGTTGTCAAGCTGTGATTAATCTTCTCGATACACGGTTTTATGTTTAATTTCTTTGAAAAATTGCTTAAAAATATTTTGTTTGACAAAATATGTTTTATTTTATTTTAATGTAATTTGAACTATCAGCAGGCGAAATAAAAGATACAAGAGGACAGAATGAAGTAAATGAGTTCCAACTTACAGCTTAAAGATAAACTTTAATTTGTGTTTTGCTGTAGCAGCTTAAGTTATAATAAACGCAGTTTCTTTAGAAAAACGGTAATAGTATGACTGAATTTCTTTGAGGAAGAAGACACTTGTGATTAATGTTTCTTGTTTTTGCGTAGTGGCTATATAAGGCAGTTCATTACGAATTCCTATTTTTAACAATCTTTGAAAATGTATTTTCTTGTTTATTTCGTGTAATTACAGTCGTTTGCTCTTGAGTAAAAACCATAAGGACCGGCGTAGGAAATGTAAGTCGTCCTAATTCAATGGCTAACGACTTTAAACATACTTTTGTCAAAATTCTGCTTTTATTAACATGAAAGTATCTTTGTTTTAAGTCATTTTATTTTAAACACGCCTAAATATAATATATGAAATTAACGAGATATTAAATAGTTTAGTACGTTAATATTATAATACATACTAATTACAGTATTCCAAATAGAAACGACTAAATACATATCTTTAGATTAAAATATTTTTTCTCATAAATGTAAAAGGCTTCGAACAACCTGAAAAACTGTTTCCCTTCTTTTTTTATACAATTACATCAAATAAATTTCGCGCCAAGCAGTTTTCGACTATAAAAACGTATTTTTTAGTTTGTATTTGCATGTCATTTAATTCTCAAAATATATTTAGATTTAAACTTTTTCAATTTTAAAATGGTTTTTACACTTTACTTTTACACTGCAATAATATTTTCATAATGGAAGAAAGGTTGACGGACAGTGGCTATGCTCAAGCTATACTACAGTAATAAAAACAAAATAAATAGTAGTATAACAGAAAAATAATTTAAGAAAATGTTTGTAAATGCATTTTATTGCTTTTGAGAATTCTTCTAATCGAACATTAGCTGTCATTATTTAGCAAGCTTGAATTGAAGTTCGCAAATTTTGTGGCACATCAAGCAAAATAAGCGTTTTATAAATCCTCAACTAATTTATTTATTTTTTATTATTTCATCTTATATCTAAATTCTTTTTCTCTTAAATTACTATTTATTATGTTTTTACTACAGCTGTGTTTGCATTCTTTTGTTCAATATTTCTCAAACAGTTGAATTTAGGTATAAGCTACTATAATAAAATACATCCTATATTAATTGAGGATTTATAAAAAGCAATAATATGCAGGATGTTTCATCAAAAAGAAAAGAAAAAAGTTAAGATTTTTTGAGAGCTGATGACGCCACTTTCTAATTGGAGGCAGAAAAAAATAGTTTAATTTCAATCGTACAGATTGCCGAAAACCAGGATAAGCTATCACTTTTTGTTCTCCTGTAATTAAGTCGTTCCGGAACATTTGCCTAACACTGTATGTAATTATTTGAATAAATGAGTAGAGATTAGAGTCTGTATAATGGAGGGGATGAGTTGGAACAATGGGCGGCAGCCAAAAAGTAAACAGACTTTTACTCCTTTTTAATGTCTGAGCTTTCGTAAACTATTAGTTAGTTCATCAGAGACATTTGAATAAATTTAATAATTTTAATTAAAAAACTTTCCAATACAACATATTACTTTTTTGTAATAATCGAATAGGGCATAAAATCTTTTGTCAAATTTTTACAAAAAAAATTCATATAGTACGACCTTACTGTATAGGTATTACATTATTTTGTATTTTTGTTCTTTTTCTAAAATCTTGATATTTTCAAAATCAAACATATCGACTATCTTTAATTTAAAACAGTCTGTTAGCGTATTATGTTAAAATTCAAAAAAAAAAAATATGGAATTTTGACTTTCTTTTTAGTAATTTTAGCCTATTTTATATGAAGTACCATGTGTAGAAAACGATCATTTTTACGCGCAGGTAGCATTTGCAACTATCTACATACATACAGCTTATAAAATTCTACATGACAGTTTCATTTATTTAATGAATTTTGTTCTAGTTTTTTATTATTAAACTTGCTATTACAGCAAAAATTGTTTGTATCATTTATTATTATACTGAAAACTGATTGAATTAGAAAAAAACTATGGAAACGTCGAGAAATGCCACAGTATAAAAACCAAAAATTGTCTGTAATAAGTAATAACTATTGAGCACCTACTACAGGAATTTTTTGGTTTTTAAAAAAATATCAGGTCGATTTCGATTGATAGAAATACACATTTTTGTATGATCGACAATTTTCAGTCATAATTTGATTTTTTCATATTGATATTATCTTTTGTTTTTTTAAATGGCAAACCCCAATTTTTTTCTTTGATTCTGAGAAATCTTTATATTCTCGAAACGATGGTGCAAAAATGTTGTATCAACAGGCAATAAAAAAACGTTAATTGTAAACATTTTGTTGCTTGACAAACGAACTTTTATTTATCATTAATAAAATTTACGTAAAGATGCAACATTTTTATTTCATCGATTGGATTCAAAGATCCTTCAAAATCACGGAAAAAAATTAGGTGTTGCCATTTAAAAAACAAAAGACGATTGAAAATCGTAGATCACGCAAAAATGCGTATATCTACAAATTAAAATCGACCTGTCCCAACATTTCTCGTAAAAAAGTTTTATTTCACTTTTACTCAATTTATTCCATACTTTAGATGCACCCTATATTATCTAATCATATATTTTTAAATTCTTAGTAGCCGCCTCACCCGTCTAATTACTATTTAGCCAACCAGTGATTGATGGAGTATTTTCCTTTTGAATTTTGTTAGAAAGATCATTTTGTATAGTGAAACGCTTTCATCATTTAATAATGAATTTTTTATGTATCACAATACTTTACCGGCTGTAGTAAGGGTAAGATCCTTGTTAATAGTTAAAAATTTGTTATTTTCGTCTGGTATATATGGCTTAAGTCAGTATTTTTATTTTTATTAATATTATTTCAATTTTTATAGTTAGTTATTATAGTTTTATTAGTGTTATTAATTGGAGTTGTTAATTAATTTTATATTTTCTGTAATTACAAACGCTGACTTAAAAAAAAGATTTACTTATTAATGACTATCGCATATTTTACACATTGAACTTGACTGTAAGTGTCTCCGTATTTATTTGCATGTATTGTTGTACATATTTCTATTTTATTTATACCGTTATATAAGAATGTGAATACGTCAAACCTGCATACTATAATTTATCTCAATTTATCATGTCATTATTAGCTTCCATAAGTCTTATATGCATTTATTTTAGTAAATCTGTATTCTTAAATACAAATATCAACTTATTATTATTACATTCTACAAAATAAATTTTTGTCGAAAAGCAGTGTACATATGCGTACAGATTACTACAAGCGCTGCTTCGTCTACATCTGATTCATCATCCTTTCATGAATCTGAAAATCTGTATTTTTTTCATTGCTTAAATGCTCATCGTCTACATATGGTGTTACCAACTAACTTAATGATAGATATGCAAGATCTTTCAGCAAACAGCGTTATCCATCAAATAATAATAGTAAACGTCAATCGTTTTTTTTTGCAATATTAGTTCGTGAATGCGAAAATAACACTGAAATCAAATTGGTAATTTGTTCTTAGTTGCTAATGTTAAAAATCCTTTTTATTCGAGATATCTTCCCATTTGTATATCAATAAAACTGGAATGAATTAAAAATTAATTTATTCCAGAAATTAACATTTAAAATGTGTGAAGTATTATTTATACATATACGTTATCTATCAACAAAAATATCTAAGAACAATATTAGTGTGTGTGTATATTCACAATTTCAATTTTTCTCAATCTCAAGAGCTTGCGCAGGTATATCAACGTAAATGTGCTAGGTTATTTACTTCCCAAGGCGAGAATAGAATGCCTCTCACTCCTATAACCAAAAAAGTTTGATATCACCCCCGTAGGCTACGATATTAATTTTGAGACAAATTGTTTCGGGAAAAAAATTGCCCGGAGTACTGTTATGACTAGATTCTGTTCCGGCATAATTTGGAAACGTGATTAAGAGCGATAGGCTTTTTAGTCGAAAAATATGTGTAGGAATCAGCATTTTTAGTTGCGAATTTGATCCAAATTAGTATGAAAAATTTATAAAGCGCATAAATCTTTTTTACGATCCTTCATAACAAATCCAATTGGCTTTCATTTATGTGCATTAATTACAAATATATTACCATTGTAATTAGCAAGTTAAAATATACGGGATTTTTATTGTTGTGTACGAGGATTTTAATTATAAATAATTACATGTGTGATTAAAAAATAATTCGTGCAAATCAAGAATGCGGTACAATAAAATTTTAGATTTATATTTATTGATTATGCCAACATGCTTAATAGAAACACATTTAAGAAGAGTGATACTATTTATTTTTATAAATGTTTAAATCTCAATTAAAAGTATTAAAGCATTAAAAATTGTTGTATGTATTAAGCAACCAACATATCTAATCCAACCTATACAAAAATAATTAGAGATAATTTGCCAAATTAATTCCTAATATACATTATTTTTAGAGAAACAATGACCAAACAGTACCTTCACTATTGTCCTACTTAGTAGATTAGAATTTCTAGAATCCTATTAGAACAGCTATCTATATATCTCATAGCTTTAGAGTGTGTTATAAAAATATATCTCTATGACAAATATATTTTAATTTTAATGAAAAAAGAGTTACTTCATAATTTTATACAAAAACTAATATTATTTTTACTACGAAAATATTAAATTAGGAAAATATAATTAACAGTCAATAAAAATATAGTTAAATGAAGATTTCTCCATTGACTGTCATTCAAACTCATTTTAATTTAGTTTGTCTCACAACATGATTTTATACAACAAAAGGCAATAAAAACATAAAAAAACACAATAAAAATATATCTGCGTTATTAAGAAATATTTACTTACAAGAGTGTGACACTCGGCACAAAAAGAATTCAAATTCGACGGATCTTCGCAAGAGCGCGAAAGGTTCCACAATTGAGTTGCACAACTTGTTCGCTGAACAGACGTCGACTGACGACATGGGGGATGACAGGACGCTAGCCGACGCTCGGAACATCTCGCTCACACCGTTCTTCGGCGTCCAAATCTACGAGTATGTTGTTATACGCAGCAGTTATACCGTTCAGTAAATCAGTAATAAAGTTCGTAATGTTTGCGCTTTGGGGTTTATGCGCTCGTTTCCTCTGAGACTTTTTCTTAATTTTGAAAACGTAATTAACTTCTAGTATTACCGTCTTGGGAAGCGCATTTTCGTTCGTTGCACAGTTGTAACGTAAGCTTAAGGAGAAAAGGGTTATTTAGGTATCACATTTTATTTTTCAGTTTGTTTCTATTATGACTCTGAGGGTCGCTTTTATATTTTCGAACTGAATAGTTCTTAATCTTCAAACAATATGTTTTACGTTTAATATACCACGGTTATATACAGTGTTCACAGAAAGTAACAAACACATTTGATATCAACTGCATTTTTTTAAAATTGCGCAAAAGTGTTTTAAAGTTCAAAGTTTAGCTTAAACTACTAAACTCTTTTATCAATAAAAATGGTACAATTGAGTGAAAAACAGAGGTGAAGGCTCCGCATTCGATCAACATTTAATTCCAGAAGGAACGTAATATTGTTTGTTATGCAGATATACATAGAAGATTTTAAATATACATACAACGGACTGAATCTAAAAGTAAAACAGTATAGGTACTATAATGAGACTATCTACAGATATGTTTATGTGTTTGAATTAAAGTACAATAAACACAGACTCCTTCGTCCATTTCATATGTGTATGCATGTACATATATACACCGTTGGCCACATCAGAGCTTGAATCCTACTAATAATGTAATATACTATAATTGACATATGTAGTTACCAATCGTATGTCTAATTTACACATCTGTGAACGGTTAGCTCGTATGTACATAATAATGAAGCCACTCCACGGAGACTGTTTGTTGCTCGGACTAATTATTTGGAGCATTTGTAAATAAATTATTATTTGTTCTGTATCAAAATTAATTGCTTAATCTTTTAATACATTTTGAAGTTGAATATGACCAATAAACGAAAAAGAATGAGAAAAATCTACAATATATCCTTATTAGTTTAAGGATACATTGTCGATTTCTCTCATTCTTTTTTATTGCTCTAAAGGGAATATGGAAAGTTTAATAATAGCTAAATGTCCAGGAAATAAAAAAGAGCATTTATATAACAATTAATTTGCCAAATTTGCGAAAAATAAACATAAACTGGTGTAAATATCAAATAAAAACATTTTTATTTTATAAAACTGGAATAAATAAAAGGAAAAAATAAACGGGATATCCATTATTAATTTGAAGCTCTTGACTAGGTTTTTTTGCCATGTTTTTCCCTAGTCCTTGAATAGAATTGTGAGAGCTTGACAAAAAATAAAATGATATACGAATAATTCAAATCATATCAATTTTTATAGTTGTATTAAATCATTATATGCTTCATTATTACTTGTGAATATAATTAAAATTCGATATATCAATGAATTCTTTGTTTTTTAGATAATTTTCTTGATAGGCGTGGCAATTTATATTTATATTATCAGTAATTTGACACATATTAAATGTCAATTTCTTCCACTGAAGAAGTTATTTAACGAAAACATATTATTATATGTTATGGAATAAATTGGTATTTAATTATTTATTGTTATATTGACCTACAAATGGAAATAAATCAGGAATTAAAAGATAAGTACATAAAGGTCAGAAAATATACCGGCGTGAACATGGCAACGCGCTATCCCAGCAACGCTTCCTATACCAGTGGCAACCAAACTGTTGGCGCAACGTTCGCGAAAAAAATTCGTGCAGCCTAAACTACGGGTTTTCACAACCATTTGATTAAAAACAAATGTTCCCTATATGATAGGCTTTCTAAACTATCTAGTTAGTCCACTGTCACCACCGTCGTAGCGGAGTGGGAAGGGGAGAAATAGTATAAAATGGTATGTACGCGTAAGAAAAAAATTCGCGTTGCCGAAACGAAGTGTTGTCACATGAATTTGATTATGCAGAAATGTTCCCTATATGATAGGCTTTCTAAATTATGCGGTCAATCCAATGTCATCCCCGTCGTAGCGGAGTGGGAAGGGGAGAAATAGTATAAAATGGTATGTACTCGTAAGAAAAAAATTCGCGTTGCCGAAACGAAGTGTTGTCACATGAATTTGATTAAGCAGAAATGTTCCCTATATGATAGGCTTTCTAAACTATCTAGTCAATCCAATGTCACCCCCGTCGTAGCAGAGTGGGAAGGAGAGAAATAGCTTAATATGGTATGTACGCGTAAGAAAAAAATTTGCGTAGCCGAGACGAACTGTTGTCACATGCACCACCAGCATGCTACCAATTCTCCACCTTGACGCCACAGGCACCGTTGTCGGAAATCCTCCAAACATGCGGAAAGGAATTTTGTATTATGCGTCTGTAGTAAACATTGAAGGACATATCCTATCCATTCTAGAAATGCACACTTATGACCACGACAACCATTGGCACGTGGCTGGCGAAATTTAAAGATTTTGCCATTAAAACAAAGAACAAGTGGCCTATTTTCAGTAGGGTGATTACAGACTGGACTTAATAAACACTGTTGTAGCCTTTTGGAACAAAACAGACATAACCTGCTTTTTAAATAATACCAACAGCGTAAGTATATTCTCCAGACAAAGCCACGTCCAAGATGCTCGGCACTATGACTCTGGTAAACATATGTGTTAGCCATTACTTTAAAATTATATGTGCAGATGTACGGAAATGCGAACCCAATAAAAAAAGTCCTTACAAAAAATATGGCTGTCAGCTTCAATTGTAGAACAATTGAGCAGTTTCACATTTGGTTTGATTTTGATCGCTTGGTGATAATATTATATTCAGAAAATAATAGTATACAAGTGGAAGATGCGTTGAAAAAGCTACTGTAACTAATAAATAGTAACTGCGTTCGAAGATCATGAAGAACTAGAAGAAAGCGCCGAAACTATGATTGACGAAGATGTACGAACTGACAACTTTGAGGGTTCAGTTTACGCTAATAGCCCTTTCTATATAAAATAAAAAACAGAATGGAAGATATAATATCCCAGCTAAATAGTACTGCAGTAAGTAGTGAAAAAAATCTGTATCACAATAATAGTTTTCTAAAGACGATAGTGAAAAAGTACATACCATACCTACCTTTATGGTCCGGTTTACTTTTACCTCAGGAAATAGTTAGAGTAAACAACGCGAATATAGAAAACTCGCCGTAATAAATGATATTCTGGATAGCCACCCCAAGCAGAAATGTAGTTGTGTGGAGAGGAAAATAAGAGCAAGTGTGCAAGTGCTACAATTGACTTAGCAGACGAAACTTGGCAGAAGAAACTGCCAGTTAAACAAACAAGCTTTGCCGGCAGTCACTTGAAAAGATTACTAAATTTATTAATGGTTTGTAAAGCATCCGAAGAAGCAGCTTCTCTTCAATCAACTAGTGACGCAGCCTTGGAAATATTTCCAAACAAATTAGTGAATACAATAGACCACTATATAGAAATGTCGGACTACGGTGACTGTACAATCGGACTATACAACACGGACACATACTATAAAGAAATTCGTTTTAGGGACTTCGATTCACTGTCCGGTAGCCACTGGTTGTCGGATGTAGCCGTTTTTTTTGGGCTTTTGTTGACATTGAGAGAGTATAATGTGAATGAAGAAAACTACATAATCTTTACACCGGATCAGGCATGTGCCTGCTTCTATATGACAGACTAGTTAGAAAAGAAATACTTTTCAGATCTATCGCGAATAAACAATACAACGGCTATTTTTTCTATTGCACGTTAATAACCGAACTCATTGGTGTTTAGCGATAGCAGACCTAAAAAATAGTAAATTTGTAAATATTGATTCGCTAAAGCCTTCTATAACAAAGAACACTTTATGCAATACAATTTTTTTTTTTTTTTTTTTTTTTAATGTGTGGTGGGTGCTTAGTTGCAGTGACTCCGTAAGCTGTATTACTTGTCTGGCTATCACTGCAACTCTTGCGGTGTAGTTTTAGTGTGTGTAAGTTGTGTTTAAATGGCTTTGTGACAGCATCATATCGCCTTTTATGATGCCGCGCTGTTAATCACTTTGCTCCCAACAGCGAATGGCAAGTCGATCAATTGATACGTACAATGCGATAGCGAAAAAGTGTGTGCGCGATGGTCCTCTGAAATATATTAAACAAGAAGATTCCTACAACTCCGGACACTTCATGATATATTTCTTCCAGCAGTATATAAAACAAAGTCCTTTCACAGATATTAATGCTATCAATGCTTGCCTCAGGTTCATTCATGGAATACGAAGGCCACATCCAATATCACATACTCTAAAATATAACAAGTGGCTAAGCATGGCGCATCGTAGATTGTTGCACTTTGCGGTTCTCTCACATAAGATTATTCTCTCCCAATCACCGCAATACCTGTACCTTAAAATATCTTATAGAACTGATATCCATAATCTCAATCTGAGATTTAGACATTTACTCTCTCCCCCCGTGCATCGAACGTCTTTATTCACTCGATCTTTTTCATATAATATTGTTAAGATCTATAATGCTCTACCTAACCAGTTCAAACGCCTGCCTATTCGATTATTTAAAATAAAGGTAAGGTCATACTACTACGGAGATTTGTGACTGCATCTGCTGCTGGCTCTCTGCCTCTCTGCCTTTCTTAAGTAATATCTTGTTTTTCTTTCTCATTTGTGCTGTGTATATGTACATTTTCAATATATATACTCTTTATTTTCGCGTGTTCTTGTCTGTATATGGGACTAGGGGAAGATCAGTTAATTATTACTGACCTGGATCCTTTTGTTTCAGTACTACTTTTAGGTTTACTTAACTGTTTAATGGAATCTATATTGTATTACTTATATTATGTTTACTGGAACAATAAATTTATTATTATTATTATTATTAAAGATATGACACTGCTAAGGAAAGAAGTGAAGTTACTTTACCTTAAGCATTCAAATGACACCACACATACATATTTGTCTCAACGACGGGAGTGTCATTGCATTGACTGGATAGTTTAGAAAGAAATATAACATTAATAAATATAACTTAGTTTCGGCAACACAATTTTTTTCTTACGCGTACATACCGTATTATGTTATTTCTCCCCTTCCCACTTCGCTACGACGGGGGTGACATTGGATTGACTGGATAGTTTAGAAAGCCTATCATATAGGGAACATTTCTGCTTAATCAAATTCATGTGACAACACTTCGTTTCGGCAACGCGAATTTTTTTCTTACGCGTATATACCCATATTATGCTTTTTCTCCCCTTCCCACTCCGCTACGACAGGGGTGACATTGGATTGACTGGGTAGCTTAGAAAGCCTATCGTATAGGGAACATTTCTGCTTAATCAAATTCATGTGACAACACTTAGTTTCGGCAACACAATTTTTTTTTCTTACGCTAATACGGTATTATTCTATTTCAAAGACAGCAATATACAAAATGAGATAGCAAGATCGTGACATAGAGACATGTCGTGAAAGGGGTATAAGCACGTAGAAAGGAATATAAAGTAAATTCGAATAGCAGTAATTGCGGCGATGATGTGCCCCTCTTTTAGAAAGGTGCCAAACCATTTGGAACGTCTAGAGTTATCTGTTTTACTACCGGATACGTTTCTTGCAATACTCTTTTTTATTTAGCATTATATTTCTTTTTATAATGTACACCATGCTTATTCCCGTTCATATTTGGTGGACGAATAAGTTTATAACTCTTGAAATACTTTACTTTAAAAAATAAAATAAAAATCTTTTTTATTAAACACGTAATTTCTGTCACTTACTATTCGTCCACCAATTTATAATTAAATGTTAATATTCCAGTAATAATTTCTTGTTTATAATTATTCTTCACAAAAATTATTGCAAGTAAAAATAACGCAATTTCAAATTTCCCACCAACAACTGATAATAGCCCCTTAATATAGATTTATTACCAAACTAATTATGTAGATACATGATTTGTCAATTGTAATCCAGAACAGGTACCCGGTTTTTCTGTTGAATGTTAAGCTGACAAGCAATTTTGAAATATCACTTAAAGAATAAAATTTTCTGACTGTTATATTATACTATAGTACTTTAAAATTGAATGTTTTTCAATTTAGATTTGAAACAGGATTTCACAGTCAGGCTTCTTCGTTAATGTAGATGCCCTCGGGTAATTTTATACATACACTTCCTCACGTACATATGTTAAAATTCAGAGAACCATTTACCTACAAAATGGTTTATTTGTTGTTAACATATCATATTTATCTATAGCAAAGAAAAACAGATTGCATTAAAAAATGTTGAATACAAATTTTAATATTTTAACCATATACTATCGGGGTGATTCTCAATATATGCCACAAACTTTTAGAGCTTATTCTTGAGGTTATTTTGATCATAGAATTTCATATGAGTATATGTTCAAATCGGTTTGGTTTTAAAGTTATTGAATGTTTAATAATAAATTATGAACTATAACTAACGTGATATAACAGTTGGTTCTTTAAAAACAATTGTGTTGAGAGGGAATTGTTTATTTGTCATTTATAAATATTTGTCAATAGTTGTCAGAGTATTCATTCTATTTATTGCCAGTTTCTGTTTTCTAAAATGAATTACACGAATGCTGAGATGTGTAATATGGATTTCGTTTACGGTCTTGCTAATGGAAATTCGCTGCTAGACGTCTTTATGAAGGACAATACCTGAATCGTATCATCCCGCATCATTCAATATTTGTCTTCGCCAACGTCTTAGTGAAACGGGAAGTTTAAAAAGACGGACGACTGATAAAGGGCACCCACCTACAGTGAGAACTCCACAAGTTGTAGAAATGGTACTAAATGAAATTACTACTACAAGCACCAGAAAAAATGCGTTTGCTTTAAACATTTTTTTTTTTTGGACTGCACGGGCGGAAAGACCGTAAAGGCAAACTCGGCCATAAAGGAGGCCTATTGTGCCCCCATGCTGTTTTACTCCTCTTAGCCAGGTTGCACTCGGACAAAGAAGTCCGCAACCTGGTCAAGAGTTAGTTTTCTTAGTCCGGGATCGTCCAGACGTGCGACCCCGAAATAACTCCGCCTCTCCCTGTCCACTTCCGAGCAGTGGGCAAGAAGGTGGATTGGAGTTTCCTCCGCATTCCCACAGTTTCTACACAGGGGAGAGTTTACTATGCCCATGCAATGCAGGTGTTTGTTCAGTGCGCAGTGACCAGTTAAGATTCCTGTAAGTAACCTCAGCCTGACCCTGCTCATAGAGACTGCCTTGCGCAGTTTTTCCTCATACGGGCGAATGCCGAAAGTTTTACAGTGTCTCATGCCGGCAAGGGCATTCCAGTGATGCAATGCCTAGCAGCGAATTCAGATCTGACAAAAGCTTTGATGCTGCCATAGGAGTTCCCACATGTGGGTTCTGGACCCACAAAAGGTCCCTCACTGGCGCCTCTAGCTAATTTGTCAGCCATCTCATTACCACTGATTCCAGAGTGGCCTGGCACCCAACTCAGAGTTGTGCTGAGACGTTCCGCCAGTCTTACGAGAGTCTTATGGCAGTGTAGCACTACCTCGGAGTCAAATCTGACAGCCTGTAGTGCTCTGAGAGCAGCTTGACTGTCAGAAAGGATTTCCACTCCTCCATTTATCTGCGGGCAGTTTAATATACTTTCCGCGCAGGTCTGGATTGCGATTACTTCGGCTTGGAAAACGGTCGTAGTACTCCCCAGGCTGAAAGCTTCACCCTGGGTTTTACCATCTTTCCAAATTCCAATTCCCGTGCCGTTTGGCGTTTTAGAGGCGTCGACAAACCAGCGAGATACCTCCCGTCTTGGTTTGTGGACGGAAGCTTTGGCAATCTCTTTGTTGGAGATGTTTACAATGTATCCCCCACTGAAGCTGAAAGTAGGCGAGATCTTGTCCGCCCTCATGGACAGTGGTGCTGTCTGCTCTATGTAGGTGAAGATGCTGGTATGATCTCCCGTTTTACCGGAGAAACCCCTGCATCCACTACGTTTTGCCCTGTAGGCCCCTAGAACTGCCTCCGACCACAAGACAAGCTGCAGAGGAGGCAGGCCAAGGATCGCCTCCATCGCCGCAGTCGGCGTCGAAGACATTGCTCCAGTGATGCCTAAGCAGCACCAGACCAACGCTGCGTAAGTTATAGAGGGTACTATAACCTTCGTGTACAGCCAGTGTACCATCTTAGGTTTCAGCCCCCACGTTTTGCCAAACATTCCTCTACAGGCCCAAAAGGCCCTCGTGGCTTTGTTTGTTACCTGTTCCAGGTGTGGCTTGTACGTCAGTTTGGCGTCCAGAGTCACCCCCAGGTATTTAACCTCTGAAGATACGAGTATCTTTGAGCCGAAAATGGTCGGACACTGAAGTCTGGAAAGCTTCCTTCTTCGAGTGAACGCGACCATAGTCGTTTTTCTAGAGTTAACAGTTAACCCTTCTCTTTTACACCACCTTTCCACGAGTCCAAGTGCGACTTGCATCCTCTCGGATATCACGCCCTCGAACTTGCCGCAGATCATGATGGTGATATCATCGGCATAACCCTGTGCATGGAAGCCCGCCGTCCGAAGATCGGAATTGCTTTAAACATTAGTCAGGCCACAGTTTGGAGAATATTGAAAGATCGACTGTTGTATCCATATCACATTCAACAGGTGCAGGCACTTTTGCTAGCAGATTTTCCGCAAAGAGTGGCTTTTTGTCTTGGCTTTTGAATGCAACACAAAATCCTGCCTATTTGGTTCAAATATTCTTCATCGACGAGGCTACTTTATCTAGAAACTTGATTATGACATGGGCCAAAGAAAATCCGCACGAAATAGCGAATGCCCGTCATCAACATCAATTCTCTGTCAATGTGTGAGCCGGAATTGCTTTTCACCGATGTGGTTAAATGGCGAGGTATACCCCAATTTTATTGAAGAGAAGCTACCACTACTACTGGAAGAACTTCCGTTGCAATTAAGATTACAAATGTATTTTATGCATGACGGTGCTTCGGTGCATTTTAGTTTAGTTGCTCGCGAGTTTTTGGACAATACGTATCCAAATCAATGGATAGGACGGAGAGCTCCACAACCGTGGCCTCCTCGGTCTCCAATCGTTAGTTAGTCGAGTCCCATTGAAAATGTCGATTAACTGAGAAATCGTATTATCGTAGCTTTTTAAACAATTCGAATTACCCCTGGTATCTTAGAACGGACCCGCCAGTCAATACAACGGAGGATAGAAGCTTGTATTGCAGTTGGGGGCGATTATTTTCAACAGTTAGTTTAAGTTAATTTTGTTTTACTAATTATTTTGTTAATTTACAATAAAAACATTAATTATATTAACTTACTATTAAACATTGTATAACTTTAGAACTAAGCGGTTTTGGACATATGTCCTTATGAACTTTTACGATCAAAATAACCCCAGGAATCAGCTCCAGTTTGTCGCATATATTGAGAATCAATAATGTAAAACCGTAAGTGTAGTGGTTATTTTGTCTTCTAACTTTGCAAATTGTATACTTCAACTTATTGAAATGCCCAAGGTATAATAGGTTTCTAAATGAATATTAACTACTGTATGTTATTAATAGACATCTCTAAATTCTACGTATTCTGGTTATCTTTGCTTAGGTTATATTGTGGATTGTTGAAGTTATAAATACACTCAATCCTTTCCTTTGTATTTGCGCCATGTTACAATACTAATACAGTAGAGCTCGCTTATAACGGACTCGTATACAAGGTACTGTAGCGTTACGTGGGTTCAATTCAAATCTATATGCTTATGAATACAAATAACAACTCTACTTTCATACGATTACTCTCAATGAAATAGTTAAACTCTTTTAAATGAAAGAAAATTGATACGGTAAATAAATTTGCTGTATTCTACTATTTTTTTACAAAATTGTCTTATTCACTAACCTGTTTCCCTACGATAGCTACTTATAAATACCTATTTTTTTTTATTGTAGATCGCTTATAATCTAAGATGCGCACACTAAATCTTCCTAAAGGATCCCTCGATGAAATGCCCCCTGGTTATACGGATCTAGTCCCGGTTGTGGATTTTTCACATGAATTTCTTGTATCTCGCTTTTCCAAAGGATATTAATATTGTAAATATAATGTATTTTGCCAAAAAATCTTCCAAAAGAGGATATAGATATTGTATCTTCTTGATAATACCTTCAAAACACAGCATGTTTATAAAACTAAAATTTCCATATACAGATCGACTGAAGTTATAGTGAATATAGAAGTACCGTATTACACACACTAGCGCATGCATATCTACATATACGTGTGATTTAGAATGGTAGGTGAGGTCAGCTTGCAATAAGTGGGGATAGATTCGTTTTTGCTTCCCGTTCAGTTTAGTATGCAAAGATTGATATTGCAAAGCACTCGTTTGCTTTTAAGAATTGCCGTCGCTATTAGAACGTACGGCCTAACTATTTACTTTTGTAATTAATGTATGTATGCTTTAACATTGAACTGAAACAAAACTCTTATTCCCCGCGTGCCATAATACAATCTGTATTTTTTCTGGGACAGTTGAAGGCATTTTATTTTAGTTGTCAGAGTTTGTCCAGACACAATACCACACGCTATAAGCAGCGAGTGCTGAATGCTCCTTTCCTCTTGCCTCTCGCATAGTATGTACGAGTGGTACCCCACTACATTGCCGATAGCTCCTCCTCTCTATCACATACACACGTACATACATACATGTTTATGTGTGTGTATTTCAAGCTTAATATCTACTTTTATTTGCGCCAATCAGTATATGTTGTAGACGATGCCAAAACGTTGTTAAATGATTTTTAAATATATTTTATCTTCTATAACTCAATTTTGATAGTTGTCTTCCGTTCCAATTATTTCAACAAGTATTTTTTATTGCATTATCTCCATGGAATTAACCATATTACTTGCTTGATTAATATCATAGTCTTCAATACATGTCAATTTAAAATCCAATCATATATTTTCTTGCGTTTACATAGTAACTCTGACATATGTTCTAGGTACCATTGCACGCAAAATTAACTACACTAAATAAAATTGCGAATCCATGTTGAAATTTTGTTTTACATTGTAATTTACATTAAAAAATGTTAAATAGAAGAATACCTTATGTACCAGTGTTTTCACATCTACCCTTGGTTTGCCGCTGGCTGGACTTTGTATTTATATAAAATATAACCGTGCCCCTAATATATTATATATATATCGTGAAAATTTCGCCCTATTTATAACAATCGAAAATTAAGAAAAATTAGTACAGTTAACAGCGCCATCTATTGAGTAAACACGGAACTACAATTAAAGATCCATGTACAGTAGCTAATATCATTACAGTACTTTCGGATACAGCGTAGACATTCTTTAGTCCCTGCAAAGTTTTATTTGAAATAATGCATTTTTGTTCGGATATTACTTCTAAAAATCTTGTTCCAGAAAGAACTATGATTTTTGATAACAGACTTGTTTTTTATTAACGCATTTAATATATAAATTTGGAATAAAGCAGCATGTACCACGTGTTAAATATCGGGGAATTACCTTTTCCGACGGAACAGTAGAAAGTCACACACAATTGCTGTTAGGTGGGGCGTATAATGTTATGTACTAAACCTGTGAAATAAAATCGCTAAAAACGATAGAAATATTAGTCAAAGCTTGGCAACAAATTTCGCAAGAAACCATAAAAAAAATTGCAGCACGCCTGGAAAATTGATTTTGATGAAGACGGCAATTTGTTATTGTCTTAAGGGCTTGTTAAATAACATCGATGAGGATAATTTGCCTTTAAGTGTATGGTTATACAAATTTTGTTGGGGAAGTTTTAAATCAACAAAATAACAACAACGATAATAGAGTAGGAAAAGAACAAAGGGCAGCTGAAATTGTAAAACCTAGTTATAAAGACGTGCTTGCCCAAATACGATATTCAGAAATTGAAGAAAGTACCTCCAATATAATTTTAAATAATTCATTAGGTATTGAACGTTCTTTGGAATCTATCTGAAATGAAAACCGACTTTTTTACTAATTAATTTTTTTATTTAATTGCTTATTACTTAGAATTTTTTATTTTCTATACCTCTCTTTATTATGTTATAAATAACAACAGATTTTGATAGTACATATATGCATAATCTTTGGTTGTATTCTTTTTTAATGTATTTATATTGTACTTGTATTTATAGTACTGCAACGGTAAAACTTGATCTTTTAATATTCCAGCTCTTTTTTTTACAGTAACTAAGCCTGTAATACAATTTTTTGATGTGAGAACAATAATGGATTTCGCCGATTCTTATACCGCGAGTAGAACAGTTATCTTGTTGGAACTATATTCCATGACATGTTAAATGTCAATTTCTTCCACTGCAGAAGTCTTATTAACGAAAACATAATTTTATATGTTCTGGAATAAATTTAAAATACTACACATATTAAATTTTGACGGGTATTGATTTACTTTTGACCCGTATCGTGTAGACATGGAATAAGACGTTCTCGTAAACAAATTGAAGATTCGTATAGAAATCAAATATTCTTTCCATTATATTGTTACAAAATGAACTCTTATTTAATTCCCACGACGAATTTTTTGCTATTGAAGTTTGTAGGTAACCATCATTTCTTCCCATTGTTCACTTTGGAACACTAACTTGCTTTGATATTTGATTTGACACATGACACGTTATCACATATTAAATTAGTTTTGTTCTTTCTTGGAGTTCTTTACTGGTGCCAAAACATTTTTTGCAATTCGCAGCACATTCAGTTGCTTCAACCTTATGGACAATGTGTAATACTCTTTGACTTATACGAACACATCTATGTCCAAACTAAAATATAAAACACCACTTCTTGAGTATAACCACTTAATTATTTCGACTTTCTCCTCTTTAGTGAAAACTATTTTATTAAAACAGTAAAACAGAAAAAATTGTAGGTATTCATTTCTTCAACTGAGTATACTCTTACTTAAGTCACTTACCATATTGTTTCTTGTAAATGGGTCATGTATGAATACTTTGTCCATTATATAGTCGTGTTTCTATTTTTCCAACGTTTAACGTTAGGGGAAATGCCCATTGGCCTGAAAGATTTGTTCCTGCTTGCAAAATTTACTAGGTACAAAATAGAAATAATTAAAAATAAAGAAAATGGACATTCCGTTAACAACGGAAATAACTTCCAATAAGTTTCAAAATGTGTAACACATCTTCAATTAAAACTTGAATGCCAGCTATTCTGTCAACAAAAATCTTTCGAAGTATGTGTTTGTATTGCAAAACAATGTATTTATATCGCATTGAATGTTTCAGCATTTTCAGAAATCGTTTGAACTTAACATATGAGCCGTTGAAATGCTTTGTTTTCAGTCACTTCCTGAATTAAAACATTTCGCTTCGGAATATGTGTATGTGCTACTACATACTTCATTATACCGAGTTTCCACAACAATGAAATTTTTAAATTGGAAAGTCACTCAATGTCAGTAAGATTGCAAACAGAAATATTCGATTATATCTACCGTTTAAAAAAAATCATCACATCAAATATATGTCATTGCCGATTAAGTTCATTTATAAAGTTACGGCAATTTAGATAAAAAAATTAATTGGTTTAATGTAATCCAGGAACGAAAACGTACTCGCAAAGTTTATAATCTTGTTAAGATTATACTTGAACTTAACTTTATTAGCACGATTTTATCATTGCACAGTTTTATTATTGCCTATATCTTAATAATAAAGCATTGAAGTGGCAATAAAAACAAAAAAACCTCCGTTTTATCTTTTATTCATCACATTACATTTTAATTTATCGACTTCCGTTGTTCTGTTATAGTGCACATAAAATTACTCTATAAAATTCAGTCAACAGACAAACTTATGGTTATTGCCGCTCTATTGGATACTAAATATTGGATAGAGCTTTTCAGTTCGAATCACATTTTTCAGGATATTGGCATTTATGAAAGGATCGATTCATAGCTTATTAAAGGCGATAATGTTTGCTTTCGCTGCAGCACTACTGTTTGTATACAGCGTGTATATTGCAAGCCAAATTCAAGGAGAAAAATTATTAAAAGTTGATGTTTACTTTTTATACCGAGATATTATGTGTCGTTTAGGTTCATCGAAAAAAACAAGAATATAGAAAACAAATTAATGTATAGTAATGAAAAATAAAATGGATTCTCGGAGTCTCTTACTATATAACTATTGACATTTCACTCAACATACTATATGCTACCTTTCTATACAGTTAAAGATTGCCTTTGTCTCGTATTCTCATATTTCTCTTGGAAAAATTTTCAGAAAAGTATTATCTAGGTACATACATGATATTGCAGAGGTAGCCAGTTCCTCGTAAACTGTAACGAGTATGAGATTGAGTTTCTGCACACATCCCCAATATTATGGAATTATAAAACGTTTTAGTTGATTTAAAGCAAAAAAATATAAGCGTAATTGTTGATTTTATGAGCATTTTCATAATTACATGTAAACTAAATTCTGAAATACCTTACTTCTACACTGCGGCGCAGGGTTCCATACTCGGCCCCGACCTATGGAATGTGTCCTACGACGGGATCCTCCGAATGGAGCTGCCGCAAGATGCGTATCTGATAGGATACGCAGACGACGTAGCGGCAGTCATCCTAGCGCGTGACGAGGCGGATGCCCAGAGAAGGGTCAACCAGGTAATGAGAAGAGTCACCACATGGATGGACGAACACGGCCTGACCCTGGCAACGGAGAAGACCGAGGTCGTTCTACTGACCAGGAGAAGAATCCCTAGGGAGATCGAGATGACGGTGGATACGGAAGTCATAACCACTACAACTTCCGTGAAGTACCTCGGACTGCGGCTCGACAGCAAGATGACTTTCTGGCAACAGATTCAGTCGTCGAGCGATAAGGCCGCTAAAGTAACGACGATGTTGAGCCGACTAATGGCCAACGTAGGAGGACCGACGGCGAGTAAACGCCGGCTGCTAATGACCGTCACCCATTCCATACTGTTGTATGGAAGCGAGATCTGGGCTGACGCTTTACAGCAGGACAAGTACAGAAAGCGGATGGCTTCAGTACAGCGACGGGGAGCACTCAGGATCGCCAGCGCATACCGTACGGTTTCCGAACCGGCGGTGCTCGTGATCGCAGGAGTAACTCCGATAGACCTACTAGCTCTAGAAAAGAAGAGAGTCTACGAGACACGACGAGATATCGGCTCACGACAAGCAAGAGTGGACGCTAAAGCGCTCACACGACAACGTTGGCAAGAGCGCTGGCAAAACGACACGAGAGGACGGTGGACGGCCAGACTCATCCGCAACATCACGGAGTGGATGAACCGAGACCACGGCGAGATAAACTACTACCTCACCCAGTTTTTCAGCGGACACGGGTATTTCAACGCATACCTGGCTCGAATGGGTAAAGCAGAGAAAGCGACATGTCAGTATCACGACTCTGCGGAAGATGATGCTCACCACCCCTTCTTCGAATGCGAGAGGTGGAGTAACTACAGAGCCGCGCTACAACACGAAGTAGGACCTCTAACGCCGGATAACGTCGTGCAAACGATGCTGTCCGGACACGACCACTGGCAGAAGATCGCCACGTTCGTCGAGAAGGTGCTGAAAGAGAAGAAGAGAGAGACCCAAGCAATGGAGGCAGCCGACCGAGGCTAACTACGAGGTGCCATCCTGAAGTAATGCGACCAGCGGTTCCGGGATGGATTCTACACCTGACAAAGTGAGGTTTTTTAGTAGGTGCGAGCCCCACACACCGGGGACGGGTCTCGTCCCTGATGGTGCGTTAAGGCATTTTTCCTCACTTAAAAAAAAAAAAAAAAAAAAACTACTACACTACAACTGTTTACACCCTCGGGTATATTTACAGTTGCGTAGTACACTGAATGTTTATTTATAATATGACAGGTATGATTATGTCTGCTCTATCTCGATTGCTATGCGTCTTCAGAGGAGAGAGAGGGATATTAAGTCGCGATCACATGTATGATCTTTTGATGGAGAGTCAGATAGCAAAAAGTCATCAGCCTGCTTCGGTATTAGCATTGTGTTAGATATCTCTGAATGCGTAACAGGTGTTGCTACCTGTGCCGGTTAGCCGATATTAAAATTCTCTTGTGGGCTAAGCGTAGTGCAGGAAAATGTACTCAGAGGACTGGACAGCCTGACGACTTAGCTGTTACAAATTTATTTACAGTAGGGAAATACTCTCACGGGATTTCCTCTTACGAAACAGAGTTCGAACCCCCTCAGGAGAAGATGGCTTCCCACGAAAAACCACTAAACCCTTTAAAATTAATAGACAAAAGTCCAAGCAGCGTTTTGTACGATAATATCGCCAAAGTTGTGATCGATTATTTGCAGTAAGTACGTAATGAAAATATTGGCGAGGACTCTGGTTTTGCAGGTTATTTCTGCGATGAATACCGACGAAATCAATCGTCTCATTACGATTAAAAAATGTTATCAAGCGATGGGATTTATATCTCGAATACCGTCATAAAAAATTGTGGAATGTGTGGTTCACATAATAAATGTCATTCTTCAATTTTCTTACAACCTGATTAATATCTTGTTTGTCCAAATTGGCTAAGGTTCTTGTGCTTCCCAGATTTTCGAAAGAGCTCTTCGTCGTCAACATCATTAGAAAAAAACAGTTTGGATTCCGTGAAGTTCTAAGTACAAATTTCAAACTATCTGACTAAGGGTGAGTTTATCAATGTAAGGATAAATAAATTAACTTGCAGATCAAATTTTATTCGTAAAATAATTACAATGAAATGTTTATTGAGTGTTAAATAGAAGTTATCTGCAAGATAAAGCATTGTAGTTGCTAAATTTTATCTGCCAGTTAGCAATATCTGTCAGTTACTTACCTAACACTTTTATCCTCACATTGATAAACCCACCCTAACTGTGGCAATTCATAATTCTTTTGACCTTCATGGCATCGCGGTTATGTTTGCAAACTTGTCTCGATAGGAATTATTCCCAACATTATTTGAATAACTTACCACACATCACATCGCTTCTGGTTCTACGTCCTTTGTGTTTATCTTTGTGACCACTCTTTAAGACTCCTGGCGTTGAGCTGACATTATTCGAAGTTGATATAAAATATATATGTATTAGTGCTTAGGAGCTCTGTTCTATCTTAAGTATATGCTTATGTGTTTAATAGTAATCTCCAATATCAATTGTTGCGTGCTTTTACTGGATATGTCTACGCTGCATTGAAGCTTTAGTCAATATAGACAAAGTATATTAAACTGAAACAGTGTGTGATTTGGCATCGAATAGAAGATCATTTGTGATAATGAATCATAGATCGTTTTTAAAATCAATTTTGCGCGCAAACGGAAAAATCTAGTCAAGTAATTTTGTCTGTTTAAATTAAAGCAGTTATTTCCGTAATTTGTCGTTTTCTTTCTTTCTTGCTTCTTTTGTGACATTTACATAGGCTCGATAATGCAATTCTTAACTATTCTTAACTAGTTCATATTGCGGTGTTTCAAATAATATCTAGTTTAATATTCTGGTTTGATAAAATTACTGCTTCGATAATAATCAATACAGTTTCACTTTAGTCTTATTCATTTTCGTGTTTGCTTCTTTTCCTTCTAGATTTAAGTTAAGATGTCGATATTTCGGAGAATTTAGAATTTTAGAATTTTCCAAATCCCATATACATAGTAGTGATGACAATTCTACTTCTGTAAATACAATTTATTGTTATTAGTAAGTGAAAAGAATTTAATTTGATAAATTCGTGAATGATATTTTACGAAATCTGATAAATAAATAAAATTCATTTTTACTTAAATGTTTTTTTTTAATCTGCAGCGGGGTGATAATTCAGCAGTTAGTTCAAGTAATAAATCATGATTTTAGTACGGTGGAGCACCATCTCGTTATGAAAAACAAGTAAATTGTGCTTTTTTTTTGAGGATGAATTGGTCGAAGAGGTATAATAGAATAGAATATGTAAAAAGTCGAGTGTAGTTTATTCTGAAAAAATAATCTATTATTATTATGAGAATAAACTTGTTATGAGGCCTTTCAAGATTTGAAATAGTAAAGTAAATATATACAAAACAAAAGCAAAAATAAAATAAAAATACAAAATATGTACAAAAACTATCAGCTATTGTTTCTCATCTACATTCACGGCTTTACAGATCACATCGGTAGCATTCTCCGGAAACAAAACATTAAACATTAAACAAAATCTCCCAAATTCTTCCTTCGTCCCAGGATACTCTCATATTCTCTCCCATAAAGGCAATTACAAAATTCCCTGTAATTGCGGTTCAGTATACATAGGCGAAATTGGACGATCAATTCAAACCTGAATACCAGTGGTACGTTAAATTACGTTCTTGAGCACACTCAGCCTTAGCCGAATATTTTGTCGATACGTTCTACAAAATTTGTTTTGATCAGGTATCTATTGTAAGCAAGTCTCAACACTATTTTCCACAAAAGGTAAAGCTTCCCTTACCAGATTTAAAGCAACCTTTAGTATCGATTGGAAATACTTCATCAACATATTTGTTTATATTTACAATATCATCCATAAAGTGCATTTTTTTACTCTTTCTTCAGATATTGGGCACCATTCTAGATATCGGATATTGTACTTTGTTAAACAAACGATTTGGTATACTTCATATTTCTTATATTATTATATATTGCTTCATTTTTAAATAGTTTAATTCAATCATCTATGTAGATTTAAAACAAAATAATCCATGAATTAATATCATGATAGTAATAAACGAATTTTTTGCTGTGATAAAAACCATGAAAGAAAATGCGAAAAGAGAGTATACGAGCACATAATACGTTTTTTTTTTAATTAGAAACGAGGTCCGCAATAGACGTAGCTCTGGAAGAAACGAAGTGTTTTCTACCGGGATAATGATTAGCAGTAACTTAAAAATAAAACGCTTTTATCTTTTGGAATTTGATTTACGTTCTTTCTAGCTTTACTTATCCGGCAGAGATAAAGTTGACTGCATTTCTTAAATTACTTTCGCCCTAATTATATCCCATCTCTTAATGGTGTTGCAATAACGAACCTTGGCAGAAAGATCTGCGAAGGTTCTAAAATTACAAAAAATAGATGTACTTTCAGGAAATACGGCAAGGCATTCCTGATGATTTACTATTTCACAGGGATTGTGTTACGTTAACATAGCGCTTTCTCCTGAAAGGTCATGTAAAGTACTTTTAAGTTTTCTTTTAATTTCGCAACCAGATGCAGACTATAAGTAATACTAAGTAAAACAGCATTCCAGGGTTTATCTGAATATTTTATTACCATATCTATTATTTTATAATCTGTTAATAAACAAACATTATGTGCGTTTACGTTATGTAAGAACACGAATTATAAAACAGTAAAATATTGTAATACATGATGATGAGAACAACTTTATGACTTTGTTTTTACTTTAGAAGAGGTGACTAATGTAACAAAAACAGGGACACTAATACCACATCATCAAAGTGCAGTAAATCTAGTAGTTATCTTAATATAGAGTTATAACACTTATTGCCTACTTAAAATATACAACGGAATTATGTTGCAGGTATTTAATTTGATTAACAATAAATTTTGTTTATATTGCAATTGTTGATTGTTGCAACTTAATTTGGTATTTTTTGAAATGAAAAAACCACCACACTCGTTAGGAAGTAACAAGCTAATTTATTGCTTTGACTAGTTCTAGAATTGATCATTAATTACTGTGTAATGATACTCCAACGTTAGGTCAGGTATTCAAATGAGACAGTAAGGAGTGACAAATTAACTAACAACAAAAACGTAACAAAACTAATTTTCAAAGTATGTTTTCTGACTATAAGTTTATTAAGCTATAAATCATTCATACCACTTAAAAAAAGTACCAGATATCTTGCTAAGGATAAGAAGAAGGGATTCGCAGATCCTGGTAGGTCAGCGAACAAGTATTAAGAAAATATCTTCATATTATTGGTTTTGGTAACGGTTTTGGCACCTTTACCAATACTTCAAAATAAAAGACCTGTACGATTACCTTTAGGTAAGAGGACCGTCTAAAAGAAAGGGATATTTAACACTGATTTAAGTAAACGGAAACTACAGTTGACAGTACGAGGGAAGGTATAAGGTATATAGGTATAAGTCACAAACAGCTGTGGGAAAGGTGACAATAGCATTAAGTTATTTTGCTATTTGTTACACAGTTGCAGGTGTCAGCACAATAAAGATTTATGATACTCACGTGTTAAAATGGCGATCCTGCTCGAAGGATGTACTGTGGAATGGCAGCGAGCTATTGTGCGTTTTTTTTTCTGGGCAAACGGAGCTCCTGCAAAAGAAATCCATAAGGAAATGTCTTCTGCCGTGTATTACTGGATTGAGAAATTTTCTCAAAGGCAGGCAATAGTTGACGATCAGCGAAGTGACCGTCCCGTTCAGATTGCAACAGATGCAACACTTCGACGGGTGGGGGAGATGATTGGAACTGACAGACAGTTATCAATAGACAGCATAGCAACTGCAATAGGGTGTTCTCATGGTTTATCCTACGAACTGATGCACGCTCGTTCGAAGTTCTGAAAAATGTTCTTGCTCTGGGTACTTAGACAACTGATTGAAGTGCACAGAAGGATTCGAATGGGCTTGTCCTTGCAATACCTCTCTCGGTAGGCAGGGAAAGGAGAGGACATGCTTAACAGGGTTGTTACTGGTGATGAGCTATGGGTGCACCAATGCTAACTTGAAACAAAGCGTGCTTCAATGCCCATCGAAACATTCTTCTTCACCGTCAATGTTATGGCCTCAGCTTAGTTAAGGTTATGCTTACCGTATTCAGGAATTTTCAAGGAGTGCTCCTAGCGCATTTTCAGAATAGAAATGAGATCATCTAGCCCTACTGACGAGAGGAATGTTGCTACATCACGATAATGTCAGGTGGCATTCAGTTCATTAGGGTGGAAACTTTTTACGGTTAACATTTTTATGTAGTAGGCATTGAGGCATTGATAAAGTGATGGGCTAAGTGTATTAATCTAGACGGAGGCTTTATTGAAAAGTAAAACTTGTTTCTGGATAACTATTTTTCTAATTATTTTTATAATAGCTCCCTGTGACCTACTTATTGCTTACTACTTTTCCTCATACTTAATTATTACACCACTAACACTACACAAGAACATATACTGAAATATATATTATATAATTAATTATAAAACTCCAAATAATGCTCTATAATTTTCTTTTCTCAATAAATGTTTCTGCGTAATTCTAGCTTAATGTTTGGAGTCATTAACTTGATACAAAATAAACGGTTTTGATCAAACGCTCAACTTCTGTAAATACATATAACGTTATAACATAAACACTACTACCAACATGATTTCTCGTTTTTTTAAGCATGTACATATGTGAGTAACTTTTAAGCTTTTTTGACATTTTTCTGGGCTAAAAAACTTCCTCTATAGTCGTAGCCATAGTCTGTATGAGTTACCTATTAATAGAACAAATGCATTTTTTTCTCTAAACTATTTACTAAACCGTCAGTTAATTAACAGATTACTGTTTTTTTAAAAGTTTTTATAGACTACATTTTGTAAACAAGCTTATCAGAAAGCTTTTTTACAAAATATATAATATATTAATATATTTTGCACAGCTCATTAAAAATAGAGATGATATTACACAGTGCTGATTTAGAATTACAAATTACTATATTCGTTCTTTTTACCGTTTTGTGTTGAATTACCAACAACATCCTATCTAATATTAAGTTTCGTCGCAAGCAAGACTACCTATAGTACTTAGATTTAAACAATAAAGGTTAGCTGAATTATTATTTGGATTCTTCTTGATAAAGCACCTTTAATTAAGTTTCGAACACGTGGGCCAACTGAGCTGGGACAGAGCTCGTATATTAATATTATTTAAAATTTTCTGTATTAAATCTGTAATTGATCTAAATATAATTATTAATCTTGATGATAAGGGCGTAAAGCTACTTTTGCTTGGAATAAATTTGATCAAAAACGAATATAAACACATCATTAGTGTAATATTAGGATTCAATTAGACTAGTGGACGAATAATAAGTGTTGAAAATGGAGTTATCAATTGTTTGGTTCACCAAGGCTGAAGAGGATTCAGCATAATGAATATGAAAAATGGAAATTATCTATTTAAAAGATTCTTGCAAGAAACAATATGTTATCAAACTGTCTTGATTTTCTACATTGCCTTTTAATGAACCATTTAGGCATTTTCAATTTTTGATGCTGCGAAGTTATAATAGTGTTTTCTTTTGCGCTTATATTAAAGTTACCATTATCTTTGAATGGTATTACTAGCAAAAATGCGTAAGGATAAGTAGTAGTAGTAGTAGTAGTGCGTAGGATAAGTGGAGCCAACTTCTTTATAAAAAATGTCAATAAAAGTTTATGAACACAAACTTCTCAACGAAGAATTGCATATACAGGGTTTCCACGGCCAAGTGGGACATAGGGAGAATACATGTAAAATAGGTTTTCGGTAAATATTATCTCCCTAATGCTACTTCATCCAAATTTAAGTGCCGGATATTATAACTGGGTTAACAACGAACATTTCCACAATGATAGTACAAAGAAAGTCATTTTAATAAAGCCAAAAAAATTATTATTTTTAAACCTATTATACGTGAGTTCCTAATAAGGCTTTTAATACGTCAGTTAGTGCAAGCGGCCGTGGCGCAGACGTTCACGCGACGCCTTAATAACGTAAGACACAGATTGTTTGGGGTTCGAATCCGAGAAACAGTAGTAACAATTAAAAATCGAATAATATAGCACGTGATCATTTTTTTTTTATTGTAAAAATTATTCATTATTTACCTTAATCCTCAAAATATCGATTTTATAGTCTTCAAAATCTCTGATTTTTGTAGTGTTATTGAATTTGTAGCATTATTGTTGGAGATAAAAATTAAAAAATAAAACTAATCCGCCGGGATTCGAACCCTAAACAATCCTTGCATTTGCGTTATTAAGCCGTCGCGCGAACCCAGTTATAACATGCGGCCCTTAATTTTGAATGAAGTAGTATTAGGGAGATAATATTCACCGAAAACTGATTTTATATGTATTCTGCCTATGTCCCACTTGGCCGTGGAAAGCCTGTATATTGACTTTCTATTGTAATATGACTAGATCCTTGATAGGTGTTTTCATTTTCATGCGGCTTTCACCTGTAGCACCGATTACATTATCTATGTTCTGGAAAGCTTTGAATCCTTTTTTAATAACCAATTTTTGTTCTTCGGGCTCAGTCAAACAGCCTTAATTTAAACAAAGCACAATATCTTGTGTTGTAGGTTCTTGTTGGTTTCTTGTTGTAAGTTGCAATATAGAAACAGAGAAACATGGAAGTTCTCGACTTTATATTTTGCTAATAAATTCTATGAATTCGAACAATCTTTAACAGATTTAATATATGTATTTCATCGTTAAAATCCTCAATTTTAGCGAGCTCGCCTGTAGAAATATATCAAACGATAATATTTAATTTTTCACGCCCGTACTGAAAACCTCATCATTTCAAATAATTTTGTCATCACTATATGATTACGCATGACAAACCGAATCTTTTGTAAATATTGCCGGTTTTGTTTCATTTTTAAAGCACGGATTTATTCGCAGTAAACTCAAACACGCCTTAAAATAAGATCCACTCATTGGATGATCATAAATATTTTAATATTATAAAATTATACAAGATAATGAGCTTCATGACGGAGTAAGGCAATGAATGTTTATTTAATGTTAATGTTCATAAGTCTTCTAATTAATATAAGCAACTACACTGAAACGTGGCATTGTTTATTTTTCTACGCAAGAGCATTTATCTTGTATGTATGTATACGTAGGTTTTCAAATAATTTCTTGTTTTTTTGGAATCAAAATTCACATATACAAAATACGCGCATATAATAGGTCGAACTGTAGAAGATTATTTTGCGGGTAAACTGATATAATATTGCTACAAATTATTGAGAAAGAAATACATAGAAGAATAATTTTATATTTACGCGTTACTGCTCTGTTCTTACGTCTAATTCAAGATTATAAAAATGTCTTCTCCTAGCACGGAGGCTAATCATTATGCAAACAATAGTTTGATAGTATGCTGCTATACTGCATTGGAATTTATTGATATTGTAACACTCCATGTCTAACAACAAGCATATAACTTTTGTTTTGAAGCTGGTGATTGATAGTTTTCTATAAACCTCCGGTAATGCATTGTAAAGCTTGGGGGCTCAAGCTTTATAATGCAGTTAGTAAAATTCTGCTTACGCGATAATCTACGGCGCGTTACTTTCAAGTGGTCTCTGTTTCTCGTAGAGTACTGATGATAAATCCCATTTCTAGGAAATTCTGTATTGTTGTTGTGTTCTCCCTCTGCAGCTGTCACTATGATTTAACTTACAGTTAATTCTGATTGCTTTTTTTGTAAGACAGATATACTGTGGGATTAGCTCGACATTCCCCAAAAAAACGCACCTTAGCAGATATTGAAAAGTAGAGAAGTATGCCATCCGTGCTGCTTTAACCGTTGCTATTTGTGCGATTCGTCTTAAGACAATATGCCTGCCGATTGTTTTGTTGCAAGGGCATCAATATATGTTCCCCATTTTAAGCCGGTGTCGATGGTTACCACCTAGAATTTAACTGTAGCGTTTTCACCATTGTGTTAATAAGCATGATGTTTTGCGTTTTATCCTTATTAATTTTTAACTTGTTGGCCGTAAAGCATTCACAAGCATCGTCAATTGCTCCCATCGATTTGCATTACAAGTCCTATAAATTTTGAGCGTGCATATTATACACACCAGCGCACGCATATTTTACATGTGCGTATCATCTGTAGGCGTAGCAAAGTTACGACAGTGGGGGACGTAAGGGCTTTCCACTTTCAATCGTATTAGTGCGGCAGGAGTAACGGAATTAGTACGCGTATCTTGTAACTATCTAGTTTTCCAAATGATGTATCTATGCAATAACATTTAACTGAAACAAAACTCTATAAAAATTGTAACTAAAATAAAATTCTTATATTCAAAACGAAACAAAATTCTATAATGAAATTTACGAAATAATGTAGGCTTAATGCAGACGGTGCTCAAACGTCTGTCCCTCCTGCATCAAGCAGTATCCTAAACGGTATATAAAATGCATTTCGTACATTAGCTAACATTTCAGGAGGAATGGTTTACATGGCGTCGAGAATTCATTCTCTTAAGCCATCCAAATCAATCGCCTATTTTCTTCAACGGTATAGATTTTCGACTTCACATGTCCCCACAGAAAAAAATCAGATGTTAAATCTGGAGAACGTGCGGCCCAACAGATGTCTACACCCCTAGCACCAATACGCCTTCCCGGAAAAAATATCATTGAGATACTCCCCGACAAGGCGGCAATTGTGAACGGGGCAGCCATCTTGTTGGAACCAAACATCTTCGAATCTAATACCTGGGATTGCTCGAATTGTAGGAATTACCTAATTTTGCAAGAGATCGAGATACCTTTCTCCATTAAGCGTGCCATTAATAAAGAATGGTCCTACAATATTATCCCCCAGAATACCCGTCCAATGTGTGTGTATTTGAAGTCGAATGGGAACCGTTCACTAGGCCAATCTGTATATTATGAATTGTAGTGGACCGAGTGTAGAGCGCTGAGCCACTCCATGTTTGATCTTTTCTGTTATTGATATATTGTTGATCCATACAGTTAGTTGCATTCTATTATATATATAAATACGATTTCAGTTCAGGATGGTTCGTTTTATCCCGTAATATTTAAGCTTCTAGCTTCTAGATGAGAATGTCTGTGCTTGCGGAGTCAAAGATTTTGATAAATCAATTAAATTCGTATCTGTATATGCGTTTTTGTCAAATGTCGAATATATATGTTTTAGAACATTCAGAATTTCGCCATTACAGAGCGCCCTCAATCCGTATTGATTCTCTGTCAGCAACCCTTTCCCATCAAAGTATTTTACTAATCTATTACTGATCGTCTGTTTAAACATTTTGAAGATGGGGGCCTTAGTTTTGTACGTCGTCAAAGTTAACTTTTTGTGTAGTGGTATTACTTTTGATGCAGTTAGTATGACAGGGAAGACATCTTGCTCAACACACTGGTTCAGTATCTCACATAAATGTTGGCTTATTTCCAGCTTGATCTGCTTAAGAAGAGAAATACTTACTAATATGTCATCTGACTAGAGAAATATTATTTTTACTTTTTCTTATCTTCTTCTTAGATTTGTAACGAAAACACCAGATTTCTTGAGATATTTGCAGATTTTCAAGACCATCTCCCCGAAGACACGAATTTAATAATTATAGTCTATTTACAATTCTTATTAACTTCGGCAGGATGATACCATGATAATATCATCGACAGGATTTTTTATATGCATTATATCATCCAAGACAATAAGCAACTTCTCTTCTAAATCAAGAACTACTGCCGCTTACCTATTTTAATAATATTGTTCCTTCTTGAATATCGTTCAAGTGAATCAAACTAGCATAGTAGCATTTCATTTTCTATCTTTATCTCGAATTTGTCATGGAATTTTTTTTTTGCATCTGTTATAACTTTTCCAGCATTTTTTCCAAAACATATCCTTATTTGGTTGCGAGAAAAGCATTCTTATCGAAGCCTATGTAACAACTCATCCTTCATAATAATATTTTGCGGTCTAGTACTATTGGGAGACGTTAATAACAGCAGATAATAGTTGCTATTATTTCCTTGTTCTTTTATTTTTAGGACTTAATAAGTCATTAACACAGCATATTGATGTAACGAAGATCTGATGAGTGAATCTGCTACGTTGTTTTACGATCATGCTACTATTTAAGAATTGTACGTGTCTCTAACTTTTACGTGATGCATATTACATAAGCTTTAATGGGTGCTAAATTGTACGCGATACAATATAATGCCTGTGTTGTGCAGTCGTTCCTGATGATATTTACCATCAATAGAAGTTCATGTCGTAATTCCACTCTGGACAAATGTGTTACATCAGCCTTGAGTTTTTTTTATTATTTTGGAATTATTACATCTTTTCATCTGTTACGAGTAGTAAACAAAAATTCAGTTAAAATGAGCCGAGTATGTTGATGTAGGTTCTCAACATGCATGAATATGTTTGGATATCCTTGAAGGTGCGAGTTATTTTCACCGAGCCATTTGTTTATGTTATACTTAATGTAGATAGGTAAGCAGTTCGCGATGATTTTTTTACATTACCTACTTATATTCTCTGCTAATTATACACTATTGACTTTGATTATATTAAGTATCCTATATATTCTCGTTTTATCTTCTATCTACTTTCCTTTCAGAGCCTTGACTGACTTTACCTCGAACTAATCTATGTACTATTTAGTACTAAAAGATTCGACTTTCTTCTATTTAATGAACCGTTTTAATGAATCGTTTTAAACGCGTATCACCGCAGAAACTTATTGATTAAGCATCTACCGCAATTATCTACAATTAATTATCTGAGAATCCTGGCAAAACATAAACCTCATCGCTTACCCACGATTTTAAGCGAAGTCTACTAAATTAAATTAGAAGTTATATACAGTTCGATATTTATTTTCATCTCTTTTTGTTATATTTCAATTTTACCTAAATATGTATATTATGTATACAGAAATTACTTTCTTGAATTACCTAGAATTTGTACAAAATTTGGGTTGAAACAATATTGAAATTTTCTACGAAATTTATTTTATTTCTTCTCCGTTTGGTTGGTTCATATGGTCCTTTCTTACCTTTGTGTAGTTACGTCAAGTCATTCAGTTCCCAGGATTAGGACAATCAAACAAATTAATAATGTCTAAGTTGTGGAAGGAAACGTAGAAAGTACTCAGAAATGATCTACTGGCAAGCAATATTGAAACATGATATTAAAATAAATACAAATTTCATAAGATGTATCCGTATAATTTGCAGCAGCTGTTTGAATTTAAAGGAACGGATTTGAGTCTCGGGCACAATTTTTTTGGGCGGTTGGCTATGAAGTAACTGGGACTCACGTTTGAGTGATTGTTTACGGTCGACCCCATCTGACTAATGTTGTACTTAATACAATTTTTAGAATTAGACACAATTAGTTGTATAATCTATTAGTTCTGTATTTAAGGTAATTGTATTCATGCATATTTATGTCCTTACTAAGACGGTTTTGGAGATGATTACAAAGGGCTCAAAAATTTCTCTCCTAATCATTGGTTTGTAGAAAGCACTAAATATGGTCAATAGATAAGCGACATAAAATTACCATCATTAAGAAGGTGATTGTGCTAACAAGGATAGTAGTTTTGCCGGATATTACCTATAAATACTACAAAATTATTCCACTGTAATTCCACTTATTCTTGCGTTGCAACACAAAGGCAATGGAATTGAAAACATGATTTTTATGTCAAGTGGAGCATCCCAAATATTTATATCTCAGTAAAGTCAATTATTTCTTCATATTTTGTAGCTTATGCTCTATAAAAGCTTAATGGGCCGAGAATCAATAGACAGTTATAGACTTACAACCACTTCAACATGAAACTTTTAAGCCGCCGAATAATAAAATAAAAAATATTTGAATAAATAGTAAAATTTGACAAGTGTCCAGTTCTTATACTGACATTGTAATGTTTACTGAGGGTTGGCAATAAGATGAGTGAACATTGCAGACGATATGATCAATTTTATAGAATAAGGAACAACTCAAACACAGGGTAGACGTCTGAAATCAAGTACTAAAACGAAAGCATATGAAAATAAGCATCAATAAACCGAAACCAATGATAATGGACCATCAACAACTAGATATTGCTATAGATAGTATTAACATAGAATAAATTAAACAATGTAGATATCTAGGCATTATATTAGATATCACAGAAGGCAGAAATCAACAACAGAACACAGATAACATTCAACCTATATTACGCTATGAGCAAAAGCTTCATGGACAAGGAACAAACTGGTTCTAATTTCAAAGACGTTTACACCAAGCTGACAAACATTCCTAGAACACGTGGACTATTTGAAGTTACCGACATTCGCCGGGACACTGTTTGTGTTCGTAAAAACTCTATTTGCGGACTAACAAGTTTAGAAAACGCTCCAAAAGTTCTAGAACAGTTCGCGGACTGTCACAAGCGGACCGAGTTCGCGTTTTGTTTTTGTCTAGTCCGCTTGGTGGAAACCCGGCATAATATATGCTTTGCCGTATTTAATTTAAGTAGATCATACTGTACAAGTACTCCCTCTTTTTCCCATTTTTGTGCCAAACTAATATATGAACTGATCCACTGCAATCCCCAAAATTTTGAGGTTGACGACAGTGAAATTTGTCGTGATGTTGTTAAAGCTAATGATATTTTGACCGTTTACATTTGTTGTATCTTCTGTTTACAAAAATTGTCATTACTTCGACTCCAATGTACAACATAATTATAGTACCTGATGTTCATATTTGCTTCCTATAGGAAAATGGTTAAAAGTATCTATTAAATTTAAGTTGGTATTCCTGCTATGATTATGCAACGGTAATTTGCTTGTTGTATTACAGATAATAATCGCCACCAAACACTACAAGAAGAGTCATGGTCCTTTATCATCAACCGAATACCATTCAATCTTCGAAACACATTAATTAATTAATCGTTGTAGTGTTTGGTGTTACTGATTACGTGTAAGAATTTCTTACGAGGCCACTGTCTTTGAAATCACAGTGTGTTCTTTTGTGGCTTATTTCTACCATGCAGCATCTGCATGTATACACATGCTTATAAATCAATAAATACGAATATTATCATTATCGAGTTTCACAAATGTTTGAAACACAAGCAGCAACGTTTTAAAGACTCTGTTGCATTTTTGAATTTCGAACATCAACATTGTTTAGAAAAATGCCTGTTATATTATATCTCTGTAGATGAATTTGAGCCGTTTTAAGCCCTTCGGCACTTTGCTAAAAATGTATATTGTTATATCAACTCTTATACCAACAGTCGGAGTTATTTCACAGATACTGCTTTGGTTTGCAATGTTGCTATAAGCTATACATAATAAAAGCTTAGCAACTACAAATCTTCTTAGAAGCTAATACAGCAAACCATAATGGTTAGAATAATGAATACAACGTTATTTAGAATGAAATGTGTATGCTCATTACAAAATAACAGCTTCAAGAATTCAATAACATTAACAACCTTTTTAGTTGTGAGAAGGATTGTCTGACGATTTTTTAAGGAACTGTATTTTTCTAGACCACACCTTTTAAGAGTTTTCCAAAGATTGACGGTCTTTAGTGAAGAACGGAAAAGTTTGATAATATGAGTGGATGGTTTGATTTTGGCATTTTTGTATTAGATCGTGGACATCGATGTATTATTTCGTGAATATAAGTTATTGAGCGTCAACAGAAGAAATTATTCCCTGAAGAACAGTAACTAATTGAAAATAGAAATGTACATATCAGGTCTATGTTCAAGTGTTTTGATTATGCAATTATAATGCCTCATCTTTATTATTTATTCTACAGAGTTTCAGGGAGAAAAAATCTTAGGTTTAATATCCAGCATAACTTTCGTTCAGCAGATTATAAATTACAACACTAAAAAAACGATAGATTTTTTGCAGGCTGTGATGTTATTAAAAAATTGATGTTTAGCACACGGTTATCTTTTAAATCCAAACAATTTTCAAATATGCCCGGATTGATTTGGTCTCTAATCATTCTATCAATGTCATGTTAATACTGTATAATACAAGAAATTGTAATGTTGTAAGTAATATACTTGAAATGTAGTTTACTGTGTCTTCTAATAAGCAAAACCTGCTCCTGAAATATAAATTGTACCCATTAGCATTGCCGTATTATAGGAATAAATAATGATCAAAGTAAAGCCGCTCCACGGTAGGCATAAAATATTAAGTAATTAATTATATTATATAACCAATCAGCAAACTACTATTTATTCACCTTTGTATACGTTGTGTGTAAATTGTTCCTTAATAAACATATTTTACGAAAATCTAATTAAATTATCCAACTTCATGATGATTAAGATGTACGGTTCTTGCATTTGAATCGTGGCCGCACGATACTCAAGTTGAATAATGTAATTTAAACATATTTGCCAATACATGACTTTCGTGATCATTAAATAAACGATCTTGCGACGATAAATATTTTCTTCCCAGCTGTAGTATTTGAGATTGTGTAAGGCAGGCAGAAGGTTATGCAAATGCACATTCATCTATTAATTTACGATAATTCACACATCATTTGTGGTCTTCGAGATTAGAAATTTTCTTAGCGTAAATATTATCACGTTATATAGCAAAGAATATATTACATATTAAATCGCGTGATCGACCCATTTCAATGCCAGCTTAAAGGTTTTTAGTGACTGATTTAAATGTATCAAAATAATCTGTTGTGAATTAAAAACGGATTAACAATGTACTGTTGTTTAAATTAATTCTTCAATATGTTAATCAAATAAATAGTGATTAATTATGAATGAGAAAAGAGGAAACGGCAAAAGATAACGACCGCGTGTACAAGTTTGCAATTAACTGAGCTAAAATATTATAGGAAGCTATCTAATGCAACACATAGGTACACTATTCGACACTAAAATTACACTGCGAATTGTGCACGGAGATCTACACTAGTAGTGGTAACAGTTGAACATTACAATAGTGTAATGATTAGTGTTCAATCAGCGCTGAATGTACATATACCACGGATTTTAAAATTGAAGGAGTTTGTAAAAAAGGATATAAGCAGCATTCTTTGAAAAAATGATCTAAGTTTAGAAATTTACTAAATATGCACTTATTAGCCTTCTTGCTTAAAAAAGTTACCTATGTATTCTTAAACATTCCTCATTTCAAAAATTGTCAGTTTTACCTTTTAGTAATTTGAAGCTAGCGCAAAGTGGAATAGATTACTTCCTTATATTATATCAATAAACAGCTTCTATTTGTCTAAAACATTATTTCAATAATTTAAAAAGTAAAATTGAGTAATCTTTTTTATCGTACAATGTGCTAATATAATAGAGTCAATGGTCTCCGTCTATCCTTCAGTAAAAATCTTGAAGTTTTCTTTGTAGCAGATACGCTTTTGTAGTCACAAGAATTTGCAGAAACTAACCATTGTTGTACATACATGGTACGTACATACATGTACTATTGATTTCATAATGATCTAGGACAATATGCATTTCCTATTTTAAATTGCACTGAAGTCACTAATAGAAGTTTGCCTTATCGTATTGACATTTTCAAACATTTGTTTGCATTTGTCGAATAAAGTCACATTTACACTATTAGAAAAACTACTTTATGTCAGTTTTACTGTCCCAGATCATTATAAAATCAATAGTAGACGACTACTGACGGAAGTTTGGCCAAAAAAAGAAAATTAGAAAAAACAATTTCATCGCCAATATCAGTCACACAGAGTCAAATCAGGTAATCGATGATAATGATATCTTTTTTGGTCAAGAAATCACGTGCCCTGATAGCTTTGTGCAATGGTTCATTCTCGTGCAACAAAAACCAAGTGCCTGGCTCTTGATATTTCGGTCTAACTCGTCGAGTTCTGGCCCTGTAGAACTGCCAGATAATATTCTGCGTCTAACCTGGACGAATTCACTATGAACAATTGCCTTTAAATCGAAGAAAACGGATTGTCTTGATTTTTTCTCATTCAGCTCTTTGGGTGACTTCCATGCCGCATTCTGACATTTTGTTTTTGGCTCGTATTGAAAACACCATACTTCATCACATGCTGACATGCTTGTCGGATTTCTTTGGGACATTTTTAACATGTCTTTGCAATGCAGAACTCTTCAATATTTTTGGTTGTCTGTCAGAGCGTCTGACACGAAAAGCGCGCAAACTTTGTGTTTGCCCAAATCTTCGGTCAAAATTCGACTGTTCTTTTCGATATCCCAGTTTCCTTTTCGATAGGTCCCGCAGACACGCAACGGTCGCTTCGAAGAATTTCTTTGACTTTCTCGTTGTTTTTTCATTGCGAGTGGCTTTTGACTTTGCTGCTCGGTAATAGTCTACAAGGTCCTCACGATCGTCACGAAATTGGTCAAACCAACGAAAAACCTGCGCACAAATTTGATATTAAATAGATGAAGGGTAGAACATCATTCGCCTACTATCATTCACTCATAGATGTCGCTGCGCAAAGAACTTTGATGGATCCAGTCTCATCGCATTTGGGACCGCCTATATATACAGGATGTTGCATTTAAACTATCAAATTTGATGTTTTTTCAGATTTAATATAAATGGAAAAATTCCATTTATAGTCTACATATCATATACCATACATATTATACAACATACGTCACTATACAGCAAAATTATCCTGATTGTATTAACTGGTGCATTTGTGCAGATAAACTATTACATAAATCCCATTCTGTTTCTTTATTCCGAAGAAATAATTTTTTCTCTAATATCTTCAAGTATAGTCTGAATTCAGAGCATTGATTTTTTGCAATCATACAGTCAGTATTATTACTTCTCATTCTTATCTCCTTCTGAATTCTACCACCCCCTGAATTTACATCACTCGTCCAAACATTTTGTAGATGGAAATGTTTTTATTAGCAATGATGCAAGTTGATGTAGCTAGTTTAACTATCATATGTGGTCGTCCTTGCAAAGTATTTGTTCTGACTAGTAATATGTATAATGGTTTAAACAACTTGGAAAGGTCAAAGCTTAGTAATAATAATAACAATTATTAAGTACTCTGTTCAGTATCACACACATTAAGCAATTAAACTGATTGTAATAGATGATGAAAATAAGTAAATATTTACTAAAGTAGTGGTTATAGTTTGTTAGTTAAGTATGCTTAAAACACCAGCGCTTATGCTATCTGAAGAAACGTATTTGACTTGACGATGAAGTTCGCGCATTTATCCGACCTACGCGGAAGCTTTCTCCGCAGGGATTATTGTTTTTTTTCGTAAAAGTTTGTAGTTGTCGGCATGTAAAGTTGCAATTTATGTCTTACAAGTTCGGATTATAAACGCGACAGGAATTAACATGAAAGGTTCATGAAACACTTGTTTGTATAATAACCGGATAACAAAAATTGCAAACAAAACTTTAGGAAGTGCTTACTCATTACTCACTAGAGAGAGCTTTCTATTTTTAACACATTTTACTTCATGTAGCTAGTTACAAACGATTTTTTTCTATTTCCGATACTAATCAAAGTGTGAATAATTGTTAACCATAGAGATAGATGTATTGCAGCTTGCACCACTCTAGTTATGTACCAAATTTTGTCCTGCTAAATCAGTGTAGTACATATTGATTTTTTTCGAAAATTGAGACCTCACTTTGAAAGCTCATAACTCTTGAGGGATGCTATTTGGTATAGAGAACATTTAGGTGAAGTTATCATATGCATGTAGGTTCCCTTCACATCCTTGTTCTGTTTGGGTTCTTACGTGAAACACCCTTTGCAGGGGTAGTCATGGAGGGCAAGGTCTGAAGAGGATGGTGCAAGGTGGGTGCAAGCTAGCTACTTTATTCTGAAATTTCGCCCGTGATAAGGCGGGGGCTAGCTTATAAACTATATATATTGAATATGAAGGGCTGGTAAAAGGGTGGAAATATTGAAATTGATGGTGCAAGTCAGCTAGCCTGTTTTGAATAATAATAATAATAATAATAATAAGCTTAGTGCAAACTTTTGGGTAGATATTATCCCTGTGCAAGGTTGAGGCTAAGAGGGGAAGGTGGGGTGCAACTTGAGAGAGCCAGTACATACAGGCACATGAGTAAGGATACTCCAGCTGATTTTTATGAGTACTTTTGCAGGCGCTGCCGAATGTACCGTCAAACGGAGTAAAACAAATCGAAAATGGAAGTTTTTCTATGATGGTATAGTGTGTACTAAAATTATGTAAAGTAATTTTATTTGCGAGGTAACTCACCTTGTAATTTTTACTTTTAATTTAAGTACGAGTATAGTGGATCACTTTAGAACCGAAAAATATTCCTATTTCCTTAAAAAAGAGCTTTTCATACAATTTAATGGAATAAACAACACTCTTTTATAAACATGTATAAACTGCAACTGAGCACCCACAACACATAAAAAAAAGATAGAAAAACCTTAAATAACAATTTTTATATAATATGTATGCATGACATATTAACAATAAAAGAAACTCAAAAATATTCTAAAATACAAATGTCACCTTTGGTAAATTATGTGATCGCGTTACTCTAGATAAAAGGAATATTGCTAAACATCATTTGGTTGCTTTTGCCAGGATGTTCGAACACTTTTCGGATTATTTGGCACTTCTCAATAACAGTTTAACAGAAAAAGGTGTTGTTTGAGACTTTATTTCTTCCTTCAGACATTTAATGAATATTCATAGTCTTTTTCGAACTCGATTTTGGCTATGTACAACTTGTGTCTCTTATATGTTATGAGTTTGGCAATAACAATATTTCCACGAGGTCCCAATTTTTTTGGTGGTTCCGAGACATTAAGAAATGGCCTATTATTACTCTATTCCCCATCGAGTTACATTTTTTTATAAACATATATATATATACACTTGTCTAAAATAAAATTTGAACTTATGCCTGAGTTGCGATGTGTCTATTACATTGAATTATGCTTATGTGATCCATAGCTCTTTCGACTCTTAGTGTGCAACAGTTTGGTTTTCACATTTTTTTTTAATAAGTAAAATTTAACCCAAATTTTAACAAATATTTACAACGTACTTACACGGTTTCCACCCCTTGAGTACCGACATATCAATGCTTACAATCTCGACTGATGGCAAACCACCAACTCACGCATCTACAAGGAATATACAATCGTATCGTGCTGTTATTAGTATGCAAATACGCATGTGATCTGCTTTACCCTGTATGATCCGCTTTTCCCCATTCGACGGTAATTGGGAGAAATTATACTACAGGAGGTCGGCTAGTGAATTGAACGTGAATAAGAACCTTAGATTAACACTTAAAATGAACGTAGAATGAAATCGGATGACGTAAGGATACACAGATTCAATAATAATTTATACTCCAGACATTCTATGTTGTTTACTCAGATGAAGCTGCGTTTTGTAACGCCATAATTTACTCAGTAAAAGAGACACATTCTCCTTCAGCCCAGAATTAACAGGAGCTAGGCCACAGCACTTCTTGCTGACTGCGTCTTAAATATTTTAATTTGCTACATCAGAAAATTATTGCTTTTGTTGCACCACACCCTAATAATGAAAATCAAAAATACTAGAATAATACTTATGGCATTAATCTAATATTTCACAGATTCTGGGAACAAATATTATCGAGCAAAAAATGCCTAAGTATATTTGCTAAAGAAGATTTTAACTAAACTTATGTCATAAATTGAATTCGGAGAATGTGTTGTTTTATTGTTTCTTGTTAAAAATGTTTTGTAAAGTCGATTTTATTAAGGCTGTTGTTATTGCATAAGATGGTTTAGACTATAGCTGCTATAACTTCTTTAAGAAACCATTATCTGACAAATATTTCGACTTTAAAATAATTACAGTTGCTTAATTTGTTGCGCATTTTCTCGAGTAGTATTTGAGCGTATTTTTATAACACGTAAATGTCATAGTTATAATAGCTATAATCAACATAATGATAAATTGTTTTCAAATAATTTAATCTTCTTTCCCGGCTAATGCTGTTATGCAAGCAATAATCTAGTTATAATGAGGATGCACAATTACTGAAGCTTCTAACGTCATCGCAGTTGTATAATAGCTATAGGTGTTGTTATATTGAATAATTTAGTTTCGTATATTACACAGGTGTGGAGTGTGTCTGACTAACTTGAGACAGTTTCGTGCTATTTTTGCATAACGGCTACTGTTTAAACATGAATGAAGACGTTTTAGTAATGAATTCTTTTAGGAACATACTCTAAATATATTTTTTAAAACTTAAATTGGGACATTGTTTCTTAACTGAAACCATAGCTTAACGAACTAAGTTGAATTCTAAACAAATCTAATAAAAGTTAATCGTCCATAAAATGAAATTGCTTTCTTCTAGCAACTGGTATGTACTGGGTAGGTACTATGTATCGATTTGTAACTTTATCAAGTTTAAAATTCGTTTTCCCGTGAAACAGATGTTAATCTGTTACTTTAATTACGTTAAAGTTAATGAGACTTGAGATTCTAATTTGTGATAAATTATAAGTCTAGCGAATAGTAGGTATATACTAATACGCACACTACTTATATGACAAAATGATACTGAGTTTAACTAGTTTAGAAACTTAATGTCTTTCTATATCTTTTTATGAGACATAAAAATTTCAACAATTCTAGTTCCAATTCCATTAGTACCCTTCTAATCCGATATTCCTAATGATTGTAGGATTGATTTAGATATCGTAGCTTGCAATGGTCGCAAAATTGACACTGCTTTGCTCATATTTTTCAAATATATATCTTAAAAAGCTCGAAAGTATCTTTAACTTTGACTTGGCTTTCTAAGGTCACGTAGCTTATTGTTTCTACTTATTGAGAAGGTCATTATTTCTTCATGTGAGTTTCTTCGAGTGTTGTTCTCCAGATGGAGGCATGTTTCTTTCCCTGTTATTCTCGGACTTCTTGTTTGTGAACACTAAGATAAAGTTCCGGTCCAACAAAATGTATGTTGATTCTTTGTTTTACAAGTTCATCTGGCTTAGAGCTTCCTATAACATTGTAGTGTTTTGGAAGTCATATCAGGCCTGATTATCGGTACAGATATGGAAGTTTGGTCTTCATATCCTTGTTCTCCTTTCTGCAACTTGATTTGACCTGTTTTTTGGTCTTTTTTTTGTCGCCCATAGGAGAATAGTATACGTATACTATTACCATTTGGTTATAATTAATATATTATTTTTGGTTTGGTAATTCTTCAACAGCCTCCGTCATGTCATTGTAGCTTTTTGACAACTCTGTCTATATGATTGTTCCAGTTTAGTTTTTGGTAAATAAATTACATCTTTCTTTTGGTAAATAGGCCAGTTGTTTTATTAGGATTGATATTTAGTTCTTCTCCCATGCAGCATTTACTAATGGTATCCAGTGCGTTTTGCATGTTTGCATTTTATCGCAACGGTCACACCATCTGAGTAGCCCTTGATGTTAAAACCTTCTTCCTGTAGCTCTTTGGCTAAGGAAGGACGGCACGGGCAATAATGTAACAACGTCAGTATTTCGTTATAGCATATTCTTACCTCATCTGAAATTTATGAATACTTAAGATCATGTTAAAAAAATTAGATTTTTACTGTTTATGTTTTTGCGTAAGTCTGAATAGTATACATATATTATGTAGGATATATAGTAGCGACATTTTTTTTATATATATTTTGATGAAACTTTCTTCAATTTGGAAAATTAATTTGAAATATTGGGTAGTTTAAGAATCGAGCGAGGAGATTAAAATAAACAAAAAAGTCCAATAAATGTGTGGTCAATTTTCAATGACAAAGGGAAGTAATTATTAAATAGAAAACTTGTGATAAGGTATTAAACATTAGGAGTGAAAAGAATATATATTTTATAACGTAATATATTGCAAAAGAAACACAATTCAATATCTATAACTTTCAAAAATACCATCACCGTTGACAGCAAGGAATTTTCTATCTCGTCTGTGTATTAAACGTGTAGTCCGTTTGAGTGGGTGGTTGCTTTAGCCTTCCCCTTAAATCTAGATTTTAGTATCTAAAGCCTAGCTAATAAAAGCTAAGACCTATTAACACAACTGCTTTTTGTCTACCATAAATGCTTTTAAATTTGAGCTAAATAGATGTTTAATTAAAAACAAAAAGTAAATAATTTTGTGAAATGTCAAAAGATGCAAACATGCCGGACGACTAGCTTCCCCATTCTATTTAGAGACCATAGTATGCTTTTAAAGGAGATGTAGTTGATCATAAATTAAGTATCAAATATGAGCGGTGAGAGTGAAATCGGACGTTTTTTGCGGCCTTCTGACCACGAAACAGTAATTTCTGCCCGATATTTATAGATCTAATGAGTCATTTTCAGACAAAGCAGGAAAAAAATGTTTCTGCCTGCAATTGTCGGTGATATATTGTTTTACGTTTGTGATTTCTGTGTACAGTTATAGTAATTCAACAGTTTTGCACCATCTTTTTAAATAAAAACAGATACTGATTTGAACAGATAGTGTTCAAATCAGTAGTGTCTTTGTTTTAATGAGTATTTTGTGTTCCAAATATGATTTAAATATCCCAGGTCTATGTTTGGATATTTCATTGTAAATATTTTAAGTCTAAATTTTCTCCAAAAGACATTTACTGTTAGGAGCAAAAGAAAGTGGACACCTCATTTTTACGGTTTAATACTAGCTATATTATTTTTTAAATACTCCTGGTAAATGGTAATTATATGGCATCTGTTGAACACTAACCTGAAAACATACTCAAGTACTGGTCAATGGAAGCCTATTTATTCAAATCAGACCATTGAAATTACTTAGTTTTGTCTGTTGTTACCAAACCTCTTTATTTAAATTGCATATAATAAAAACTGACAAATGAATTCCAAATTTTTGACTTGAAATTATTGTACAATGACAGATTCTTCCCGCTTGTTGCGGCAGTATAAGAAGATAATTGCACTCAGATTCCAATCAGAAGAAGCTTCTTACCAATAAAAATAAGTACGCAATGACATATTTAAGAAATATATTCTGTTAGTTGAGAAGGATTCTGTTTGGTAACAACGTGCATGTATTTAGTAGTATAGTGTGAAATAGTATCAGAAAATAAATTCTTGTTCTAGACTTTAACTTTTTATTAGCATTGCTAACGAATGCTAAAATATCAATTTATTTAATTTAATTTAATTTAGCAATTATTCGCAAGGTGTAAAGAAAAAGCAACAAAGAAAAAGACGCCGCCTTGATCAATTTATTACATTCCTACCTACTACATCAGCTCTTATCGCTTTCCGTAAGGGGTGGTCTGTTTGTTTAACACGATTTTGAACTTCTCCAACTATCGATTTCTTATCGAGAAAAAAAAAGAAGTACATATCTAGATCGCTAGCTGTCACCGGAGAAACGGAAATTCTGCACTTTAATACTTGACGAGTATAAATCAATCATACAATCTGACCCCTTAGGTCGAAATGTTCACCTTTAAGAAGGATCACAATCTCGTCGGTTATTTCCTCTAGAAGCTCGTAAAGCTGAGAAAAGCGGCGTCAAATATCAAAGGCCCTATCTGTAAATTAAGTTTGATCCTTCTTTATTACATCTGGTACGAATTTTAGTCACTTATGTAAGAAATTTTATCAATATTTTGCTAAAAATATCCGTAAAGTGATATATATAGTATATAGTAGTTGGCAGTTAGATAGTAGTTTAGAGAGTATATTTTTAATTATTCTTGATATCATATTTAAGAACAAATCCTTCACTAAAAGGACAATTAATAAATAAGAGATAAATTAAAAAAATAATATAATTTAATACTAAGACTATAATAGTAATAGCCTCGGTAGTCTCAATAGTAAAGCGGTCGTTTTTTGATAGTGGTAAACCAGAGTTACTGGAATCAAATACTGACGCTAGGAAATGCGGTAACAAAGTCTAGAAAACACATTTATGTGTACATACACAAAATTACACAGCAAGAGCTACAGTGGTAGTCCAACTAGTAACATAGCTAGGAAGCCATTATAGCTGTACCCATTATAAATGAAACTAATAATAAAAATCTATTAATCTCCACCCTAAAATACAAAAGACGATCAAAGTTATGTCGTTTATAAAAGATTGCAAGAAATTTTATTTATTTATGTTATTATTGCTGATCCTATCCAATGATTGCTTGTAAGTATTTTTGTTGGCATGCCTGCCTATACGATTTGATTGTCCATTTACTCTGCGGAGAAAGTTTTTGTTTATACCAAGAAGCTGATAATGACAAAGAACATCTGCCTGTTCTCGACCTAGTTCGCGTTTTGACTCTTCTCAATGCAGCGCAGAATAATCTCTTCGGGGAGAGTCAGATAAATTTTAATTGCTTTTACTACATAAGGAAAAGGTCTTCTGAAATTCTGCTTTGCTAAGGCCTTTTATCAATTTTGGGTGTAGTTGCAAAAGAAAAAATGATTTTTGTGTGTTCGGAAAAATTTGTCTTTTAGAAAACACATGACAAGTTCAAGATAAGAGCCGTATGCAAAACTTCTGTAAAATTCTGCACAGTTCCTGAGGAACGGTTGGATCGATAAATCTGTTGTTTAGTAGTTCGTGAGCATTTAATTTCAACATTAGGTTGTCTCTAAATTTATTTAGGTTAATCAAACATAGCAGTAAATTTGCTGAGAATATAGCCGTGTAAAGTTGGTAAGCTCTAACCTCTGTCTAGGAGTTAGCCGCTTTACTTTCCTGTCTTTTTCTGCTTCTATAATTTTAGTGACAGCTTTGGTAAAAATTCTAATACTTTGATACCTCGAAGACCATCTAATTTTGCAAAACGAGGTATTAAGTATTTTTCTTCGACAGTGCTTTCTTTGAATAAGAATACTAACACAATGGAGATTGCGAGTAGAGGACGCTATTGTTCGTTTAAAAAGTGAAAATACATTGAGAAAATTAGTACAATAATAAGTATGTGGACCAATTCAAAATAGCAAGAGAATTTAAAGATTTATTTGCCAACACCACAGTTATAAATTAAACTAAAATAGAACATTCTTTTACATTTATCACTAATTATTTGGGTGGAGAATCAGCAGTGAGTTGATCTCGTCGGATGTTAGCCAACAACCAAATGCTTATACACACCTGTCATAAAATCGGATAACGGAAAGTAATTTCAAGAAATGAGCAATACCATTTTTTGCATTGGTCATGTTAATTGTTTAATTTTTAGTCTACATAGGTCGACCTAGACAGTTTTCTGCTTCTTTGTTTACTGGACAGATATTTCCTTTATTTTTTGCTTCGCTTCATTCATTCCTAAACCCAAATATTTATATATTAGTAGTATACATATATAGTAACGTGTCTTAAAGTAATCAATATATTTTTAGATTTCATTTTGAAATTCTGTACCATGACTTCGAAATTATTTAACATCTAGTAATCCTTTTAATAGCCCTTCAATATTCTCGTCTTACAACTTAACTCCTTAGTAAGTAGTCATCCATTAACTCAAGAATAGAATGTACAACATCTGAGATACACATCTTAAGTGGTAATCATGCTTTCAACTTTATAAAAGTACGAAGTTTGAACAGAGAAGGCGAATTAATATGGAGGATGTTCCGCGCGGTTTCACAGCGTTCTCTTATTAAGTTTAAGTTTATTATTTGAGGAAAGTTTATGTCTATATTTTAAGTTTAAATTTACACAGAGAGCGGGATTATTTGACAAATAATTATGTAAATATTTAAACTAAAAAAAATTCTTGTTGACAATTTATGTATTTATACATCGACAGGAATCGAGTTACGTGGTTACGTATATAAACATCCTTTGGATTTGAGTTTTTGTTATTTGGGTGCTAGTGGATACATTTCGTATGTGTATACATTGTTATCGGATGCTTATTCGCTTATATTCTGAAATTACATAATGGCTTAAGTGATTTTCAGCAGCTTTTATAAACCGAACGTAATTTTATATGCAGGCAGCTTCACTTCAATAAAATATAGTAACAGGCAAGCTAAAATAAACTTAAAAATAAAACAAGATAGGAAAATAAAATTAAGAATTAGAGGGTTCGGTTTTAGAATGATGGCATAGCTTTTATCATAATTATTCATATACTTTAATACATAGCATATTTTGACTATTTTATCCTTTTCTCGAGTACTTTAACACTTTATAAGGCATTTTGTTGTTTCTCTTTACTGTTTGTTCCTATTTGTTCACTATCTTTTTTCTTTGTTCTTTGGGCAATAGTTTCGAAAAAATATAAATCTGCCAAATGAACTAACTTATGTACACATCAATATCGTTCGGAATAGTTCAAAATGTTGATGAAGTTTCTGAAGATATGTTTGGGTTAATAGATTCCGTATGATCTCTTCAAGACCGCATATCACGCTAAACGTTGATAGGTGTCTTTCCCACTCGATTTAGAAGATTGTTTTACATCTCACTTAAAATTCTTATCTCTTCTTTTAGCATCTGGCTACGCTCACTATACAACTAAATACTGAGTTAAAAATTCGATTTGCTGGTTTGCACCGGTTTTCATTTATCCTCAGTCGAATATTTGTCTTTAGTGGAACTACTAAACTACAATTAACATTATCTTAATCTACAATAGAATAAGTATGCATTATTATAAATTATTTATACTGCAGCAAAAAATATCATAAATTATACAAATGGTATTATAAAGACTTAGTAGACGTAAAAGTGATAGAAGATCTTTGCATTAAGTTGGTTCTAGATAACGAAACTTAAAGCGTAAAAACATATAGGACAGCTCAGGAGGAACTTCGAAACATATTTCATTCAGAATCTCAACGCAGCTAATTTTTCCTTCAATACAATAAAGCATTTTCAGACAATTAAGAGATCGCCTGTCCTCTAATGAGAGCATATCAAATCTTTTGAGATAATATAACTGAGGAATACCTTTTGCGGGGTGACTTAAATATCAAATATTTCAATAGTCTACGTTGAACATTTTCCAGAGACGAAACGTGTACATATATTGTACAATGGATTCCAAATTATACTACCATAATTAAGTTCAGAACGCACCAGAGAATAGTATAGGATAATGATGATCGTAGCACGAACCCCAGTACCTTATTAGAATCAGATATGGGTTTGAAAATGTGTTTGCAAAAGGACAAACAGCTATCAAAAAGTATACCCACATCTTCGACAGTATGTTGTCAACTATGCAATAATCATAGATGATCGGAGATAATTTACGGGTCAAGCTCACGACGTTACAGTTGCAAATGTTTAACTCTAACTTGTTTATAATATTCCAACTATAAATATTAGTCAGATCAGCCTGCAAGCATAAGCAAATACCCAAAGTAGATCCCTGACAGACGTCGAAAGTTGCGGCATGAAGGCTTGAGATATGTCCGTTATAGGAAATAAAGAATTTTCTATCCAGGATATATGAAGGTAACAAACTTAATAAGTTATTATGTAAACCAAACTTCGCTAATTTTTGAAGTAATATAGACTTGTTAAGACTATCGAAGGCTTTAGCGAAGTCGGTGTACAGCACATCCACATGATCTTGCTTATCGATAACTGAAAGTGCATATTGGCTGAAAGACTCCAAATTAGTGATAGACCGCCAACAAAACCATGTTGGAAGTCAGATATTAAAGCCGAGATACTAGGGCACAAGTAATTATAAATCACCGTTTCAAAAACTTTGACAATATGGAAATCAGTCTACACGTTTCCAGATTTAAGAACGGGACACACACGTGACATTTTCCATATATCAGAATATGTCGATGTTGGCAGACCAAGATTAACAAGAAAATGTTATGATCAATATAATGATAATAACACACAGAAATGAGAAATAATTTGAAATATCTCCAAAACCATTAATTTTAACTACATACATGCTTTATTCAAACTAATAGATAATTAAATTTCGCTTTCAACTAACCCATAAAAGTATAGTGTTTCAATTCAAAAAAATGACATTTTTTGCATTTCAATTGTTTCAAAAAGACCTTGATTTCGAGAACACTCTGTATAACGTATTTAAGTCTATATCCATTTATTATCATCATATGAGATGTTTCTAACGTTATGTTAAGTTTCATAATATTAATTTTTTTTCCGTTACTGAAATAATGGCATTTTTCTGAAGAGACTAAAATGTCAAAGTTTTCAAACAAATGTCAATATCTTGTAAACGAATGAAAATAATTGAATATGATCTTGTATAAAGTTGCCTTAAAATTCCTCGGGCAATTCAAACATGTGATCACATATAGGCTATTCCATTTAAAAATGTAAAGATACTGATGGTTACTGGCAAACTAAACACTCTGTATATCGTAGACTAATTTTACGTTATAAATTTCATAAAACTAAACAACTTTTGTATTTAAATATTTGATGTATTTTGCATAAAAACGGCGATATGGAAGAATATCGCACTATTGTTACAGCCTGTATATCTTAAAGGACCTTGCTTTTTCTTTAATAGAATTCATTATATTGCTGGAGTACCATGCAGGTTAATCATATTTTGATTTAGAATTACTACAATAGGGTACATGATCATCAAAAACAGAATATGTGCAGGGCGGGCCACTTAAAATCATGCATTGAAATTATAGCCAAACTAAATAAGGAGAACTTCTTGAAATTGCCGCCAATATTTCAAATTTTGAAGCGCGGAAGTATTGTTATTTACCTGATGCATATTTCCGTAAAACGCAAAATTAGAATTGGGCTCTAGATATATGTCATTAAATGTCACTTGGCAACTGACAAACGTTCAAAATTAATTATTCGTTTTGTAGCTTTTGGAGATTTCATAGTTTACATTTCATATTTTAAATTTAGCAAGTTACATTTTAAGATAAGCAAATGGCAGAATAGTGACCATTAGATTGGACACTACTAATAAAATTTTGTTGGCGTTTCTGCGCCATCTAGTGAAATGTGTTAAATTTAAAACAGACCATACTGGGGCACGAAAAGCTTGTTTATTATTGAAAATTGAATTTCTAACTTTTAAACTAAAAAACAAAGCGCTTTTATATAGTTTCTGAATATTGTCCTATATTTTCATTAAACATATTTTTACAAAAATGTTATTTTCGTGGAACACGACGAAATAAAATTTCATTCCCTAACGCTTCTCGTGAAGTTTCAATTTGGATGATATATGTCACGTATACCTGTAATATCGAAACCGAAGGTTAGGTAATTTATATAAATGATCTCAAAAGATATTCAAGTTTTAACAATATCGGAAAGCCACTAAGGGGTACTATTAGAATGTAGGTCTCAACCATAACAGAATTTAATAACACATCTTGTATTTACCCATTAATTGGATGTTGTACTGCACTCTCCTTAGCGAAGTATATTGTATCTGGTGTTATCGCCTTGAAAACATTAAACATTTCTTGTACTGCTTCAATTTGTATGGGATAATGCGATATGAAAATAAAGTGTCACTGGTTTATGTCAAAACTAGTATGTCAGCTCTTGTCAATTTAATAGAAACGATAGTTTCAACCTTAAGCAGTATTTAACACTACTATTTAAAGGTTATTAGGCTATTTAGGTTTAAACTAAACCACGTCCAACATAATCCTTCATACATACATACATAATGAAATACCTCTTATACCCGAAGCTGTCGAGGTGTAAAGTTCTCTTAATTTAGTTCCACAGATTCAACAAATTCACGCCACTCTTTCCTGTTTCTGGCCTTCACCTCGTTCCATGTTTTTCCTCGTTTTTTCAGAACTTCATCCGTACTGCTGTTCCACGTTTTTCTGGGTCGTCCTCTCCGATTTTTCCCGATTTTCCTTACCTACCAGGCACGCCTCACCTGTCTAGTTTCATTCATTCTGATCAAGTGTACCCACCATTTCAGTTTCTTTTCTTCTACTTCAGTTCTTAATGATTTTGTTGTCAGCATCTGTCTAATGTCACTGGATTGTAGTCGTTTTGTTTGTCTTTCATCAAGTATCCAATTTTCTGCTCCATAGGTTAAGACTTGTAATTATACTGCTTGATACACCGTCATTTTTGTTCTTGTTGTTATCTCTTTTTTAATCAAAAAGTTTTTGTAGAGTGCATAATCCTTCAACTTATATTATATCTTCTCCAAGAATATCACAAAAATTACCATATTCTACTAATACTGTTTTTAAAGACGCTTGCGACACAACATACAAAATCAGAATGACAATATTATGTCATAATGACACTCAATTTCGCGCTTTTTATATTTCAAATTTCAAAAAGCATTGCCAGCGACACCTGGTGAAATGTGTGAGTACCAAAACTTTGACTACAGTACACGGGCCCTTCTGCCGTATCTAGATAGTGACTTAAGTCAAATCTGACAACTGTCATACACATTAACATGCGTTACGTAAGATATCGGTAAATTAACCTTGAAACTTCGATACCGCGAAATTTAAATAATCAAATTTCAATCTTTGTAATTGCAAACATAGTTGGATAAAATATTTAATAAGTGATTGTGATGTGTTAGAAATACCATCTTCTTACAATACAGCGACAGAAAACAGATGTGCTATTTAATTAAAAAAAAAAATGATTTCGGCGTGACGTCATCATGAAGGTTATAAAATTTACATTGTTATTAAAATATGCTCCTCATCGACCTCTATAGGTTTACCTGGTTGGATTTTAAAATTTTTATTTAGCTTGGCCGTAATTCTAGTGCATTATTTTAAGTGGCCCACCCTCCTTTATATAATATTATAGAATATATCACATGCAGTATTTATATCATTACAAAGCATACGGTTAGACCAATCAACTCTCAACAAGTCACCATACAGGTTTGGATAATCTCCTTTGCCACTTAACATAAAAATGAAATAGAATTTCAAATGAAGGATAAAGCACACCATTTTCACAGGATTTAATCGCAACGTCTTACATTACATTACATAATTAACATTAATAACAAAATATCATTATATTGCTCAAGGTTCATGTAATCGCGATACTCTTTAAAAACACTCTATAGTGGATCATCATTATTTTTGAGTATATGTATATGTATATATTACGGTATATTAGAGTCTCCTAGAATTAAACGCTTATTGACATAAAAAAATTCTCAACTAAATAGTTTAACAGTAATAACAAGTTTAAAAGAAAAAAAACTAAAACGTCTGCTTTTTTCATGCTTCTGGTGTTTATTTAAAAGTTTGAGAAAGAAGATCTTTTCGTTTTTATATTCCTTTTAAAGTTGCTACTAAACCAATGATAATTATGATATGTAGGCTTGCACAATCAGAAACATTGCTGCACTTTTTTTATATAATTTTAAAAGCTTTAATTTTAAACAATTTAAGCCAAATTATCACCAGTAAATGTTATTTCCTCACTATTTACCATATTTTATTTATTATTGTATTTACGGCACTAACTTTTTCCCTGAATGAGATTTAGTTTTAATATGATAATGTACCTGTTATTTAAAGTATGCGAACTATTGATAACAGGGAACTTATCAGAACTGCTAAACATTGATGATTTGTTAAAGGAGAAGATTTCTTGTTATAAACATTTCTTAAGGTACATCAGACTTTTTTCTTGAAATGTAGGACGACGGATCATGAGAATTCAAAACTTACGTACACGTTGTTCAGTAAATTAATTAAGATGATCCTTCTATAATTGACCTGATTGCATCACCCATAAGACAACCTTAAAAGGTAAAATAAGTGAAGTCAAAAAAATATAACAACCAAAATCCCCCGGCACGAACAATTGAATGTTGTTTTATCCTGTTAACAAACTGGAAAGGGTGTCGGAGTTTAAACCGGTTTCATGTGATTATAGCATTAATATAGGAAATAATAGATACAAAAATAATTAGATATAAGATTATATTAAGAGATCTAATAAATAATCGTTGATTTGATGTCATTGCAGATATTAAAAATAAGCGGCAAAATCATATATTATTATATAAGACATATTGGAAATAATATCATAAACTTCTGTGGTACCTTTCTGTAAAATAGTTTCATCATTCACGACTTTAAAAAATCTCTTACGTAACGTGATCTTTATATAGTCTTCACAATTGTAATTAATTTAATCACATATTTGCGTACATTGTTGCAAGTAAACAGAGGTTGATGCCTTTTTTATCGATACATAATCTTATTAATGTAAAGAAATATTCGACAACCGTATCCATATGCCTTGCACTAAATTACGTATATATAGGCGGTTTCACCAGTTAATATTGAATGTGTTGCCTTTAATTGGTCAAGTAGAAATAAATTGGCTTTCTTAAGTATCGCAAAATACATTCGTAGGTAAGAAACTCCTTGGCAAAAACACGTTTCGAAACGCCTGAAATTGCACGATATCATACCAAAATTACAGTTATTATTTTAAAGAGGGCAATACAAACGTGGGTTGAGCGAATAATTAAAAAGTAAATGTGTTCAGGACCAGAAGGGACACGGCACGATAATTGACGGGAATTGGTGTAGTGTAAGTGTTACCCAATATACGATGGAATGGCATTAAATTTATACAAAATCGCGCTTACACCATATATTTACTAGGGAATTGTTAGAACAAATTTATTACAGGAAGTGTACTTTTAAAAAGACTCTTTCACATCAATTCGGAGCACTCCCAATTTCAGTTTTCGCGTCTAATTTTAAAAGCGTCGACTATAATTGAGATTTATCGGATTTCATTTCAATTTATCGCTTGTGACTGAACTGTGTTAGCTGAATTTCTTTTTTTCGTTTCTCTAAGAATTATTAATTTAATTTCAGATTTCACAGAATTCAGCATGCAAGAGTAATTCAGATTAGTCGTTCGAAGTTTGGAAACTTCCATTTATGCATATCAGGAAGAGAACAGAATTATAATGAGAATGTCGTTAACTGCAATTGAGACAATGCATTCTTAAATGCAGTTTTAATTTAGTTTGTTAAATGTTGCTTTTGTCTTAGGATGCTGCTGTGAACTTAAAGAATAAATGTAGGTTTTTTCTGATAGATATATCCAAGCAATTTTAATAATGTATCATAAAAGGAATTTAAGAATATGACAAGATATATAGTATGCAATATATTTCATAAATAGATTTTTAAGCACCATTTTTTAGTGTATTTTAAACATTTCCTCATAAAATTTATTTATTAAATGGGTTAAAAAGGTGTCCTATTCAATAGTTTGCTTAATAACGCAAATGTACAGTCTCTTCAGCGAGAAAGGAGTCGATGATATTAATAGTAAAATAAAAGATTTTCTATCTTATCTTTTCGGCGCGATTATACCATTAGTGGGGTAGGACGCTATTACCAATTTATTTCAGTATCACTGGAAACTTCGATCTGAACGTTACGATAACAGAATACAAAACTCTGATAACAAGAATAAATGCATGTGGTCAATTCATAATGAAATTATAGGCAGGCAAAGTACGGCAAGAGATCTCGAATGCTTACAATAATTATCTGCAAAATGTAGTCCCAGAACTTTTGAGTGACGTGAAACGAGTATAATGGAATTGCAATATTCTAAGAAATAATAGGGAACTAATTCTAAAAACTGTGGCACCCCAAGAAATTATTGAGTTAGGTATGCAAAAGTAGGGATGATGAGGTACCGTTATGTATAGTCAAACTTAGCATTCCCATAATTAGCGATGTTCTCTGTCATATTATCAACAACTCTTTAAGTGAAGGTATATTTCCGGATCAATTGAAACTGGCTTTAATAAAGCCACTTTTTAAAAATAGTGGAAATGCGGAAGAACTGAACAGTTATAGGCCCATAAGCTTGCTTTCTAGTTTCTCGAAGTTGTTTGAACTGGTTATGAGTCAACAGGTAATGGATTTCATGAATTGCAATGACCTTCTCTCTGATCACCAGCATGGATATCGCTGGGGAAGATCCAAGCAAACTGCAATTTTTGGATTTGTCAGAGCGTTTCTAGAACACTCGGAGGATGGCAATGTGGCTTTAGGGACTCTCTTAGATTTGTCTAAGGCTTATGCTTGTCTAGACAGAGATTTATTGTTAAAAAAATTAGACACTTATGGTATTAAGGGGAACGCGTTAAAATGGTTTGAGAGCTATTTAAATGGCAGAACTCAGAGGGTGCTTGTCGAGAAAAACAATGATTATTTGAAGTCACGAATATGGCATATGGTATATTGGGTCCTATTCTGTTTATAATTTTCGTCAATGGTCTAAATTATAGCGTTAATACGTTTACGATGTGAAACTGGAATGCATGATTCCAGTTTCACATCGTAGACTGATGATACAAACCTTTTAACAGGAGGGAAGGAAATGTGTGGTGTAGTAGAAAACGACAAAGAAATCTTCGTACAATGCAAAAACTCGCTAGAACAAAATAAACTTTTGCTGAATAAAGAAAAATCTAAGATGATGTTATTCCAGATAAAACTTTGTAGGAAAGAAAAACTACACATCCTTATCATAGATGGAAAAATATTTCCATTGCAAAAAGTATTAAATTCCTTGGAGTTTACATAGATGAGTTTTTGGATTGGACGGAACAGATTTATTATTTCATTGGTAAACTTAATAAGGTATGCTACTGTTTTCGAATAATTTTTAAATACTTGAATGAAACTGCGAAACGAAAATGTACATACTTTGCAAATTTTGAGTCAACTGTCAGATATGGAATTATTTTTTGAGTTTGTATGTAATTCAAATATTCATAAAATTTTTGTTATCCAGAACAGGGTAATAAGATTATTGTATAAAATGTCATATTGGGAGTCATTGGGAGTTTTCAAGTTAAACAAGATTTTGACTATACACGCTGTGTATATATTTGACACCATTTTTTTTTACAAGAACAGAGATGATTATGGAATACAAAAACAACAGAGCTATAACACACACAGTAGAGATGGAAACTTTCTAGCACATGGGTTAAAGTTATCTGAGAATAGTCCAGTTTACATGGGAATTAGACTGTACAATAAGCTGAGTCATGAATTAAAAAATACTTATATGAAAAGGTTTTCAAAAGGAAACTAAAAGAATTCTTGTTGAAATTGGAACCATACAGCGTTAATGACTTTTTAAATGCATAGAACTGATATGGTACGAGGCTCTGTTTGTTAAATTTCAATTAAGTACTGTATATTAGTGTTTTGTTTAGACTGTGTGCTCTTCTTCTGACGTATCTGAAATAAATAAATAAATATCAAGTATCAAATTTTCAAGATAGCGGATGATTGTCAAAATGAATTCCGCTTACGCGAAGCGATTTGAGGACCAAAATTGTCATATGCTGCTGCAACCAAACTTAAAAAATCAAAGTAATTCGTTGAGAGGTGGGCGAAGCGGTATAAAGCATCAAAAAATGTGAACGATCGTCCTTAACACGAAAAAACAACGTTCAGCAAGCACTACAAAGTGGTTGTGCAGTTGTTCAGGAATAATACCACTCTGTATCTGCGGTCAAACTTGCCAAGAAAGAAATTCATATTAGTCTCGACACGATCAGGTGACATTTGAATGACGTAAAACTGCTATATCGCTCTACGAGCTCAAAATCCCTGTTAAGTGTAACTTACATCGAAAAACGTCTAAGCTGAGCGAGAATAAACATCGCGATTGGTCTGGACGGGGATTCAGGTGAAGCGTCCCTGGTTAGAAAGAAGTACTGAATTCAATCAGTGCACCATCAAACACCCTGTAAAAATAAATGCCTGGAGATGCTTCTCAGTGCATGGATTTTGATACTTGGAGTTCTTTATACAAAATCTAGATTCAGTCCAAATGTTCAAAATTTATAAATGTGTCTTTTTAAAGTTAGCCAAGAAGATGTTTGGATCCAATAATAAAAATTGATTCTTGCAAGAGGATACTGACCCAAAGTATCGGAGCCGTCTCTGCTGTGCTTTGAAGGAGGAAAATGACATTGCCATCATGGATTGACTCCCCAAATCTCCCCATCGAAAACGTGTGGGTAATAATGAAGCACCAGCTTGCAGGTAGACCTCTTCATAATTTGAAGCAGCTTTCAAGGGTGATTCGAAAGATTGCTTGATGCTCTTCCCGCAAGTTATGCTGAAAATCTCGTTGAAAATATGCCGCGGAGGTAACAGGCCATTGATATTGCTGACGGAGATCATACTATTTATTAATGATTTGCTCCTTTGCATTCTATTTGTATATTACTGTAAAAAAAGTTAGTTCCTCCTGTCTTATGGAACAGACTGTACTACCAATGAAAATGATGGACAAGTTTATTTTCGTGACTTTTGACGAAATTGTTGATGGTTTGATTAACTTTACATATTGCAAAGTCCCGCTGAAGATCACACGTAACTACTAAGGTCACTCTGTTTCCTTATACTTTGTTTTGAAATCGTTGAATCGTTTCAATTAGTTTGATGCGGTAGATATGTTTTAGTCCGTCTTCATGATTATTTCCCAACATTTGAAATGTCCTCTACTAAGGTTATTGTTTCATTCTGTTTAGAGTCGAATATGGTACGTTCATACATATGTATATAGCAGAACCGTGCGCGTATGAATGAGTATATGTAGGTATATCATATTGCGTTGTATGGCTTTTGATTTCTGATTTATAACTTGGCTCAAGATAATAAAAATAGATTCTTATTCCAAAAATCTAACGAATATATCGTATAAAGATACTTTCACTTTAATAATGGCACGGAAATACATAGTTAATTGTCAGAAATATGCACAATACATACTCTGTGGAACCATAAAAATATTATGCAACACTTAATGCAGCTCGTTTTTTTTTCTGCAGGTTTGTAATTGTGATACTAATTTATTGTTTGTTAGCTTTAAATTAAACGACTTATGAATGGATGATGTGAGATACCGTTTTGCAATTAACACATATGTACTTCTAATAAGAAAGCTAACATTGTTTTGCGGCTGCACTTTCTAATGTCCGAAGATGAAATTTTCATCCATATTAAAAATATCATTATTGCATAGAATTTCCTTTTATAATAGCGCCATAAATCTTCTATGAATACAAGTGGGACTCAAAATAGATAAAAAGGAATACCAATAAGCAATTAATAAGACAAATTGTGAATAACATTTAGCCATTTTGTATTAAGCATTTGTAGCTGCGGTTAGAGTTGACTGACAGCTTTACGCGAAGAAATATATGTTGCATAACGCAAATGCGTAGTTACAAATATCAATTAACACCCGACATACTTATGTAATATATGTATATTAATAGAAACATGCATATAATGCGCTTTTGTTATATAATAACGAGTATTTATTGCAGTAAATAGTAAGCTTAACGCCTACATATTAATGATTGATGAAACATAATTTTTTATGAGCCCTAACATTAATTGCAACTTTCATTATGCACGCAGGATAAAATTAATTCCTGATAACACATTATAACACGTTGACATGCAAGGCAAAAAAACATTGGTTCTAGTTTCGATGTCTGAAGGAAATAAAATATTCTGAAGCAATAAAAACTTATTGATTCTACTATTTTTGTAACAATACTAGTTACTACAAAGATAAGTTGGACTATATAGGAGAAAATAACTATAAAACAATTTTAAATGATATCGAAGGCTTCCACGGTCCGAGTCCCTGTTATGAGGGCTTCCGGGTCTTGATAGGTTTTAAAATATTTTTTTGTATTGTATACAGTGCAAGTAATTCGCAAGTCGTAGTAGGTATATGTAACGAACAACTTTTAATTCACTAACACAGTGTGTCTCCAGATCGACGTTGCTTGAATAGAGATTAAACGGGGCAAGAAAATTGAAAGATTTTGAGATGAAATTTAATCTTCTGGGGTTTAGTCCTGCTTGACTAGAAACTAACTGCTGTTATAAAATATTATGACGGCACCAAACTAATAAGTTTTAAGAAATCAAGTGTCTTGGAAATATTTAGAAAAGTAATTTTTTCCCCCAGTAAAGTGTATGTTTTGTGGCCGATACAACAAAATATTATTATTATTATTTTGATTATTATGATTTTTGAAAATTGCGGTGTGCTTTGGATATGGAAAATAAGAACGTTTTGATGCGTTTCAATGCTTACTATGCCACAACGGATGTATCTAATTCAATGTTTTGGTATTGGCGAATTATTTATTTACGCGATTATTAGACTGCCGAGGCCGTAATGGTCCAATGTACAATATCCACACTAGTGCAAATTTTTTTCATTTTACCGACAGTACACATACACATTGTTGAAAATGGTGTAAGTACTGTAATAGGAAATAATTCAGTACCTGAACAACCCAAACTTTTACTAAAAAGGCGTTTCACATTATTAAATCACAACTGAATAGTCAATGTTAGTTCCATTCTGTGGAGAGATATTTGCTTTTGGGAACAAATAATGTACTTAAACAATCTTGCAAATCGTCCAAATGTCCATTCCATTTCCCTTGAGGAGACAAGAGCAATATTCAGCGCACTTGTTAAATAAATGAAGATCATAGTAGGAAATAAATCTAACATTGGTATCATAGTTTTACAGTTCATAAAAGTTATTCGATTCAGTTAAAATCTTACAAACTCAAATAAATTATCTTTCTGAACAACCCCTCTTCATGACCTATTGTCGTATCCCCTACAGAATATGCACTTTGCTGGTACAAGAAGAATACTTTTTAAACATCTCCGATATACTTCATTTTTAGAAACTAAAATTATAGCACAACTTAGTTTCTATTCAAGCAAGGCTGGAACCCAGAAGCTGAAATCTTATTTCAAAAATTTTCTTTCACCCGGTGTTTGAATCGCGCTCGCTTTTTTTGTCGGAGACTTGGTGCATAACATTTTAGTAAAGACATATTTGGTATTGGTAAGCAACAAAGTAGTCAACAGCGAATGGTAAGTCGATTGGATTTCAACTTTCGAAGACAAATGTTGTCTTTCCGGAAGATTGAAACGCGGCGGATAGTTACCAGCCTAACCACTGCGGCTATAGAGCCGTTTTAAATATTTGTTTAGATTAATGATAGTGTTCACGGATCTACATATCCCAAATTTATTGTTAAGTTATATTTTTGTTCGGGAATATGCAGTGATGAAGGAATATGGGATTATTCCTATCAATATTGACACGAGCAATTTTGAAATGAATTTCCCAACGTAGAATTTACATATGATTCTTTTGTCTCTTTGTTCGTCATGTAACAGACCGATTTCGCCGAACAAGGAGTGTTGTGAAACGTCAGGTTGTCCTATTGTTTTTACTGAAGAAGTTATTGCGGATATTAATCCAAAAAATCTTTACGGTGCTTATCAGCTCAAACAAATTTATCACTAGATACCTTCCGAAAAGCTTACCAGAAAATATTTACATTTATACATATTAACTGATTCATGAATTGTTGCCTCTAAATTGTCCTCATCGTACTCAGTACTGTGAATGGTTCAATGAAGTCTTAAAGAATGGCGATATCTTGGATATTACTTTCTTTGGTGACAAAGCATGGTTTCATCTCAGTGGATATCTAAATTCGCAGAACAATTGAATTTGATTTCCAGAAAATCTTATGTTTTCGTAGACTCTGTTACGTCCTCAGAAGATCGGTGTACGGTTAGCGATCGCAAGAAGAATCATAGGTCCTATTTTCTTGCATGAAAACATTGATCCAATTCTGATTTTAAATCCGTTTATTGTGTAACTTTATGACAATGAATTGCGATTTGATTATTTCCGAAAGGATGGTGCTTCAGCTTAGACTACGCAGAGAACATTAGATTATTCATTCATCCATTAAAGCAATTACGATATACAATTGCGAAAGCTGTAAATGAAATTAGATCAGAAATATTTACAATGTGTTTGACAATATAAAAAGATGAGTGAATTTGTGCTTCAATTTACAGGGGCAGCATTTCAAACAAATGCTGGAATTTAAAAAATTGTAAATGATAAATATTTTGAATAATTGTTATAGTTTTGAAATCAATTTCATTAACTAGTCAAATCTCAAATAGAGTGCAATTCAAGATATTACGCCTATGATATACAGTGTTATGATAAAGTAATGCACAAAATTCATAAAACGTACAATGTTCATTTTTGAAAAAAATGCAAAACACATATTTTATTCCTCGTCTTTTAACACAAGTCAAAAAAATAAAACGTCAAATTTGTCAAAGTTATGACGTCATCAATTTTTTTTTTTTAATAGGAAGCTAGGTTTTTTTTTTACATTATTTGATAAAGCTTGTTTTTCTGCATTATAAAAAAATAATTGAAGTAGGGGTCACATCAGAAAAAACAGAGAATTAATAAAAAACAAAATAAACTTGATTTTGAATTTATGAAAAAAAACTAAATATTAAGAGAACTAAAACTTAAAGATACCTTGTAAGAACATGTTTTTATAAATTTTTTCAATTGTTTTAATAAAACGACTGTTTGTCAGTGTCAGTCTTACAATTAGCATCATACCAATTTTATTATGATGGCTCCTTTAACGGAAAGAGAAAAGATAGAAATTCTAATGATGGTAGGTTACGGCGTTAGACTTCGAAGTCATGAAGAAGTATGTGCTATATTTAACGAAACACATTTTGAAAGACCTCCAATTGCTAGAAGCACAGTAAGCAGAATTGTTGCAAAATTTAATGAAACGGGAAGCGTCAGGGATGCTCCAAAATCTGGAAGACCGGGAATAAGCGACGATTCAAAGTTAGATATTTTGCTGTCATTAAAAGACAACCCTCACGCAACTACAACAGAAATTGCCTTACAACAAAATGTTAGTCAATCGTTTGTAGTAAAGTTTTTAAAAAAAGAAAAACTGCATGATCCGAATAGATGTTTGGAATTTTGCGAAATCTTCATTAGGCATTGTGACGAAAATCCAAATTTGCTTAATAGTGTAGTATTTTCAGACGAGGCAACGTTTTATTTAAGTGGTACAGTAAATCGACACAATTGTCCTTGCTGGGCTCGGGAAAAACCCCACTGGATTCAGACAAAACACACCCAGCGCCCCCAAAAATTAATGTTTGGGTAGGAATCGTCAGGGGAAGATTTATTGGTGCTTATTTCTTTCGTGGGAATTTAATAACTGAGCGATATTTGGAACATCTTCGTATGGCAGTGCTTCCGGATCTAATTGCGGCATTTCCGGATCCAAATAATAGGGAAAACTTGTATACCAGTATTTGGTTCCAACAAGATGGTGCACCACTACATTATGGTCTTAATGTTCGAAGGTTTCTGGATAACCAGTTTGAGGGAACACTAAACACTCTAATCCACTAAACACCAAACAAGTTTTAACTAAAACACCGACGCGTTTCAACAGAAATGTTGTCATTATCAAGGCGATAATAAAACTAAATTAAAATAAAATCTACAAATAACAGGTAACCTAAATGTAATGCTCGGTCAATCCGATACGCATCATTAATTTCCGATTAAGGAAAACAATGGCGAATGCGGGATAGGGCCGTTGTCACAGTTCGTCACACATGACTTACTTTTATATATTTCTAAACTTTCGAAAACATTTAGAAATGTACAATTGTTTATTTGTCTAATTAGTTTAACATTCGTATGATTGATGTTGTGATCTGTTTCAAAAATGTGTTGGGCAACGCTCGATTTCTCAATTCTATTAAATCTAAGATTAGCCATATGCTCTTTAAATCTAGTTGAGACTGCTCTCCTGGTTTGCCCAATATATTTTTGATTACAATATTTACAATTAATTTCGTAAATACCTGACTTTTCTAAAGGTCCCAGAACTGTAAACTATTCTGAGATCTAGCTCTTTGAAGATTTTACTCAAAACTTTAGTGATAAAGGGAGCGTAAGGGAGGGTCACAACGGGTGAAGCTTTAACATCCTCTCGAAGAGTCGTAGATTCTTTCACAGTTTTCTTATAATTAAACTTCGTAATTAACTTATAGATATGTTGAGGCTGGAAACCATAACAGTTGGCCGCATCGTTTATAATTTGAATCTCTTTCTCGTACCTCGCCTTGTTCAAGGGAAAAGTGAGAAGTCTGTGGACCAAAAAATTCAGGCTTGCCATTTTGTGTTGAACACAATGATGGGAATCATTCGGGACTGTTTAGTTAATTTAAAAGTTATTACTAAAATTAAGTTTATTTCGTTTTTTATTAATTTTCTCGTTTTTTTTTTCTTATGTGACCCCTACTTCAATAATTTGCAGAAAAACAAGCTTTATCAAATAATGTAAAAAAACCTAGCTTTCTATTGATATACTATTGAATATTGATGACATCATAACTTTGACAAATTTGACGTTTTATTTTTTTTGCCCTATGTTAAAAGACGCGGAATAAAATAAACTGTTTGACGTGTTTTTGTATTTTTTTCAAAGACGAACATTGAACGTTTTATGAATTTTGTGCATTACTTTATCATAACACTTGTGTTACAGCCTCAACGAAGTTGACTGATACTTTGTACCAACATAAAGCAAAACTATAGAAAGTGGAAAATTGAAACGCCTTTTAATCATTTATATACACTCTGTACACATTTGTAGTGCTACTTGTTAATCAAATAACATATGTGTTGTTAATTTGACAGCTGATTTATTATTGTCACTTCTTTAATTTAAGTTTAAAGCACCGATCGGACTGAGTTGAGATTCAAAAATTAACATTTACCTAAGGACAAATAAAAAAGGAATAATATCTAGAATTATTGCTTTTACGGTGGGTTTATCAATGTGAGGATAAATAAATTAACTTGCAGATAAAATTTTATTCGTAAGATAATTACAATGAAGCGTTTATTGAGTGTCAAATAGAAGTTATCTGTAAGATAAAGCATTGTAGTTCCTAAATTTTATCTGCCAGTTAGCAATATCTGTCAGTTACTTACCTAACACTTTTATCCTCACATTGATAAACCCACCCTTAGCGTTGAATACTATGCTTTGGTGAACGATGGTTTATTCCTCAAATAAGGTACCACAATATTTACAGATACTTGAACTGGCAGAGCTAGTGCTATCAAACTAACATACATTTTTTATTTATCAAACCAAAACAATTATGAGAAAAGTCGAACATTGCTTGAGCGCTCTTTATTTGTAATTGATGAGGATAATAATTAGTAATTGCTCCGTTTTTCTCGATATTTATTTTGATATCTACTGTCTTGGTTAGCCTTATTCTCTTTTTGAAGTTCCATCAAGATATTTGTAGATGTGATTAAGGAGATGGACCAACGACTTAAAAAACTTGTACCTACATTTGTGTCTACCGACCTCATGGGATCCACATACATTTTCTTTGCAAAATTCGTAATCACTGATTAATCTTACGTGAAGTATAGAGTATAATATTATCGGTTCGTGAAGGTAAGGTTTGCAAAGTATGCTTGGCGGCAAACGTGCAATATTCAATGAAAATTCTGTACCTTGCACGGGAGTTGGCGACTGCAGTATTGCAGTTTGCTTAACTTCTTTTTTATTTGTATTTTTGTCACGAAAATCTTTTAAAGATTTTTTATCAATAAAATTTACATCACAATTTATTGTAATGTTGCTTAGAAGAAAAGAGAAAATGGTTGTAAAAATGTTGTAATTTTATTTTAATAGTTTTATTGGTAATAAACGCATTTTCTATTGCGTCATTTTTTATGTTTGTTTGTCCATTATTAGAAGAAATATTTGCATATAATCGACAAAAATTATATACGTACACACATAGGTGAATGATAATTTACTAGTCTAACAAGAGAAACACCGCAGGTTCTAAGAAAATAATCGTTAAATAAGACAGCAAACATTAATGACCTTACTCATCTAATGAGAGAATCGTCAATACAATTCAAATTACGTATTATGCAATGTACATATTTATATACGCAACTTATTTATGGTTCATTTTCTAGTGTACGACATACAATTTTAGAAGATACATAATTTAAATCCACAGCTGCAGCCATTTAAAAATACATATTTACAATTAAGGATTTGCTATGTTTTATTTATTTTTAGAAATTCATTAGCAACTTTAAACTTGTTTACATATTCGCTTTGTTTTGCTTATTAACTATACAATGCAACTATTTAAAATGTTATCTACGTTTTTCTTTCTATTCTAAATAAAAGTCACCTTGTGTGGGTAAAAATGCTTTTACAAATTAGGGACATTTAAGATTTAAATCTAGCAAAAATAAAAACAGCTTGAATTCATGGCAATTACTTGTGAGGAACTGCAAGAAGGAATTTTAAAAACCTGTGCTTTGTAACATTGTTAATAACAACCTTAATTAGAATTTACACTCCTTTCTTTTCCGCACTATTTCAATTTAAGAAATCAAACTCATGGTAAGCTCAAATAAGCTTAAAATTTAAAAATATAACTTAGAAATAATTATTAAAAAGAAAGTCTCATTTTTTTCTCTGCTACAACGATAGAGTGTACTTCGGGATGCATCAAGTCTTCCTTGGGATACAATGAAAAATTACTCATTCAACATTACAACTGGACCCCACACTACTATCACAACTATCCCAAACTTAATTTCATTATTAGTCCTTGTATGGTTCGTGTTATATGTATAAACAATTTCGTGACCACTTCTGAAATTGAATTTTCATTCATATTTCATATAATTTATGCCCAATAATTAAATTTCAATGATGTTTGCCATACAAAACCTTTTTTCGAAGGCAACTTCACCCAAATTAAATTATTTTGTTTGAAATCTTCCAATACTATCATCGAACAGAATTAGTTCTTCATCTACTGAACTACTGCTGCTAATTTTCATTTCCATCTTTCCTTGCCTGTGCCTTTGAAAACAGCCGGATCAACTGTAGAGTTAGATGATTTTGTACTGAAGATGATGTATACGGTATGGAAGAATCATGTCGCAGATCGACTAAAATAACTCTCCTACAGCAGATTTAACTTCCGACTTATCAGTCACAAATGATATTAAAAACTAATGGTGGTGGAGAAAATGTCAGATACCCTAAACCCTGATTGTATATTTCCTGCTAAAAATGGTTTAGGATAATCTTGACCCATATACTTGGTCATAATTTGAAAGAAGCCACTTTCTACACGATATATGATGTATAATATTTATTTAAGGAATTAAGTCGTACGCTTGAATCTACTGACTGCATTTTGTGGCTGGTGTGGGGGTGGTATTGTCAATATTGTAATTCTTTTGCTAAATGCTGTAACTAGATCGAAATGTGGCTATCGTGCTTATCTAATACCAATAAAACTTTATTTGCTTCACCGGACGACATACTACCTGCTTCGTTTTCTCCTTTTGGTGCAATAATAAAGAAAATTGAAATGTTAAGTGAATACTTAAAAATATTTTCAGTAGCTACTTCAATAGTTTTATCATTAGGAGCACGCATCTATAAATGATAAAAACAGTTCAAGTATAAATAGACCTGTGTACCTTGGGACATCTCCTTAGATACACCACCGGCTGTCTCTCAAGATACAATTATGTGGTAAACAGACACTGTATGTGTATACAGTAAAGTACACACTACTCCCATATTTGTCTAATAATAAATATATACTTATTGATTAAATACACAGGTTTTGTGGTAATTCTCTTTCATGGTCCTCTTTAGAAAGTCAAATATGCTTATAATTAAATAAAGGTACTGGAGAAATAAAACAAACTACAACTTATTGCTTCAATACTTTAATCAAATAAATTTATCACGATAAATAATAGATATATTACATAAATAATAATTTACAGGCTTAATTATATGGTGAATATACAAAATAGATTATGAATATGTACAGATAAAATACAATACATACAATTCGATCTGCCTATTCGTCGTTTTATATTAAAACATAACAATATAAATCGAATTAGTTCGCCGACTATTCAATAATACACGTAAGGATGTTTTCAACAACTACAATAATACAATTAAGACATACATACGTACTGTGTAACACCATGCATCCAATAAAAGTTTATGTATCATTGTTCCGGCGTTTACGTGCATGAATACTTTATTGATTAAGGAACATTACATAACCGAATTATTTTGGATTTTTTATTTTTTTTGGTAAAATCAGTTTGAAATTATTTTTCTGTTAATGTAGTCTTATATCCAATTACATAAATATTTAACAAAACTAATGTGTATTTTTTAAATAATTTGGGACCATTTTTTTACTGTAATTTGTTGTTTTTATTGCGTAGGTAACGTGGATGTAACCATTGCGAACACATGCAAGTTCTAATGTGGATTTATACAGCATTGTGTTAAATTATTACTTTTCTTTCCACGGTTACTTTGAACTGAAATTCTAAGCAATGGTGTTAGAAGAACATTGTCAGTGTTTCAAATATATTATAAATAGATTAAGCTTTGTCAGTTCGAAACAATTGCAATGATATAACAAAATTCGAATAGCAATACTATTTTGCATGCCTAACTAGATAATAAAAACTTTAATGGAATGTATAAAATTGCCTTAAGCAATATATTTACATAATATTAAATGAACAATTTATCGTATATACTTTACCATATATGTGCGTAATGTTGGCGGAAACAGTTGCAGCAATTGTATGTACAAACATATGTATGATAACTATGAAAGAAAAAACAGTCAAGATGTTGTAGAAGAGAGTTATTGATAGCCAAGCTACCTACAATGGGTTTTCCATATATGATGGTTGATGACGAAGTTTGCTTTTAAAATTTTGCACAAATAAAGAAGATTGCTATCAATCCTTGCTACGTAATTTTCAACCGATAATAATTTTTTGCGATACAATACCAATTATAGCCAGACAATTAACATCCACAGAATTGTCACCATACATTGGTAGTCGACATAGTCTTCGAATATCAACATCCTGTAAAAGACATCAGAGCTCATCGAAAAATCATCTTCCATTTAAAGGAACAATGATATAGAAGCAGCAGAATTTCCTGAGTTTTATGTGAGTACTAACGTAATAAACGTTCTCTTATAAATGTGCGCACTCATAGAACCAAATTTATAGTTCATACTAAAACTAGACCAATGCTTTGACATATATGTAATCATATTTAGGTTAAAATGATGTTCATGTATCGACACAATTGTAAGAACTAACTGTAAATCTGGATCTAAGCTAGGGCCAAGATTTATAAGCATTAGCTCAATCTTAAGGATAAACTATAAATCTGGGCTTTAAAATAGCCAATATGAATATCTGTTTTTGATTCTAACTTTGAAGGTAGTGTGGTCAAAGGGGCGAGTTGTCCTACAGCCAGGGCTAGGCTAAATATCGATACCTCGTCCAGTGCTCAGATACTGAAGGTAACGAAGATATCGATTCTAAGGTATTGATACCTATTACTAGGGTATCTACTAAGGAATTTATAGTAGGGTATCGTTATCAGAAAATTATCTATAAAGTATCAATGCCTGTCGATATTTAACCGATTCGAGACTATATATTGGTAATTAACGATACCTGATACCGAAAACATCAGTATTACTCAGCCCTACAAATAGCTTAATGTATTGTGAATTTGTTTACCATGTCCTGGACAGCTGGTGAAAGACAATTGTTTATATGTCATATAATTTCAATGTAATTTCATTAGGTTAAAGATTTACATTCAGTGGAAAAGAGAATATTAAATTGAATTTAAATGAACATTGAACATAATGTAAAGAAACAGATTTGAGCCAAACGTCGATAAAATACAAAAGGAAACTGTTCAGACATCTTCTTTGAAGCTGTAGGTTTTTTTACAAAATTTGAATAATTTTTGTCATCTTACAAAGTGCAGGCTGTTGCATGTGCGAGTAATCTCGATAGTAGATTGTGGATATAAAACAAAAAATAAGTACCTACTAACGTCAAATTCGTCGAGCATTACGAGCATTACAATACGTTGGTATAATTTAAATGCCCTGATCGCCTTAGGAAGATAAAATCCCTGTCTGAGGTTAACGAGGAATACAAGTGTGCGAGCAAAGCAAAGCAAAGAAAAGTTTCGGAATGACAGATAAAAATGAACTTTTCTCGCAATTTCCAAGGAAAAGATTCTGAGAACATTTTTAACTCCGATGAAAATTGCTCCTAAACAGTTCTTATCACGAGAATGTCCGACAAATGCAAATTTCATAATTTTCCGCTAAAGTAATAGTTTGGAGGTAATTTCTGTATGTGGTGTTGCCTGCCATCTGTATTCTCCAAGGCGCCATAGATGGCTCAAAATATTGCAATACTTTGAGTGGATTTCTGCTTCAAACAGATGAGTGGTGATTTCCACTGGAAATAAGAACTTGACTACAAGAGCATCTAATGGACACAATTCCTTGGCCTCCAGCATCACCAATTTCTTCACCCTCTGGAAATATATGGGGCCGAATGAAAATTGAAGATTGAACAAACTAGGAAAGTTGCCACTACTTGTCCTAAAACTGTATTTGATCCTAAAAAAATGATGTGTATCCTACAGGATTCAACAGAATTATGTATTGCTATCTCGCAATCAAATTATCAATACCAAAATATAACGCTTTCGAATAACAATATTGTTTTCTCGCGTAGTAGAGGTGTGTTAGAGATTACTAAAGAATATCTAGAAATTATTCCTTTATAACTATTGCTCAATCAGCAAAAAAGTATTTATTGCTATTTTAATACCATTAATTTTCAATATGCAATTAACAAACTATTCAATTATAAGAGTATAAAAAGAATAACGATAGGATACAGAAGATATTTGCAATTCTAATACTATTTCTTTGTGAAGATTTTGGAAGTTTTACGCTATAAACGGAATACTAATATTATCAATTCTTGTATTTATAAGTTTAAAATAGAAATCCAAAATATAAATATTTTATGTTTTTTATGCATAGTGTGAGAGAGTAATGTCAATATTAAGTGTTATATAAATACACATTAGTAGTTGCGAGTTAAACTAAGGTAAACATATCATCCTTTACTTTTAATCTATAAACGAAATAGTGCTACATTAACAGAAAAATAAATATTATATCATTATACGGTATATAGACTAATTTGATACTGTCACTAAATAAATGGCTATTTAAGTACGTAATTATTAATTTCATCACATTTTTGTAAATAAAAAACGATATGAATATCCTCATTATATTAATTATGTATCAATACTTCAATATGAAATATATATGTACATAAAATTTTGTTTAGGTTTCGTTTAAAATTATTATCACTGGCCTATATGCGTTACTTGTCCTCATTTAATTATGTATCACTTGTATATACGAGAAGGAATTAAATAATCACCGACTACATATAAAATTTTGGCATACCAATACACACCTCGCGATGGTGTACTTGATACAATATTAATGTCATCTTCCCAGCCTTCTAAAGGCTTCCGTAATAAATTCCACATTCGATGAAGTCCTTGATTGAAATTCAACATTAGTCTTATGGGTGTGAACGCCCAATGAGCTATTGATTGGCTATCTATGGTCGCGTAGCACGAGGCCAACACTCCGTCAACTACAACCGTACCTGTTAATGTTAAAGGGGCGAAAACCCCAGTACTTACAATTTGCCGCACTTTCACAATACTGTCTTCTATTAGTTTTTTCGAATCTAACACTAAAACGCGATCGCCGGTTTTCAGTTTAGCCGCGTATATTGTCCTACTACGGTTATCATTGGCTATTTGAAAAATTAAATGGGAAGGAGTCACTGTTAAGGTCCGTCCGGATTGAAGTTCAATTTTTAAGAAGTCTCTACGTTGGGACGGATCCCAATCAAGGAATAATATCACTTCACTATAAACGAATTCTTGCGTATCTAAATCCATGGATAGGATTTTCTCGCCGATTCGAAGATCTTGTAGTTTCCGTGTAGCACCGGTTTCGCTGATCACAGTGCTTTCCGCTGAGAAGCAACCTCCATACTTTCCACCTTGTGAAGACTCTGAAAAAATTACAAATAAATGTTAAAAAGCGAAAACTCATATTACGATTTAACCTAAGAAGCTATTGAAATCTGAAGCTATGTATTACAACCACAAAATATGTAAATAGAACCACATACAAACGGTGCAATATTTATATATACATATATTTCTTTTTTCGAAATTACTGAATTTGTTTTAAAGTATTTTCAAAATACAATTGCTTTTACAGTAGGTATCTTTTAAAAATTTATTTAAGGAATAATGGTGGTAGCAGCATATGTTAAATCAGACATAAACATAAAAAATAAATAAAATTTATGAGAAATAGTGTCATTTTTGTTGTAGATCCTGCTTTAGAGATAAGGATGAACTCATCGCTGTTCTGAAAATTCATTTATATAGGATTTTTCTACAAACTCTGAAAAATGAGTGTGTAGCCATTGTGTAACTTGTTTTATATTAGGCTAATGTTATGCTGATGTTACATATCTTGCTATTAGATAGACAGGAACCTCTGCCAGGACATTAGACGAATGCTGTCCTAAAAGTTATGGTGTCTCCGTGCATTTAAATTTTCATTGTATTTTTACATGTCATCCCTAGCATACAATAAATCTCTGCCAGAACGTATGTGTTCTGGATGCATGTTGATTGTCCGGAGACCATATAAAAATATTTAAATAATATTTAATAAATAAATATAAATAAAATATTTATATTTTATGAAAATGATTAACACCGTCATTTGAAAAATTGTTATCATCGTATGTTTAGAAAAACGATCTTCCAGGAGATGCAAAAAATATGTAGGTAATTGCTAACCGAATGTAAAACATTTTATCTGCGTTGGAGATAGTCAACACCGAATTTAATTCGAAAAGATGAGAATGTTGTTCTAAAAGAGTTAAATATTAGGTACACTTGTTTATATCACATAAGATAATAAGGAAATAAGTAATTGCCGCAAGACAAATATTGTATCACCTTTGAATACAATACTACCATTTCTTATTTTTGCTCTATTAATTTTAACACAAGAAACGGATGGAAGTAAGTGAATATCAAAAAATGTTGAAAAAATGTTAACCCTAAAACTGCTAATAGGTATTTGTAGATATTTTTGTTTCAGAAATTTTACAAAAACTCTGATTGTCTATAATTAGTGGTGAATTATAGTATTCCAAATCTTCAGCATCTAAAAATGTGGTATAATTTTTTTTAGTTTTTGTGAAAATTATCAAAACGTACAAGTATTGTAATGAGTGGTATTTTGTAAAAACTTAAGCTACCGTGCATTTATTTTAATTCGTCATGTTTCATATTTTTATTCCTTCTTCCGATTTTATGCGGTGCTGTTGATTTCTTAATTTGTTGTTAACTGTTACAAAGTTCCTATTAACAGGGAAATAAATAATGGACTGTTTTCGAAAAATAAACAGTATTTGTCGCTAAAAAAAGAATACATACAAAGTATTTTCTTATTTTTTGTAGTTATCGCTGCAAAATGAATTTCTGGTATCCACCAAAACACTTTCTTTTGCTGTATAGGAACATCATTGTCTGTATATAGTGTCTGTCTAAAAAAGAATAGTTACCGTATGGTTTGGTATGTTGCCTACCGGCTGCCAATTCCATACATTTTTAAACCCAAAAGACGACTCTTTCGAAGAACAGTGGCTGCACAATCTTATCAGATACACAAGATAGCAAGATGGATCCTGTGTGTATCAATGAAGTAACTTTTCACATATGCACATGTACTTTTTCTAGTTTCTAAGATGAAGTCCACACCACTGATACGATCTCCTACACAGTATATTATTAATTGTGAACATGGAAGCATGACTGTATTGTTTACATGTACCCAACAAGACATTATTAATATTCTCAATGAGACGGTTTACTTCTATTCTATCGTAACTAAATGGAATTGTCGATGACATTGGTATGAATTATTTTGTTCGTCAGGTCTTCATAAGTTCCTAGAATGTTGTTAGTTCGTCAAACTCTTTGGTTTTCAAGAGAATTTCCTCTATCACGTCCTTTATGCTGTTTTATAAAGCTCTCGTTTTTAAAATCGTTTACTAATATGTGTTTTAATACTTGATTATATACCCTTTTATGACTGTCGCTCACGATTATAATTTTGTGTAAATCTGTCATATGGAGTTGATTGGAATCGTTTTATATGCTTGGCGATTTTTCTTTGACTCTCCATTGCTCTCCGATGTCCTATCTAACGAAACACTTCGTTGCATCCTTGTTTCTGTTCTCTCTCTCTCAATTTTCTTCTTCTTTCTAACTCGTTAATTTTATTTATTAAATAAGATATTGTAGATTTTCTTTTTTATGTGTCACCGTTTCCGTTGAGCTTATCGTATTTCTATTTCTCGTCCATTTTTATTTAGTCTTTTTTTTTCTAAGATTTCTTTGAGATCTTGGTTTTTCATTGCAGATATATTTTAATTTTGTTTTCCTTGATTTAATTATTTACCTATTGCAAAATCCACTTACTAAATTTATAGTTTAGATCTAGTTTTTAATTAAATCAATGCCATTGATATCACGCTAGATCAATTAAACATGCTCTTCTTTTATATGTCGTTTATTTGTAGTCAGATCTTACATATTAGCTTCGTAGACTGATTTCTCCAAATAGTTTCTATAAACTGTACGTATGTCATCGTATATTTTTTTGCGATTATTCTCGGAAAAATATTAGTTTCGGAAAACCATTAATTCACAGTATGATATTAAATAATTTGCAATAGATTTATTAATATACTGAGTAATTTTAATTTTGAATTCTCCTAGTTGAGTCGTTTATCGTAACGTATTTATATCATAATTAGGGACGTCCGGTATATGCGGAAGATGAGTGCTGAATCAGAGTGAGTCAATGAGTATTCCCTCTGTTAGTGATACACTGTGCAATTACACACCAGTGTTTGCGTTACTACTTAATTATACCGAAAGTATATACAGTCGACTTTTTGGATCTTATCCGTTACGTCATGAGCAATGTCAGTATGAATCGACTCATATGTCATATTGACATTTCTCTCTCATGTATGTTAAATGTCGGTGATGAATATTTTACGTACATCTTTGTTTAATTACGATGTTAGTGACGTAACGGACAAGATCCAAAAATTCGACTGTATGTATGTAGGTATGTAGAAATATTAAACGATCACTTGTTGTTTCAATAAACAACTTCATCGTGTAATTTGCAGACTTAAACTATAACGGAAAAGTAATATGTATAGTTTGCGATAAGCTGTCGTTTATTACAACATATCTGTTATAATAGGTTTACAGATTAATTAATTAATATCAACAATTATTTCAATAGTTTTTTTTCTTTAATCCTGCAGATATTCAACTTTGTATCACCAGCTTATAATATTCTGAAGGAGGGATTTCTTTATAAAAAGTATAAGTATTAACTATATATTCCTGTGTATATATACTCAGAACGCATTGCTTGTCCACTGTCTAGTTTAATCTTGTTACAATACGTTTTAGAAATCTGATTAGGTGGCACTGCGGTAGTCTTTTATGTTATAGCTTTTAAACAGGTGTTTATTATGTTTTTCTCAGTCAAACTGGCTTCTCTAACCATCATTTCCTTTTTGCAAACTATTTTGTGAATTGGTATAAATATCACACATAAAAATCATCTAAAATGTCTTTGAACTTATTGATTCTTATTTAAATTTCATTTTTGAAATTAAAAATACTACAATATCGAACACTACATGGATGCATCTGTTTGCAAATAAAAATGGGATATCTTTTTTATATAATTTGTTTTTTATAGTTTGTGCCATCAAAAACTAAAACCTCTGAAAATTAAAATTGTGAACATTACATTATATTATTATATCATTCATTTCGAAATCCTGGATAACAATAAATAAACTAAAGTTGGATATATAAAATACTTATAAATAGCGACACTTACATTTATTTTTCGAAATAATTAGCATATTATAGTAACTGATTTACATAATTACGAAATGTTTTCGTTCAAATATTTTTTTACAAAATTCTTGTAACATGCTATTATGTAATTTTAATAATATGTACTTGCTTTTAAGCTGGAAATGCCTGTTAAATAATGTAGTGTTAATACTAGGAAGATAATGTCTTAATTTTTGCAGAAATTGTTATGTCAGTTGATAAATTTATGTACATTTATAATTAAAGTATAAACACCAGATTTACATTATATTTTGCTATCCTAATCTTTGTGATGAATTTGTTTTAAATAATTTGATGAATCAAACATGTTTGTGGCTTCAATAATAGCGAATGTTGTTTTTGGTATTCTTCCATAAGTAAAATGCGTAAGAATTTAAGAGCTGGTGGTAAAACATAAGATTAATTATATATTAATTATAAGCAATAAATCCTACTTACACCCTTTTATATTCATTATAGCAAATAAAATTGAACTGGTTTACCAAAGTTGCCCGAAGTGGGTATCATTGGTTGCCTATGTGAAAGACTAGTAGAGTTACCAACTCAAGTAATATTAACGGCGAATAGGGTATAATAGATGTAATTATAATTTATAAATGTATAATTATGATATAAAATTAAACTTTTTCAAATTCTGAGAATTAAAAAATATCATGAAAGGTAGTAGTAAATGGTAGGTACTATTAAAGAAATTTCATGCTAGTAGCATAAATGAAAATTTTATCGATAAATAAATGTGTATTAATAATATTACATATTTTGCTATATCTGAATAAGAAAATTTACAAGATAATAGATTAATTTTTAATCTGAAATTGTGTCTGTAATTATCCTAAAAAAATATTAAATTTATAGTGTTTAAGGTTTCATCTGAAACATCAAATTTATTCGACTTTAGTTTAAATCTGACAAAAAGAATAGAAATTTCCTCTATTAGAAAGATTGTATAGATTTCTGTATGTGCTGGTGAAATTTCAATATGCAAGGAATCATATATGGCATATATTTTCTTTAGATGTGTTTAAATATTTATCTGTTGTAAGTTTGGAAGTGTTTTAATAGACGAAACAACCTAGGCAAGGAAAACAGAGTTGCATTATGCTGGATACCAGGGCATACTGGAATCATAGGTAACGAAGAAACTAACTTATTAGCAAGGAAGGCCGTCTCAACTTTGTTTCTGGGACCGTAACCGTATTTCGGTACCTATAGCGATGAGCACATATAAAGAAGAACTCAAAGATGGAGAGGAGAGGCTCAGAGTATCCCTCTGGAAGAATTTCCCTGGTCTGAAACACTCCAAGATATTCCTTGGAAACTACAACAAGCATAGAGCAGAAACCTTGTTAGAACTAAGTAGAAACAGCCTACGCATCTTCACAGGTTTTCTTACAAGTAATCTTGAGGAGCACATGACAAGGATAGGTCTAAAAATCCTGAACACTCGACATCTAACTGCACCGCTATTACGGAAACCCGAGCATTATCTCTGCAAACACGAAGAAGAAATATATTCTCTGAAACCATCAGTTATTGCAGTTTATTAAAATTTTTAGATTGGGTGAGGAGATCTGAGAGTGGGCTAACCTCAGCAGCTTCAGTACAAGGGGGCAAAATAGATCAATAGGTCACAGTGCAATATCACCCTTAATTAAATCTAAATCTAATGTTTGTCAAAAGGTATGACTATTTTTATACTAAAACCATCAGAAAGGAATTAATGATTTACTAGCAACTATTTTGAAATTTACATGGTTTCATGATTTCGGAAAAATGACTAAGGAATATAGCTTAAGAAGGACAAAAAAAGAAACAGGACAGGTCGAATTAATCAAGTAAAGAAGCGTATAGGCACATAACTATAGAATAATTTCAGTTCGTTGAAGCACTGAAAAATATTGCCAATACAAGTTTGTTGCAGATGAAATACAGAAAAAAGATTATCAATACAAGTTTGGTACAGATGAAATTGATATAGAATGGAGGGAAGGCTAACAGAGAAAGAAGGAAAATAAGATATTACAGTTATTCATATTTTATATTTTTTAATACACGTTAGTTTTTAGTTACGAGAGGATGGCTCTCATCTTTAAGACATTTTTTCAAATTTGTTATGTAAATATGGTATTTCATTTTTGACGTGAGAGTATATATGTTCTTTTTTTTGAAAAATATCATCACTTTTGAAATATTCTATGGTTTGAAAAATGCTGTAATCTTTTCGTAAAACGGTAATATGCAATGCTGTCCCAGTTCTTTATTGAATGCTGTATCGTAATAATAATTTTTCAGAATGAACACACAAATTTATAAACATCACCTATGACTATAAAATACTTGACACAGTCGAAGTGGTACCTATAAACTCTAGTGCATTAATTGGCACTGCATTTGTATATTCCATCAATAATTAAATATTGAATGGATTTATGAATATGAATGCAATAACTAACAGGATGAGAAAGGAAACTGTCAAGAATCTAATGAAAGACATAACGTATGTATACATGTATAGCTATACAAACAGATTCATTTTCAACAATTTTCTATTGAAATACGTACAGTAACACATGTAGCGTAAGAGAAAGTTAAGTTTGCCCATTCATCCAAGTGCGAGTAAATTGATTGTGTTTACACTAGGTAGATACGTCTCCACATTTCTCAACGTTGTAAATGATTTTTGCTAATAAAACAAGAACAATATTGCTCAAAGAACAATTAAATATAATCGTGTGCTCCTTAACGAGCCTATTATTTTCAATGGTAGCTCGTTCCAACATTAGGTGTGTATGTGTAGTAAAAGAGACGCTCGTTTCAACTCCGGCGCTGTTAATAGTCTTCTCTTCTGTTTAAGGCGATCGTGTGCGCTCTGTATAATAAATGACTTGGAGCTTTTTAATGTTAGTGATAAAACCGTGCGTTACTCACATACGGTAATGGATCGAATACCGTTTATAAATTAAATATTCTAGTAAAGATAAAAGAGATACCTATTGGGAACCGGTTAACTGTGTGCGCTCTCACTAACTCGCTAGATATTATCGAGAGAGGTTTTAAAAACACAGTATATATCTAGTAAATTTCATAAACCAAAAAACGCGCACTCTTGATTGGTGAACAACAAATCGATGTAATCAATGTGAGTGGGGTTCAGAATCGTTTTTAAACAATGGAGCTGTAAACTTTTAAATTACGATCATCTTTTGATTACTTTTCCTTTTCTAGATGTAAACATTTTTTTAACGAAGTGTTATGACTATTCCGAAGATTAAACTGCTTTCACAAACAAAACGTATTTTGTTTTATCTACATAGATTATTTCCTTATTTCGATCAGTGGCATCTGTTGAGATAGCAATTATTTAAATAACGTGTTTAATTTAGGAATTTTTTTTTTAATGTGTGGTGGGTGCTTAGTTGCAGTGACTCCGTAAGCTGTATTACTTGTCTGGCTATCACTGCAACTCTTGCGGTGTAGTTTAGTGTGTGTAAGTTGTGTTTAAAGAGAAGAGTTTAATAAGAATAATATAAAGCAAAAAAGTAAATGATATGTTTATTTTAAAATATTATTGCCATAAATGTTTCGATAATAAAATAGAATTCTCTTATTAAATATATTACTAGAGCCACTATTCTTCACCCACAGTATATAGTTGAGTCTCAGTCCTACGCTTATGATCTTTTGTTTGTTAATCATTATTTATAAGCGTTTTAGTAAAGAAAAACTATCTTTAAACTTCCTATCAGCAACTGATAGGTGGACCTCGTGGAAATTTTTCCTTCTTAGGTAAAGAAAGATAATTTAGTGTCGATTGAAACGTATATAGATTCCTCTGTTGGTGCTAAAGTAGATAAAAGTGCAGTTAGAATACAGAAGAGAATAGGTTTGTTCGATTTGGACATTTGCGTCTTACAGCAAGCGACAAATATTTTGAAGCTGCGTTTAGTTTTTAAACACTTGTTGCAGAGTAAACGCGACGTTTTAACGCTGCTGCAATAGACTCCAAAATGTTTTAGAGACCGTTTGATTTGCGTTATTGCATGAACAGTAACAATCTAGTTTATTTTCGCATACAAGATTGGAGGAGAGTAACTTATACATAAAAATTAATACATATCCAGGTAGATAAATATACAGTATAGAATTTTCCATCTAGATTATTTATATCATATTTATTATAATTATTAATATTATAATATTTATATTGTATTTTTATATTATTATTATTATATTTGTATAATTACCATTTCAATTTTGTTCTTCATTCGCGTCATTCATGCAACTCATAACAGTCGTCAGACTCATCATATACAGATAAATTGCCCAGCCCTAACTGAATAGAAACGGTGTTAATTAACTTGGTACGATATACGGTACACAACAACGGACCATATATTTGAAAATGTAAGGTTAGTGAAAGAATTATTTATCCTACTCTTTTTTCCGAGCTACCTATCTCTTTTCTTACAGCGAAAATCTGCTCATGGAGTGGATTAAAAATTCGTGACGCTAGAGTGTATTAGCGTCAAACTGCAAAACTTGATATTTCTAATCGAACAGCTACCTCGCCGCATAAAATTAACGCGAATCAAACCGAACAGCAACGTTGCAAGTGCGCATGAGCGTGCGTTAAATTGTTTACTGCCGAAGCCAAATCGAACAAACCTAATGTTGATCTGTGGAAGGAATTCTAGTGTGGTAAAACAAGAAGAACAAGAAATGATAACTCAATACAATTTCCAACTGGCTTTGTTTTCTTTGAGTATAGTATAGCATAAAATAAAAGTTAATTTCTTGTTGTACAAATCTCAAACGTGGTCGTTAAATTCTCTTCAAATAAGTATTTATTGGATCTTTTTCAAGCAAATAAAATTCAGGTTAAACAAAGGGTCTACCTAGACTTATTGCTAATTACTACAATTATTATGGTATTTCATGGGTTCAAAAATGATTCTATTTATCGAGCTATTGACTTTTGCTCGTAATCAAAACGTAGTACAAAAATTACATGCGTAGAAGCTCTTTTTAAAGCAGGAAAGCCAATTACTTCATTAATTTTGTCAAATAGGTTATTTCGATGACTTTTCAGGTTAAAAGTTCACGTTCATTTGCATTTTAAATTTAGATGTAAAAGAATTTCAAAAACTTAATTGACAATCATTTTTATATTAAATATTGAATGGAAACCTTGGTATTTTCAAGTTTTACCATTGCTAATAATTGGCTGGAGATAGTATAGTTATTTCCTTATTCTGTTTATATTAAATATTTTTGGACCTATTTATAAATGACTGAAATGAATTATATACATATGCCATCTAGCGGTTAGATCCGAAACCTAAGATTGCAGGTATTTGTAACGGAAGTAAGACAATATCATTGCACTACATTTAATTTACGGCTATACAGATCCACCGTTTTTTTTCCAATAAATTTATTGCTGTTAGATATACGAAAAAATGTTGAATACAAATTTACACCTTGTCTCATTGTATTCTAAATTTCTGTTAAATAACATCGAAACGTCACAACTTACAAAGAAAGCTTCCCCAAGTATACAATTCAGATCTTAATGAAACTCAGTAAGTAAGTTTTGTTTCTGTCGAAATGTATTCAGAAAGGGTGAAACGCCTCTTCGAAAATTTTCAGTTTTCTTGATGGAACTCTTGAGCGGAAATCGATAGAACAAAAATTTTAATGCAAAAGGTACCTATTTCAGAAACGTTAATCTTTAACATCCTTTATTGATTTTAAAGCACTTTCAATCATACAGACTGAATTTAACACGCGAGAGCCTTTACTTCTTAGATGTGATGTGTGTTTAACAAGATTACTTCGATTTGTCGAGAATTTCAAAAACACAATGACAACCAGTTTTCTTTAAAATACCGAAGTATGTATGTATGTATATATGTACATATGTATTTGAACACCAGAAAATCAGTTACTTTTGAAAACAATTATAGAATGTGCAATTCATTCATCCAAACAACTTTTGTATTAAATTTTTTTCGTAGCTCTAGCAACAATAAATTTATTGGAAAAATATGCTTAGCTAGGCCACCCTAGCACCCAACAATAATTTTGAAAAGTCTTCAATGACACGTCCCGGCTTAATGTAGCTACACTTTCTATATCGGTTTTATTGGTTTCTTATTCTAAATGAAAATGTATTGTTTTTTTTTGTTATAGATTCTGAAACAATTTTTATTGAATGTCTTTCTGGGTATATACCGTCGGCTTTTTATATTAAGTGTATAAATTAGTGAATCAATGATTATTAAACTGCTTTATAATATTAACGCAACCTTATTTTACCGAGAACCAGTAATACTAAAAATATTGACTGTAAAACGGTAAAAATAATATTCACTTTTGAAAAGAAAAATTCCATAAGGGTCATCATCTTTCTTTGACTTGCACATATTGTAAATCAATGTAGTTGTCTTTACAGATTAAAATTGTTGATGATACATTCATAATAGCCGAACAATTATAGTCAAAAAGGTTCCTTATGGGAATTGACAGCTGAAAATAGGTATACAAACATTTTAATATCCTAACGTACAGTCTTAAATGGTAAAGATGCGATCTATTAGAAAAATAACAGTATTTCCCTTCTGCTAAATCTGTTTTAAATTAAAATCCGCAAAAACACCGTCCTGAACCCTTGTCGAAGTCACTTTGGTAAAGAATTTATCACACCTGGCTGGATTCGATGTCGTAGTACATGTAACGTTAGCTAAATGGACTTACAAGTTCGAGGAAAAAGAAGTAGGATAACAAAAACCAATATAGGTAATCCAGGATCAAGTGGAGATTTGACTGGTTTTGACTTGAACACGGACAAAACGGACCTTCGAAAACGTAATTGCTATTTTCCGCTAGTTGTTTTAGCCGCCTCTAATACGATTAGTAAACAGTTCTAATTCTGAAAGAGTTTACTTTAAAATAACACTTAAAAGCCGATGAGTTAGTAAAGAATCACGTTTTGCAATTTTGTAGGAATTGCTTTGGAATTTATTTAATGAAATTGTATTTTGTTAACGGAATTGTTTATAACCTATATCTTACATATATGTATTATGTATATGTTTTGGTTAACAAACTAGCTCGGTTAAAGAAAACAATATAACACATTTTGCGATAAGGAAGGCATTAATGCAGCTTAATAAAAGCGGAAATAAACGTAGAAAATGGTTATTTAATCATCTATAAATGTAATTAATCTATTGCAATCGAAAAACACGCTTTGTAGGTTTAACTTTAGTAGTACCAAAATTTTTTATGATTAATAAGTTAATGTTAAAATAACATGTTTATATTACATTTGAAATAGCAACAGTTATTTTTGTTTCAAAATCAATTTATTTATGTCTGCATTTTGTTAATTCTAATGGATACGCTATTCATAGTATAACTTTTATGACCATTTAAACTACCACTATCGCAATATGTTCTGTTTCTTGTAAGTTAAATATATTTAAAGAGAAATTCGAAAACTACTATTCGACTTTATTTACATATTTCCAGCGATTGCTTAAAAATTAAGTAACAGAGAGAGCCGCCGTCATTCCTTGTAATCCACCTACTGCTCTTTTTTATACAAGTTGAGCGTATTTTTTCACGTAAATGTTTATTCTTTCTATAGGCATTAAGATTAATAACAGCAGCAAATGAAAGATGTTATCCGTACCTGATTTCACAGAACAATGAATGTGAGACCTACTCTCGTAGTAGACCCAGTCGAAACCAGCTTCCACCGCTAACCTGGCCAGCATCCCATACTTGGACCGATCTCTATCCGATGTGGTGATATCTACCGCGCGACCTTCGTAATGTAAGGAGTCCGCCGAATGGTGACCTTCTTCATCCCATGCCTCGGTGACACGAACCTGAACCCCCGGCCACTGGTTCATCACTGATATCGCTAAGGTGTTTAGTTTTTCGTTACACTTCTGTAAATAGAATGCTATTAATTACAAATTTTAGGTGTTCGGATGTTAAAAAGTATAAATTTGAACATAAATCTTACACGATTAATTATTTAATTATTGATCGTACTTTTTTCGAATTATTTAATTTCGACATATCTACATATTATACATATTAGTAGTACTTTAAATCTCCTATAGCTTCTTTCATAGCAAGGACAAGAAAAACTAATAATACATTCATTTATAATATGTATTAAACACTCAATATACAAATTATGAAATTAATATATACGACAAAAGGGTTTCCGAGATTCGTTTTTGAAGCTATTTTTGCCCATTTTATTAAAATAAATTTTTAAACGTTAAATCAAGTCTTGATGTTCTCTAAAATTTGCTAAAAATACTTTATCGCTGCTGACAACTTTGTCGTGCCGATCACTAATGCCCGGTTATTCGTGTTCAATTCTCTGATTATTTTTAAAACTAAATAATTTTATCAATGTGAGGATAAAAGTGTTAGTTAAGTAACTGACAGATATTACTAACTGGCAGATAAATTTTAGCAACTACAATGCTTTATCTTGCAGATAACTTCTATTTAACACTCAATAAACGTTTTATTGAAATTATCTTGTGAATAAAATTTTATCTGCAAGTTGATTTATTTATCCTCACATTGATAAACCCACCCTTAGTAAAGAATTTAGTAAAAGATTTAAAAATGTTTCACAAGGAAACGAATCTAGTTTTGACTTAGAAACTCGAAACTTCATTTAAAGAAGGTCGGCCACATTGTAAAAAGACCGAAAGTGATTTTTCAACTGCAAATATACTTTTACTTTTTCCTTTGCTGCCGAATTATACATACATATGAATGATATTTCCTTTTATTACAATAATCTACATTTACGAATTTGATACTTAGGTGATTGTCATCTTTTTCGCAGTAAGCCACTGTCCAGTGAGCTTCGAACAACGTCTTCATTATTTTGGTTTTTTAGTCGCAAGTGAGAATTTCTGGCATTTTGCCATCATAATTTTAGTGTACAAAATTCAGAAATTTTTCAGTAATTGTTATGTCGCCTTTTTTCAATTATTTCTTTGAGACACTGACTAATATCGGTCTACTTTCTACTCATTTTGCAGGTTCTGCTGATTGTTATATTAATCTATTGGATAAGTTGTCTAACAATTCAATCACACCTGTTTATTACCTGTCTGATTATTTAATCATTTAATGATCCCCAGTGATGTCAATGTGCCGAAGTCCCATTTATCACGTTAATTTAGAGACAAATCCATCTATTTCGGACATGTTTGGTGCACATGCTCTACCAGTCAACTAGTCTTCTTCAAAGTATCCAAACAAATTTTCCCTTGGTTTACTGAGAATTTATTTAATATTGCTGGGTGATAAGTCTTTAAATTAATTCCTTAAACCTAACTTAAACAATGATTGGGACTTTTACAAGGGACTTCTTACTATACTTCCATGGCAATAAAGATAAAAAAGATTTGATCGAGCAACAAGCTAGTGGAACAACATTCATACTTATTTTTCTAGTTTTCTAGTGCTACTCCTTGTCACCCCACCTAATGACTTATTTTGTTTTGGGTTTCTAGTGTACTATTATTAGACTAGGGATTACAATGCTCTCTTTTGAGGAAGTATTGTATAGGAGAAGGAACAGTTTGTTGTCAATGGAATTGCTTCCAAAGCTTAGGAAACTATGTATGTGTTGCATTTATATAATACCTGATTTAAACTCATGCACACTCATGCCCGTTTCTAAACGCAAGTCGACATGTTGATTACTCAGACAGATCTATAAGAATTTTTTCTACAACGTCTAAAATTTTGGAGAAAGTGGTAGAGCGTCAGGTACGAACACGTCTAATCCACATTTATCAACCGATTGACTTGAGTAAACATGTTTTTGAAACGTCAATTCAGTACAATTTTAACGAAGAATCGCTTAACATCGAAACAACGCGTCGAAATAGTGACGAGTCACATTGAAAATAGCCGTTCAGTTTTGTTAACTCAACGTGATATCGTTGGAAATATCGTGGCCGACAAAACTATTCGTCGTTTGATGTTGAAATTTGTTGTGGTTGGTGAGAATTTTGTTGAGCACGGGACAGTGGGAGATCGTCGACAAGCCGTTCATAAACGCATAAGACGTTCTAGTGAACTGGTTGAAGCGGTAAGAGATAGTGTTGCCGAGAACCCACATGTGTCTTATCGTCACCGCGCTCAGCATTTTGGCGTCAGGGAGACCACCTTGCGGCGCATTTTGAAGGATGATTTGCATTTGTTGTCTGCCGACAGATGCAAAGGTCTGGACGGTTACTGGTTTCAAGAAGATGGTGCATCATGCCACACTGCTAACCAAACAATGCAGTTTCTGCAACGAAAATTCCCTGGAGGTTTGGTGTTAAAAAATGCCAATATTGACTGGCCACCAAGATCTCCAAATTGGACCTCTCCGGACTTCCTTTTATGGGGTTATTTGTATGCCAACAAGCCGCAGACCATTGACCAGTTCAAGGCAAACATTCATGCCGAAATCAGCGCTGTATCATCCGAGATGCTCCATATTTTACTTTGGTGAATAAAGGCAGCCACTGGATTGATGTATTCAAAAACTAGTCCAAATAAATTGTAAAGGACCAAATTAAATAAACATACCTTATATATGGAAATCGGTTGTCTCTTTTAAATTATTCAATATTCACATACAGACATAAAAGATGGCGCACTCTGTCTAGCCGCTAACAACACCTTGGTAAGGAAGAGATGTGCCAAAAATGTGAGGCTTTTGATAGCTGAAGATTTCAATTTTGATAATCGTATTAATAAAGTTTTGTGTAGGGTTTGTGTTAACCTAAAGATGCTGCCGCATAAACACAGCCTAGTCTGTCGAATCTTAACTTTTTTGACAATATCTATGAACCGTTTTCGAAGTTTTTATCGTTAGCGTATATAGGTTGCTTAAAACTTAAATTTTCGCTTTATCTTTCCTATTAGCATGCATTTAATCCTATTTCTTATCACATAAACTGGCTAAGTGTAGAAGGCTTACCATGGAGAAATGTAGATGTATTCATTTAGTTGTCATATTGCATTTATAAGACAATATTGCATCTTGCACCACCACTTAACAAATTTAATCAGACATCGCACTGATATTCATAATATGATACAAAAGAATAGATAGATAATAGAAAAGATTTTATAGAAACTTGTCACCACATCGCTCATTTTAAGAAGTAACTCGGCTATAATTCCATCATTGTTGTGAACAGTTTTTCATGTAATTTACCGAATGAATCTTTAAAATGAACCTTAAAAAAATGCTATCGGATGATCCTGCATTTACTTTTATCTTGGTTTGATGTGATTGGCAGGTATGCAGTCTTGAACAGTACGTTTAAAAATTGCATTAGTGCCGAGATACCTGGAAGATCAGGGCGCATGGGATTGATGTAGCATCCATAAATTGTTATAGAAAGATTCAAACTGAATTAGAATAGTTTAAGTTAAAAGAACCATCGGCTTTTAAATCAAATTTTTAATTATTCTGCGAAAGCAATGACGAGGAAATGCAAATTAATTTCAATGTAAATACGCTGAATCATTGTATAATACCAGACATAAATATGACGCCAGAATAAATTATTTTATATTTCCTTTTACCATAGAAATAGGGTAAGGTTTCGACAAATTATATTTATTTATACCTGTCGTGGTTTTAAAATTATCTGTTACTACCCTAATATTGTGACGTCCCACACTTCATAAACCTTTGAAATACACCTTAAACTGGTATTATTGTATGGTATCGTAAAACAATAGGTATATATTTGCTTCACTTCGTCACATTTATAATCTTACAGGTACACAAATTACGTTTATAAAACTAATAATTTTACAACATCCGGTATTTGACAAACAATGGCATAAAAATGAACCTGCGAAATGACGTTACTTGAAGTGAGAGTATAATAAAATCTTCCATAGAGGATTAGTTAGTAATTGTGACAAAAGATAATAAATCTAGAAAGGATAAGTTAATTTTTTTTTAATTCTTATGTGCGTATATACAATCATTTGAAATAAATTTTCTGGATTAACTTTTTTATAATCATCTCTCCGTTTAATCTAAGAATTAGGTTATCAAAATATTTAGAATTCCTTTATTTCGTAAAGTCATGTTTCACTCTCTTTTTAACAGATCTATTAATAACAGCTAAAAAGCATTAGCCGTCTCGAAAAAAAAACAAATTGTCTAATACTCTTTCTTCATCGTTCTAATCGTATTAACATTCTAAAATTCTTCATTTCATCTTTAATTAATTTTGTAGCAACGCCAATTCCCTTTCTAGACATGAATTATTTTAGCATTTGTTTGTTGTCAACATGATTTACAAGCAGGAAATCGACGCCGACTTGTTTTGTACGGCTTTACGCAAATTTCAATGAGATTCTTGAATCGTTGTTCTCAGTTAACGGATACAAGTAAGCGACAAAAGGGAGTAGTATCATTGTCACCGTAGCAACATGCTGTGTTACTCCGCCTTACCTTTCTAACCTTTCGCAGTTGAGGAAATGTTTATGGCGAATTGATTTCACGTATGCCAATCACTGATTCAATAAGAAACGTACATTTTTCGAGTAAAAGTCAAAATATTTGAATTACGAATTCGTTTCGGATACAATACAGTATTTGTAGGTTTGCGTTAGCTTCCCAAATCTGTCTATTTTGTATTTGTGTGTCGGCTTTGTGTAAAGAATATGTTAGAATTTGCTGAATATACTCACTGAAAATCGTTATTTTAACAAATCTTTTTAACAGTTAAACACACAGTTTATATCTGCACCATTATTATTCACAAATTAGTTGTTAGTTATGTAGGGATAGACTTGAATAAGTTTTCCTAATTATACACAAGATGAGGATATTATTAGTATATCATATGATTCACTGTTTGACCCTGAATATTCCAAAAGACAACAACAACTTTATGATTTATTTGCCTTCCTGAATGCTTTCTGGTTAGTATGTAACCCACAAATTAACTTTTATTTAGAAATAGATTTTATGATTCGTATACTAGCCAATGATACTTAGGGTGATATGCTCACCAAGATCTAGTAAAGAGAACTGTATATAATCCAATTGTTATATAAAATGTTTGTTAAAAGAAATTCCACTATATTTCCTTTCTCCAGATTACTTATGACAATTCAGTTTCAACAAATGTGTTACTGTTTATTAATCTAAAAGTGAAATTGAGTTACTCTTTGAATACGCCTTTCATACAAAAATGTCGTGACACATAAACTCTTATTCTTAGGTGGATACCTTTTAATGTAAAAATCACCACTGATAAATATTACCTCCTACTGCTCAGATGCACTCATTCAACATTTTTAAATGGGCATATGGGTCGAGTGATAAATATTTTGAAAAGTGTTATGGCCATGATAATGACAGTCATTTGTTTTTTATACATTCCGAAATGAATAATATTGCAATGTGTTTGTTATTACATCAGACATTTCCTGTTTGATATTAATGGATATACTTAATCTGACATATACGCTAATTTATCTCTGAAGTGAAATTTAGATAACGGTGAGTAGAAATTGCTTAGTTGTTGGAAGTAATCGGGACGTTAAGAGAGTGTTGCTGCTTCAGCATGAGCTTATTTTGAACGTATCCATTCATTATTACTAACTAGTTCAGTTTCAGACCACAAAAAACATAACATAAGCGCACACGTACTGTCACAAATAATGCTGCATTATTAATTCTTCTTGGACAGCCTTGGACATCTGTTTACAGAAGTCTGATACTCGGAAAATTTCATCCTTATAAAATATAACTTTTTCACGAGCTCAACGATGTCGATTGATCGTCGGTTACAGTTTTGTCAAATAATGTCTAAGCGTGTTCAAGAAAATCCAAATTTACGTCATACATAAAGGCATATAACGTTGACTGGCTGGATAGGTATTCCTGGAAATCACTAACTCCTAACTCGATTTATTAGAAAACAGAATAGATCCCCTGATTACCCAAAACATTAGACAGTAATTTTTTAGTCTTCTAATTATTTTTCCCATAAAATGTAGCTATTTCACATTATTATATACGAATCGGAAAACATTTAGATCAAATGTTTCGTGGGTAGAGGATATTGATTGCTTAACTGGTCAGATCCTTAGATATGACACCATTTGGTTTCTTTTTATCGAGATACTTAAAATTCAAAGTTTATACCACTAAACTGGTTAATTTAGAGGAGTTATGGCTGTATAAATTGTTGATAAATAATAACACCAAACATATTGGAATCAATTCGATGGAATTTTGAACGTTTTTATTATTGCCTGGAAGTTGGTGGTAGATATTTTGATTTTTAGCCTTTTATTACTTTTATCTGCATGTTATTAGGAATTAACATCAATTAGGTAAGCCTTTTCTGGCCGTATCTTGATGTGTACCACTTATTGAACCAACAGTTAATAGGATATAGTGTTAATTGAGCTACAGCTAAAAGGAAACAGCTGACGTCTTCTGTCGATCATCCAAAGTCCTCCTTGTCGGACCGCTCTTTTGCTGTTAAGGCAGTCACATGTGTTTCCACCACTAGGCCCATTCTAGCAGGGGTTCCAGAACTTTTCCTAGTTTTTATTTTTGACCTACCTAAAGTTGCGGGCACCCATTTGGCCAACTATGCGGATGACATGGTAGTATACACTTTAAAAGACGTTGGACAAGCTCTTGTCTTGATCTACCAAATGACGACTAGCTATCAACCACGAAAAATATTTAGCGATCAAATTCTCGCAAAAAAGATCTGTTCCTCCAGACAAGATCCATGTTGAGGACGTCCGTCTACCTTAGAGCCCTGCCTTCAAATATCTAGGTATGACGCTGGACTCCAAATTCATCCTAAAACATCACTTCTTTGAGGTCTCTGCTAGATTTATAGCACAGAGGTCGATTGTGTCTCAGTTTCTATGCAGCAGAAGCCAGCTGAGTTTAAAAATCAAACGCTTGATTTACACCTCATTTTTAGTTTAACTTACGATTCCTTGGTTTGATCGAACTCTGCAGACAGTCATAGAGAAAAATTAACATTCTTCAGAATAATATCTTGTGGCTTGATGGCTGTTCGAAGAACCAGTCGAGAAGATTTCGAGATCTGACAATATCTTAGTCAGGAAACTATTTCATTTCGACATTTGCACCACCACTAAGAGTATCTAATCTCCCTTCTTTTGGTTTAAAATATCTCCATCTATTGAAGGCCACCTTATATACTAGTCACTTTTGGTTCCAATGTCCCATTTTTTTGTTGTATTTCTTTTGTTTTATTGGTTACAACCTTACCTGAGATTCCGTCTAACCCTACATACATTTCTATTGATGATAAAACTCTTATCGTAGGACTAAAGGGTTAAAGGGCGTAGAGTCCAAACTTAAGAAGGAGAAGAAGGCTCGTAGTAGTAGTAGTAGTAGTAGATGTTTTCTGTTCTCTGTTAACATCATAAAAAACCGAAATACTGCAAAAATATTCCATTCTCAGTATTTGTCATTATCCGAGGCAAAATGTGTTAATATAAGATTTGTTTGTTGATATATGAAATAGTGAAAATGTGATTCATGTTCATGAAGGTTTTCTGAAAACATTATCGTCCTTGAAACAAAATTTTGTAGTTTAGTTTTACTAGTAGTTTTAGTTTAGTGTTTAGTTTAACACTTTCAGGGAACACACACAAGAACACAGTCTGTAATATGTAGCTACTGAGTTATTTAATCGTATATGGGAAGAAATAAAAGCCCTGATATACGGATTTTTCCCCATATTGTGTGAAGGCCAAGATGACTGTCTTTTACTAAACCAATTGCATGTTAGAAAAGAAAACACTTGAGTACGAAAGTTTACATGATATAACCGTAATATAACGTTGAAAAATGAAAAAAATACAACAGGCAGGAAACTACAAGCTCCTATACACAGGCACTATTCAATTATGGCATTAAGTCAGTGATTCAATAAAATGGATTGAATAAATGGATTCTAGATATAGTGAATCTAAAATCGTAAGTGTAAAGTAGAAATTAAGAGAAATAATTAAATAATTATACGTTTTACGAAGTCTCTCAGAATATTTAGTAGCTGTAATAATAAGATTAATTTTAATTAGAACATTCATTTTATCGCGCTAATGAATCAATTATACGTGCAATTAATTTTTATGTGCATTAACATAAATATAAGAAAATAACGGCAAACCCCCACAAACGCACGTGTATTGCTATTACAAGTCCTACATACATATATGTATATATATATATACATACAGTCTTCGAAAGATAAATCGCGGTTACAGAGTGGTAATGCATCAATTATAAATGCAAGCGACGATAATTTTAATAAAACGGTTATCGCGATACTCCAAAGATATTGTTAATTTAATTAAATAATTAATGTTGAGCGCTAGTCGTGTAAAACATGACGAGTAATTAGCATAATAGTTATCGCGGTACGATATACATGACTCTTGTGTGAGAATCCGCAGATATGCGTGAAATAGTAATTAAATGCTCTGCATAACTTAATTAACCATTAATTCCGTGTATAATTAACGCGTTTACATGAAAAATAACACCGTTTAACGATGTCGACGTTATTACGTTTTCCACATCAAAGTTTGACGTTATTAGTTAATTGTTTGTGTATCTTACATTAGATATTTTCTTGCGTATAAACAGATAGAAAAATATTGGAATCATGCTTTTTATTATTGAAGATAACGATAAACAACTAAACAGGAAAATTCTTATGTGTTTGTAGATACATACAACGCTATGATTTCCTGTTTTCAATGTATATTTCAACTATAGATTTATCAATTTTTAAATAGGTATGTGCTTTCTAACACTGAGGCTTTAACTTGGCAGCTATTGAGGTATTAAGATACACAAGTCAAATAAACTATGAAGAATCTAGTAGTAGTAGGATTTGGTATCATTATATCAATTAGAGAATTAAAGATAAGTTAATTGTTTATCAAACATTATTACCTTTAATAACTGAACTGAATAAAATAACTAGCTAGGATTGGAAGAATTAGAGAACAAGTGATGAAGAACACCAGAAGAGAATTACCATCAACGAATCATCAGAGAAGTCATCAAGATTAAGAACCACAACAATTTCAATTGAGAGAACGGCTATCCACTTAGCAATAACTGGAAGATCGTATTACGATGACTCGTTAAAGTTAATGCAGCGAGGAATTCATGCACCAGTAGAGATACCGACATATACGTATTTCTAGTTTACGTTCAGCTTTTGACCAGTATTACGTTGTAATTTTGATTAGCTTTTGATAAATATATTGATATGCGTGTTGGAAATAATAAGACCTAACAAAACTTTTTGATTTGTTAATATATCTTTACCTTAGTTAAATTTGTGCAAGTGTATGTTTCTCTTGCCTGAGAATTGGTTAGTTTTTCCGTTAGTGATTTCCATTTTCATTTATACCCTACAAAACTTCAACCAAAATAAAATAAAAAAACGCAAAACACATCATCATATATACTATATGGGGAAACTTCAGACGCATAATTCCAACAATACAGCTCTATATCATTGATCTATTATATGTCTGGAGACGTGACATTCCCAATCTGAAGCAGCTGCTGCAGTAAATTCTAGAAATATGACTATCGTTACTTATTACCGATAATGGACAATGAAGGATGAAGGACAATTTTTACTTTTTAAGAAATGGAGCTCAAAAAACATTCATACATTGCCGTAAAATTAATTCTTCTCGCTCCTTATGCAGCAATACAACAGTTGAGGTAGGTACATACATTGACTTAGTACGAACAGAAATTCTGTTAAACAATTGATGTATCATTCGCTTTCAATAGTAGGATTGGACTCACGCTAAATTCCAAGCATGGTTTTTGTTAGTTAAACTTAACGGGTTATTATTTATCTTTAGAAAGCATTGCGAGTGATGTTTTACTTAAATTTTTCACTATGATATATTAGATACAGATAATCATGTTGCTGTTAGTTGTAGTGCTTTGTAAGTATAAAATGAATATTAAAGTGTATTGAAGCATTAAATTATGTGAACAGATTCTCGTTTCTTAAGAATAAAACTGTGTCCAGCAAAAATGGAAACGATTACTACGTGAATGATTGGTGCAAAACAGTCTAGTTAGTCGGTGAAAGAATTTATGCCTAGTTATCTAAGAAATCAAGAGAGAAACAATCACCACCGAGTTTAAGTGATGGTTTGGTTGGGCGTTTCTCATAATGGAGGTAACAATTTGTGAGAAAGACGTAGAAATTTCGACTGACGTTTACCAAGACTTCGTGTTGGAATTAATAACAAAGTCACGTAATCACATTTTCGATAAAACAAGACGATAACTTTCCAGCAGGAAACTTGTTTAACTAATAAAGTCAAAACTACCCAGACCTAATTTCGACAAAATTTATCAAGTTTTAATATCAGCGTGCTACAAGTAGTATGGCTTGGCAGAGAACCATGACTAGGAACAGGTTCAACAAATGGTTCGCAAACAATATTAGAAGACAGCCAGCAGCAGAAGGACGTTTTAAAGAAGACATCATGGAGGAAAGGATTTGCCTTCTATTCAATCGTCCATTTACTGCAAAAGTGTCACTTCAATTTCTGAAGAGTATAGTGATGCATTGGAGTATATAAGTTTTGTTTAGCCTAGTAACCAGCGTTGAGAATTAGGTTTTCCATTCTTCATAAATGTACTTTTTTCGGCAAACAGTACTTGTTTTAATGTCTAGAAACTTTTATCATCTTATTAACCCTATATGCATATTTGCTTTTTCAGTAGAACTGAAGACTAATGTAACATATAGTGTGGAAGTTCTTGAACACTTTCCCAAGTTGTCAAGATTTACAGAATCACTACTTTTCCATTTTCTACCACAATTCTGATGGCGGAGAAGTTTGGAGTCTGTCCATCAGGGAAGTTCAAAGCAGACGTAGATACTTGTCTTAACGATGTCTCGTTAGAAAATATTTCTAGTTCTACATTATTGATACAAGAAAGAATTTAATGGAATCTCATACTGGGTGCCCAAATTCAAACGTACCTATAAGGTGGTCAGAACAAAATTTCAGTTAGTAACGCTGACTAACTGGTAGCAAGTAGTTAGTTAACTAGTTAGTTGAATAGTAAATAAACGTTAATCCTAACGTAACTAAACATATTGCTTTTGACTAAAAGCTTGTCCCAAATCAATAAAATTAAATTGAGGAGATAAACCGTTGGTTACCTAATTCCTATCGATGTCTTTATAAGATTATCACCGGACTGTAGAACTGTAAAAGTATGTTTTAGCGAATTAAAAGCAAATGTCAATATCAATATTATAAAAAACTAGACATCAATATTTTATTAAATAAACTGCAGATCAGATGCACAATAAGACAGGTTTATTAAATTTATGCAATGTGGTTAGCTCATAATATTTGCCCTTAACTAACATTGTACGAACTATTAGTTTTCAATCCTGCATAATAGAAAATTGCAGACTGAAGTGTTTATTTTCTTCGGGTCAAGTCTTGTCGACTTGACTTATTTTCTAAGACGGATTTGAGTACAGCATAAATATCATTTATAACATTTGAATATTATGCAGTAGACAAGACTGTACTAGACTTGTTGATACCACTTATATGTAGCGCCAATTATGCACTTAGTTTTGTACAAGTTATGTTTGCATACACACATATGTTTAGGCACTATCTGCTCGGATTGTTGTTTAGTTGCCCGCATATCTTCCATTTTAATTCTAATTATAGTGACCAATTCGCTGGACAGCAGTATTTAATTATATAATTTATATTAATATAAGTAGGTCATATCTATTTTAGCGTATTATTTAAAAAGTTATTTAGTTAAGTTCAAGTTCAACTGGAGTTAAAATTTTAGAAATTGAAAAATAGAACGAACGTAAATCCGCTGAAAAACAATCCACAAAGTGCTTGGGAAGATCAATTACTGCTGGAACATCTGAGGACACAGTAGACAATTATGAAATGACACTGAGCCAGTAATTGGATATATAAAAGGTTTTTTACAATTGACATGGAAATGACTGATCAACCATTATTACATTGCTTTCAAATGTCAATTCAAGGGACGCACCAAAATCAGTTTATCTTCATCTGTGACATAAATTGTTATATTGTAAATGATTCAGAAAACGATTTAGTAAAATTTATTACTATTTTTTATTTAATAACCTTAGAATTGTATCTACTACTGAACTTGCTAATGTTATGTAATTGAATAATGAATGTCCCATTAGTGACAACCGGTTCAGAGTATAAGAAACGAATGTTTTAAAATATCAGGAAGGTAAAATGATATTAACTGTGGAACCAACCATATGTCAAGGAATCAAGAAGAAATCATTAATGAAACCTAACAAGAAGACTTGAAAAAAAGCTTTTTTACACAAATCTATGCATCTTGATGCAGTGAATTTTAATGATGGGTAGAAAAGGGTTTCCAATTCATCCAAGTAACTGAATTTGTGGACTCCAGAAAAGCTTTATAATTCGAATTAGAGCTGTAAAATTTCATTTAAAGACCTCGACAGATATGTTTTAAATTTGTCTTAAAATATTGTAATTGGATCTGGAATAAAGGGATAACTCTTTTATTTAGGGCTTCATCAGTCAATATTTTTGTGCATACAACTTAACGTAGACAAAACAAGTGTAACGGCTTTTGGTAAAATAAATGATCAGATTCATCAAGGCTGTGAGGTTTCTAAGTATGACTCTAGACTGTAAACTAAAATCATACTGACTGTCTTATGGCTTAATTTTTTGGGAGGTTGCTGCAGGTGCTCAATAAATTTTTTTGATGCAGAAAAGAATTATTAGATGCATACCGAACGCGCCCAGTAGATCGTTTTGTAGACCCTTATTTAAGTCACTTACTATACTTCCACTATCCTCTCTTTTTGTCTTGAAGTTATTGACATATTATTTTAAGAATCAATGACAGATAATAAGCATCAGAACCACAAAATATAAAAAGGCAGTAACTTCGTCCATCATTATGGCATGCATTATGAGGAAGGCTTTCAAATTCTCCTTGCTCGGAATTACACTAAGGATAGATTCGTTAAATTAGGAAATTCTCTTTTATGTCCTAATTTCCTTCTGTTTATTTTAATTCTTTTCTTTAAATCTCTTCTTGTCGTAAGTTTTGAAAGATATATCGTTAAGTGCTTGTGCACTTTCGTTGTTTTAGAAAGTTAAATCGGCTTTCTTAATTCTCTGTATATACAATTTATTGGTTAGTTAAGTTGACAATATTAATCGCCTTGTGATTACAGATATGTGCATTACTGGTTTTAACAATGCATTGTATTATTTTCAATAATCACTTTCACTCTTATGCAACAAAATACGACGAAGTAGCTAATCTGGTCGCATAAGTTTTCTAACTGCATACAAATTCCATTTACACATTCATATGTACAAATATGTATTATGCATCTACATACATACATACATGCAAAGCGTTAGAGTTGTTATATAGTTTGCACTTACAAATTTTCTAAAATATATTGATATAAAACTGAAATGTCTACACAATCATCCATCATTATAAATACGATAGCACGTTTATTTGGTATACATATATTGAGCAATCCTATAATGCAGTGAAGAAAATTCTTATATACTAATATGCGGTCGGATGTTTAAGCCGGCTTACCGGTAGTCGTCTTAATACTGTCTGGAATCCGAGAATTATATTTGGCTACTGCTGAAAAGCTTGTAACCAATCACGATAATATTGTTAATAGATAATAGGCTTTTGTGGTGTTTTTTGTATTGATTTGGAATCAGAAGAGATCTGCGCTACCAAAATCAGATAAGCGTAGTTCTCACATATTCTACAAAACAGGTAATGCTATAGTCATCTTTAATTCTATATCGCTTGTGACTTTATAATAGACTGTCACCTCAACGCTATGTATAAGTACTCATATTTAGATGCAAAAAATTGCTAATTTAAATATATTTGGATTATGTATGTTTGAAAACGGCACAAAATGTAATAACCATCACCGAATTGTTAAGAGTACCCAATTACTATATATTATTATTTATTATAAGTTTAATTGATTGACCTCTATTACGTATAACGAGCCTCGTTTCATCAACTAAATCCGTTCGTGAACTTTGTAAAAATGTAAATAAACTTCTTGGACACTTTAAAGGCATCGTTGAATCACATCAATCAAATTTTATAGTCTTCCAACCATCCATCCGTAGGCTAATTGTCCTGGGTAGCAAATTGTTATATTTTTAGAATTCTACACAGTGGTTTTTTGGATAGAATAAATTACAATAGTTCTTGTATCTTTAGATGTTGTCCAAAGTGTTCTCCAAATTATTGATCATTGGTATTGCTTAAAAACAGTGATTGATATCCCTGTGAAAGAATTTATTGATCTTCTTGCCTTTCCATCCAATTCTTGGACTTTTACATTCAGTACTTACTATGAAGCAAAAATCTGGTATGTCCATTGGGTCTTATTGCAGCCTTTATCGTGATAGACTGCCCGTCAGTCATTTAATAGTTTCTTCTCAAATGTTTACTCTATTTAATAGTTTTCATCTCATTCTGTAATTTACTATGGAAAGTGGAGATGAACGTTCTCTTCTTACTCTATAGGGTTATTCAAATAAATTGGCAAATCAATTGTACTAGTTTGATTCCCTCGGATCCATTTTTGATAGTTTCGGTTGAACAGTCAAATAAGTTTAAATCTGAAAAAGCAGATTCGAAAAGCAGTTTTATGAGGTCCATAGTTGCTACATAGTTACCGGATTAGTTATAATAGCGAAATGAGCACCGTGGTAGTTTCAGTTAATGGTTAATGGTTAATGGTAATTGATCATGTTACTTGAATACCCTTAATTGTATTACATTTTTCATTGCGTATCAGATTTAATACTGTAGTCCTGTTTATTTCTTGACCTGAAACTAACCAATTTTTCACCATAGTTCTCCATATTGTTGATCTTAGCAAATATTAATTAGAAGCATCATGTTTTTGTTTTATAATTTGTTGTTGCTTTATAATTCTTATTTTGTTCATTATCATCGTTTTCCCATTCCTCATCATTTATGGCATACGGAATTAAACTATATCGTTAAACTTAGATTACTAATTCATCTCTCCTTTATCCTATAAACATTCAATAATTAGTGCAATAAAAGATTTCGAATTTCATTGTCTCAGGGTTCACCAATAGAAGCGTCAGAACTTTAGAATGCAACCTTGGCAATACTGCTTAAACTACGGAGTCTAGGTTAACATTGCGGTTGTCAGTAGTGTCTTTCAAGTTATTATATTATATCTAAAATAAATAGTAGGTTGTTGAAAAAGTTGAAAGAGTAGGTAGGCTAGTAGTAATAGTAAATAAATTAACACATGTGCACTGTTGAAATGCTCGTTCAGCAGAGTACATTCCATATGTTCATCTAAAACCTTATAAAATTCAAATGACCCAAGAGCTTAAAACCTATAGATTCAGTTGAACTTCGGTCTAAATTTTGTTTCAAAAATGATATTTGGAAAACAGTCGCTGTTTGGTGCGGTTTCTGGGCTCATGGAGAATTGTCTTCCATTTTTTTTTACGACCAATACAGAAATCGCCTTGCTGTTAATGACGAGCACTATACGATTATTATTATTTGCGACCGTAATTATTAAATATTGACTTGAACAATGTTTTCTTTCAAGAAGACGGTACCACTTTTCACGCATCTCGTGAGACCATCGAATTATTAAAAAAAATTTTTCGTGGGTCGGTCATTTCCAGCCCACATTTTGCGATTTATCACCCTTGAAATTTTATCTTTCGGGCTACCTGAAGTCTTCGGTTTACGAAAAGAAAGACAACTTAAAACTGAAGACTTAGTATAAATGAAAAAATAATCAGAAAGTGGGTCACGAGAATTTATTTATGTCAGCTAAGCAGAAGAAGGGAAGGTGATATATTATTTGTATTTTTTATTGTGACCCACGGTAAAGTTCTGACGTTCTTATTGGTAAACACTTTTTATGAAGTTACAGTACAATTATGTATGTACATACAAACAGAATTTTAACGCCCTCTAAAGGCATGTATGTACATATGTTGAATGTAGGCTACAAAATATGACGCAAGTAGACAATTTTAAAAAATAAGCTTTTTCAATGCAATTTATCAGCCATGCTCTATCTTTGTCTTGTATTTGAAAATATTGGAAAAACACATTAATCAATTTCTACTTGATCCTACAATATATTGGTGTTATGGTAAACTACATAAATCACGATTACTTAACTAGGCGAAGACTAACATATTTTACGAGGGAAGTGTTTATTTAGATGGAAAATGTATCACTTAAACCTTTTTAACGCAAATTCTATTATACTAGATGTTGCAATAAGTATATGGTATTTATTGATTTAAGGATTTTTTTAAGTAGTAAATTCATCTGTAAGTTAACACATGATCTATCGTGAATAAAGTATCAATCTAAAGTATCTCTGAAGTTTTTTTCCATTAGAGCACTCTTAAAAAACCTGTTTTTTTTTTAATTTTTACGCTATTGGCCAATGATTGCCTCATATCGGAAATTTACTTCAACAGTGAAAATATCTTTTCTACATACAGATGTTTTAGTATACTAAAGGCTACTCCAAGATTTTAAAATTGCCTCAAAAACAGAAAAAAAGTCAATTGAAAAACGATCATGACTACGTCTACAGTTTTAGAGTGAACGTTAAATATTTCATAAAGCTGTCAATTAATAATACCCAATAGTGAATAGTAATTCAAGAGCGGTACCGGAACGTCTTTCACTTCATTAATCGGGCATCTTCCGGCTGTATCTCGTTCATAAGGGGTTGATAGAAATAAAACCGAAAAATTCATTCACGTTAAAATGACGTATTGTTTATGTTGCTGCACATCTACATATCTAAGATAGTGTGCAAGGAAGCGAGGGCATGATGGACTTAAGGGAGCATCTTGTATGGCTATCCTTCGGAGCCTGTCATGACTAGGGCTAGTAATAGCACACTAGTCAAGACCAATGTATGTGGTGAAGGACCACATCCTACACGAGATGCTTTTGTTCTATGCTAAACATATTGGATCTAGACCTGCCGGTCGAAAAAACTGGGCTTTTCTTGTAGATAACCCGTATAGGGAAACAAACTTTCCTGTTCAGCTGTCGTTTCGTGGCCTAGAGCCTGCATATGGGATAAACTCGCACAGCTTCATCATCGTCAAATCAAGCTCTAGGTCTATGTTCTTCATATGAGATGAGTTACTGAATAGATTAGTCTATATCGACCAATCCTTGAGGCACTCCATAGTATAAATACCTTACCCGTGTACCGGGCACTGCATTAGGCCAACTTATTCTTCCCTCACTAGTCAGATCTGGCTGATGAGACTATAAGAACAATGTACATACATCGATAGCATTCTTGAAACTGAAATACAATTTGAAATTGACTTTTAAATAAAAATAAAATTAAAACAGGGATTATTTAAAGTAATCTTGTTTTAGAATTTGTTAAACACAATAAATGCTTGTACGTATCCGCGAATAAAACATACTTTGACACTAACTTGAAAGTAGAAATTGTTGGCATTTAATACCCACTATCATCGTAAGACGATGAAAAATTGTCTTCACTACCATCACCATCGAAGGCAATAATCAAGGATTGTACATACGAGTACATCAATAACAATGTAATCCTGCAATCTATATTTCATTTTTTTTGCAGTATTACTATGCTTTATAAAATCTTGTCAAGCAGAGGAATGCACCTTTAAGGTTCCACTATATGACAATTATTTTATACTCTCCAACTTTAAAATTTTGTTCTCATGTGAAACTGAGTTTTTTATTTGAGCCGAACCTAACTCAATTGGGTTAGCGATCTAAACGCTATCCTGTGATACTAATAACATTTTCGCCAAGTATTTATAGGCATATATTTTAGTTTTTGATGGACGTGTGTTAATGGATATCACACTACCTTCAGGAACAGCGTTCTGGTACATTGTTGAAAAGCCAAAATATTCCTACATTCATCTCTCTTGTAATAATCCACCGTAGTTTATACATTTACTACTACATCTACTATTACGTCAATAGAATGTACAGGCTTGTCTTTTATGAAGACCAAATTTCCTATTTTGCTAGCAATACTACCGTGGATTTTCATCTACATGTCCTTTTCTTAATTTCATGTCAAATTTTGGCTTGTCACACATTTTACAACTTAGCTGTAAATTATACTATTTTTTAACTTAATGCCTTTCTTTGTCTTCGACATCTACAACTGCACTAAATGTCAGAAGGATTTTGTAAAATATTCTGTAATTTTTGTAGTTTTATGTTACCATAGTTACGTCGCCGTCGGTCTCTTAGTTAGAGGGAAAGTAATGGCTAAACTAAACGTAAACAAGATGATCGTAGAGCTAGTGTGGTTAGCAGCCACTGTGTGGCTAATCGGCTCATCAAAGCCTACCAATTTAGAAAAGTCAACTAAGATCCTTTCCTTTTGTTCTTCTCCCTACATCAATGCCGGTTTTGAATTCTAAATGAAAAGCTATGTAGCTAGTTTATGATATGGACGTTATCCGTACTTCATAATAAAAATAAAGCACCATCGAAGGAATTGTTACCAAAAAATAACATTTTCTATAATTTAAAATGTCAGCTTGTAATCGTTCGTGCTTCATAACAGCAGTTGAATTTTAACAATTTCGTAAATTATAGTTGTTTAAAACTAATAAATGGTACGTGCCACATCACTGTTAAAGAACAATAAGAGAAGTTTTGAATTATTAGTAAAAAAACTCTCACCTTTTGATTTTTATATTATATCATATTAAAAAAATGTGCAGGGAGTTTTGTACTTGACTGTGTACAGTTGATGGATATCAATGTTGGAACACCCGGTATGATCTTAGTGACGCATCCATATGCTTTTGGGATATCAACTGTGAACCATTGCATTCAAAAGTTAATTAGCTCTGTTATGGTTAAGCATTTTGTAAGCCGGTTTTAAAAAGTGCTTTTTAAAGAGCGACTAATAAAAGCAATTTTTTGCTTCATTGAATATTTGCCAGCGTGAACTCTCTCGAGATATGTGCTAAAAATTTCCAACGTTACTGGGTATACGAAATTTAATCTTTTGTAAGAACCGTTCTGAAAAAAGGTATTGTCAGATTATTTATTTCCATTGACGTAAGGTTATCGTCCGTAAAGTGCAACACTGATTCCATTAGGTTGGAGAGCAGAACAGAGAACGACTTTCCTTTGGCTTTTCGGTGATGGGTATAACAAAAGCGAACTATGTAGAAGGAGAAAAGCAGAAGGCAACCATCGTGAAACCGAATGACCAACGACAGGAAATTTATTAATCGATTCAGTTAGACATTCCAAAAAAGGAGGTAAATATGAAGTCGGCACCCTTTTTCGGTGACTCTTGTGTGTATATACGTATGCGTATTCATTCTAAAGCAATATATTTAAAATGGGCTAATGGAAATATGTGTACATAGGAGCAATGTTTGTCCGTTTAGTTTTGACTCAGGTATTGTGTTGTCGGTTTTGTCGGCCCACCCTTGGGGACGATTTAACAAAAACCTTGCGGCTTTCCTTTTATTGTTAAAATATTGTAAACTATGGTTTCTTCCGGTATCCTATATAATCACACCACGATATATTTATATACAGGCTTTTATTTAAGGAGAAAAATAAAACTATTATTATCTAAACACTTCTATATAACAGGCAGGTACTTAAAATAATTTTATCATTTACGTGAAGTTAGTGGAGTCATAATGATATACTACTTGAATGATGGATGATGAAGTGTTACAAGTCAAAGATTATTATCACCAGAATAAATAAGGTTGCTTGTACTTTTATCAAAATTTTGTATGTAAGATGATTTATAGAAAATGCAAACAATTCTCAATAGTAAGTTTAACCTTCAAATTCAAAACAAATAAACTGTCAGGTGGTTCGGCAAGCAAATTTACATTAATAATAAATTATTATTTGTTTTTATTATTTAAAAATATATCTACATACTACTCGAACTCATGCTTTGTGAATATTCGCTATTATATATGTATGTATGTATATGTACATATTTCCTTGATTTATTGCAGCTCTGCTAACTTACAAGTTCTAAACTCTAAAATTAGTTCGTTAAATATTTTTGTTTTGAAATTTCGTTAGTTTAGCAAAAGATAGTGTTATATTTAATGCAAACAAATTAACAAGTTCTTGGTTTTCATTTAAACACTGATTTTCATACAGTATGATCCTAAAAATAGGATTTTGATTTAAATCTGTATGAAACCTCTATTGATTTCTGCCTATTACTTTTCGTGAATACATTTGGGAGATGGAAAGGTTCTATTTTAAAGGCGCTTGACTTTTTACCTAGTAACCAGAGTTCTTTCTCTTCAAAAGCACTAAAAGTTTTCTAAATATGGATATACATACATTTGTTTAAAAAGTAAGTAGTTTTGGCAACATCGAATACGTCGTAAGTAAGACGGACTGTTTTTCATTGTCACTATCTGATTCGTTATTCAACATTACAGTGACCTTCTGGCGCCCCTCACCTAGTTTTGCTGCTGAAGAAGCAACCTACATTAGTGGCGAAACGTCGAGTTTGAGTAAGTTGCATATATATTTTTATATTTTGGTTTTTAATTTTAATTTTTGTTATATTTTATTTTGTATTGTGTATATGTACTTTACTATGACGCGGTCAAAACCTGGAAGCCCTCATAACAGAGACTCTGACTGTGGAAGCCTTCGTAACAAACTAAACAAGAAATCACAACAGAAGGTATACTAGTTAACGTTGCAATTAAGTGGGAATCCTGGGAATGCTACGCTGCCGTATATCTGATAGTTTTATTAAAGCATAGGTAGTGTCCAGATAAAAATGAAATAAATAAATAATCTTAAGAAATTTCCTACACCGCAAGTTAAATAAGTAAGAATACCTTGTGAAGGGAGTTCAAATCAAAATTTAATAAGACGCAAGAAAGTTTGATACGTCACTAGCTTGCTAAAAAATAGGTGCCAAATTCATAGGCGTTTGCCGGGGAAAAAAATTGGAGTTATTTTGCTAAAAATTAATGGATTGACCTACTTTTTTGTAATGCCCTGTAACAAAGTCATAATATATTAAAGCATCTTAAGTAATTATAACCTGCGTTCATATGGTAGTCCATGATTTATCCAAATTTTAGCCGTGGTAACGACATTTAAATAAATAAGTTAATTAAAGTATTGGAATGAGATGAAATTAGAAGTTCAAAAAGAATTATTAAAACAAGAAGAATGCCTAAGAACCATCGCAGCAAAATTAAATGTGTTGCTGCTAAGATGGCTAGAGATAATACTGCCAAATATGAATACAGAACACAAGATTCAATGATCTTACCTAGGAATTTGAGGAACGCCGAAAAAAAAAACTGGATAAGCTGAGGTAAGGAATGTTGTATCATCAAGAGAATGTGGTTAGGGAAGCTATAAACTTTTGTCAAGAAGAGCGGTAAATTAAATTGGAGAACACCATTCAGGATACCATTCATTGCTTGGCCAAGCTTTTGGAGGATTTGGAAACATGGGAACAAAACTTGAAAGATAGGTTCAATATATTCAGCTACTTTTGTAATTAGATTGCGTTCCAAATGCATCCCTACCTTGATAATTCGAAGAAATAGAATCTTCCTATTGTTTTCAACATTGCTGCAACTCATAAATTCTTTCTTCCTACTCTAGTATTTCTAATTCCATCCTTTTTTTGCTATTTTTGCTCCTAGGAACGCTCGTAGATATTTCATTTCTAAACTTTGTATTGCAAGCACCCATTCGAACATCAATGTAAAGCAAATCTTAGTTTTGTAAATACTCATTTTTGCCTTTCTTGATATTTTTTTCTTAGCAGTAAAATTATTTTTTATTAAATGGCACATTCATGACACATTTTCTAGCTTCGCTGTAATTTCTGCGATTTGATTGCTTATCGTCACCCACAAATATTTTTTTGTTTGGACTATTTCTAGCATTCTTCCGTTCAGCCACATTGCTATGTGTGTTGCTTGTTTCCACCGCCAATATATTCGTTAATTTTTTTTATATGTGGTGGGTGCTTAGTTGCGGTGACTTCCTAAGCTGCATTGCTTTTACCATCACTGCAATTTTCGCGCTATACCTACTTGTGTATGAATGATTGTGTTGAAATGATCTTGTGACAGCACTACATCGCTTTTTATAACGCTGCGCTCACTCTCGCTCACGCTCTCAACAGTGAACGGTATGTCGATCGGATTCCAATTTCCCGTGAAAAATGTCACCCTCCTTCCGAAGAATGGAAACCCGGCTTCTATTGCTTGACCACAACGATAGTCAGCCGCCTTACCCACTGTGGCTATCACCCTTAATTGTAATAATTAATTCTTAGCTTCCTTTTGGGGAATTGATCACCACACCTCCACATACCATCAAATCAGTCAGAAATGCTCATTTTCCAATCTGAACTGGTGTCAAATTGTTTTTTTTTATTTTCACTCTTAGTTTTCACTCAGGATTAGATTAAGCAAGTATACCCTCTTGTCTAAGTATTTTTTCTGCCATAAATTCATCTGTCTATTGGTTCTCCAAACTCATTATACCGAAATGCTACAATATAATACATCTGTTATCAATTTGAACAGTTTAGCGAATAATTATATTATAATAAAATTATGTAAAAGAAAGTTGCTACATCATCTCATTTATAATAGTTAATCATATGCTAAATTAGATCTCAAATGTATTCATACCGTTTTATTCACAGCAACCCTGCACCAACACAATGGTGGAACAATATCTTACTAAAGTAGATACTAATATTTTTTATAAATAAATCTAAAAAGCATTAGTTATCGCGTTCTTTTCTTCTTCCTTGTAAAGTTGGCAATAGTGTTTCTAATAAAAGTACTCCAATATTCTGGAAGGCAGAAACCAAAAAAAAAACGAACGATAATAGGCTAGCAAATACAGTCCTCCTGTAAATTGTAACGACATCGTTTAGATTTATCGCGACAGTAAATCTTCAGTATGGGAAGTAATAAGTCAAATAGCCGAAGCCATTATGTGGTTTTAGCGATATTTTATGCGAACCTCAGTTTTATTATTATATAAAGCATTGCGAATGATAGCTTTCTGAAAACTAACTTAAATAGAAGCCAAAATATCGCAGGGGATATTCCAGTCTTTCCAAAGTATATTTTTTATGTACATAATTAATAAATTCTTGTATCGGTGAAAAAAAATCACACAGATACAATTAATTTGAAATAATATTCAATAAATCTTTGTGTAAGTCTAGTGTTTAACAACTACAGTAGAGCGAGTTAATTACTTAATATAATCTTAAAGTAAACAATGTGTGAACATAAACGCATACATATGTATGTAGGTATCCTTTAATGTTAGGTATGTCGACCTGCTTTCTGTCTATAACCAACACAAAGGTTCGAATTTGATACGCGACGATGCTCCACAAACAAATAAAAAAGTATACACATTGGGGGTGATATTTAAGATATGGAGACCCGAGATGAGGTGTTTATCCTGTTGGCAGTCGACTCAAATTTACCAAAATAAATCGTCGCAAATAAAACCATCGACGCGTGAATGAGAGATCCGTCGACGTAAAGAGTCACTTCTTGTTCGATCAAGGATTAAGTTACGGCGTTGTTGTTGATCCTTGATGTGACGGAATTCACTCGAGCAATAACGACCGAAGTAGTAAGTCCCCGATTTTGATGATGCTCGCACTCCCATCCGTTTCTTGGCAGCGTTCTGACACCGGCTAATTTTCAACATATCTCTTCTGAATACCTTTTCACGTCCGGTGTGCTGAGGTGATTAAAAGTAAATTAAAAGGTGTGAAGCAGCATATAATAACATTAAGTTATTTAGTATTCATCGCTGACAAAAGCCTACCTCTAAAAAAGTCAACATATATACCAACACAACATACGCCTCGTACAAAGACGAGAGACAATATTGACAATATTTTCCATTTACTAAATCAACTCGGTTGACTGTAGTGAAAGAAGATCACCGACCGAATGTGTTTTTACTTGTAAATGGCCGCCAAGGGGTCGTCTTGTTTGTTCAATTACATCGCGAGAAAGGCGGCAAAAAACTATTTATAAATATTCATATTTTTCGGGCGATTTATGGTCACTCACTACTACCAAACGCTAATGCTTTCAACGCCGTTACGTCTGGAAAACATTTGTCTTTGTCGGGGGTAACGATCTAAAATTGTTTTCTATTTAGCTTGTTAATGGCGATCTCTACTAACAAAATTTTATGCATTGTCACAAAATAATTTCCATAAAACACAAGAACACAAGAAATGAATTAAAACTCAGGTCTCAATGTACTACCGATCAATCGCCGGCTCAAGTAGTACAATCTCCAATCTGAAGAATATTGATGTATCCCTCTGGTGGTCTATGCTCCTTATGGACGTTGTAAGGATGCACATTGCTGGTGCATTCTTTTATTTAGGTTTATGTTACTGAATTATTTTCTTAACATAAACTGTAATGTTTAGTAATCGAAAGGATTGTCCCGTTTTCAATGCGGTCTTGGACAATTTTCAAAAAGTAGTTTAAATTTCATTGTTGTCGCAATTGGGGCTCAAACTAAGACAAGGTTTGCATGACTAAGATAACTAACAAAACAGATACCACAAAAGCGGCAAAACATTTTAAAAAAATCACACTACGCTCATTCACGTTCTTTATTTCCTTATTATTGAAAAAATAGAGTATAGGCTATTACCATTATAATGATGATCTGCAGCTATTGTACTTCTTTACTTTTTATTTTTCAGATAATACTGCTTACTGAGAACTTAAAACGTTTGTCAAGGTTGGTGTTTGTAAATTCCTATTAACTTAGTACAAGATGTCCAACACTACCATTTCTGCACATTGATCCATATTTCTGATGTATTTTTTCTCAATTAACTTTATCTCTGCGCTTACGCAGAATCGATCATTTATTATTTAAACACGCTTAAAAGTTTTATTTCAGTTTACTGACAGTGTTGCACCTTTTCAAACCCTTCGGTAATTTATTTGTCTTTTACTCCGGTTTATTTGTTAAAAACAAAAACGAATAAAATATATTGAATAAACGTAAACTAAACATCGCCCACATACAGAAAGAATTACATATTTACAATACGTTTAAAACTATTTTAGATAACGTATTATATCTACCAATAGTTTTGCACGTGGCTAATTGGTCTCAATTTCTCACGATCAGTATTAAACTGAAACGTCATGTTACGTCTGATGTAATTTTAGAACTGATAATTGTGTAAATTTGCAATTCTTTTCTAGAATTTGCGTTAAACATAACAAATTTACTGTAAACGCTCATTAAATACCAAAATAAAAGCGTGGTCTTAGTGAACTAAAAAAATGTAGAAAATGTTTGAAAAAACAAACACCGTTCTATGGTATTACTTACTAGAAACGCAATTTAGATTACAAACTTTTATATAGAGAAACACTATATAGTAGAAACTATAAATAGCCTTAGCTGGAGCTGTAAAAATAAGGAGAATTATTAAGGAGTATTTATTAGATTAGTAAATAATTTCTAATAAAAGAACTTATTAATAGCAAAGATATTTTTTTGTTTAAAGATTATAAAATAATAATTGCTAATCCTACATATTATCTACGACTTTTATCTAAAAAAACATTAATTCGAACATCTTTTAATTGTTTTAAACGTTATAATTAATACTATTTTTCTAAATTTCTTTAAAGACGGATTTTTCTGTAAGTGTTTGAATCATTTGTATGCTTTGTTTAAATCCAAAATAGACCAAAGTCCAGTAGAGCATTTTTATTGTTATGGAAAAAAGTCTAGACTGATTGTATTGCCTCCACACAACCCACACAATACTCTCACTCGTTGTGAATAAATTCTGTCATTTTTTTCAGTTCAACAGAATTTATTGTTATGTCAAAATCAAATCAAAATAATTCCAATAAATTTTATATTAAGCACTTTGCAATTAATTTAGACTCACCCTCTCTTACCTTAGTATGTATAATATTAAAAATAAAAATAGTAACTTCTTCCCGACTTCTGGTCTTCTGGTCCTTCTTTCCTTTGAAATTTTTCTTCTTTTCCCTTTTTTTCACTTTTCAATCTTTTCAAATCTTTTGAATCTTCGAACTTTTCCTTCACCAGTCTCTCTAATTTCTTTTCTTCTTTTCCTCTTTTCACTTTTCAATCTTTTCAAACTAATTTCCAATGTTCTTTTTCAAATTTCACTTTCTATTTTTTAAATGTTTTTCTATTTTTTAAAAGACTGACGTCTGACTTTTCCTTCTTTTTCACCTTTCAAAAAAAACCAATTGTTTTTTCTTGACCTCCTTCTCAAATTTTATTATTATTTTCCAAAACCACGGTAACATGAGTGTGCGTCGTACGTGTAATTTTGACAAAATATCTCCTAAATTTACAATGCTTAACATAATATTCTAACGAATTTTATTGGAAATTAACGAAATAACATAACATTATAATAATAAACATATAGCCTATGAGAATTTTTGAAAAATATAGGATTATTCTGCTTGAAACTGCGTGAGAAAAAATGGAGTTCCTCAAAGCAAATTGTTACCGGCAAATTGTATTTTGTAACTACCTTTTGCTAACCAATTTTCATAATAATCTTTGAACGGATGAGGCATCATTCAGAAAAATAGACATTATTAGTTATTCTGAAATTCACTAAATGTAAAGAAATGTTAAGTTGAAAGTCAATCTCTACAGGTAGAAAGTAAAATTATAACGATCGTTTAGTTCTAAACATTTTATTTAAAGTTTGGCATAAAATAATGAGCAATAGTACTCGGGGACAATTTTGTTTCAATGAGACTGTAATTGCCGATGGAGATATTTGGGCTTTTTTTAAATTTATATAGGCAGTCTTGATATTGTTAGATATTTGATCACGATATTTATGAGTATTATCTAAAACCAAACCCAAGCTCTTGACTTTCTTACTTAAAAGTATATTCTTAGGATCAATATTTCAGTGAAAAACATTATATATGTCAAAAATCTGTTTAGAACCAAAGAGAATAATCTGGGATTTGTCAGGGCTGACTGATAGATTATCTTTACATTATACCATAAAAAGATGATCTTTATTAGTTTTAATAGCAGCCGTACTCCATTTTGAAGGTATCATCCCCATATACATACATGAGACGTATAGTATTTATGTCCACATAAGAGATTAGAGGTGTATAATGAAAACAAACTAGAGCCAAGAATTGACCATTGTGGCACTCATTGTTTAGCTGGTTGTATAGAAGATCTATTATCATCTACATATTTCTACCACTTGATGATGATCATGTAAATAATTGCTGAATAAAGCAATTTCTGTAGTGCCCATACCGATATGCGTTAAGATTGATAATAGTACAGAATGATTACTGTATTAGCTGTAGTCCAGTAAAACAAGGCACGTAATTAGACTTTTGTCGGTTGCGTCAAGTAAAGCATCTGTCACTTTTAATGGTGCGGTTTTTGAACTATAGCCAACGCTAAAACCCGACTGCATTTCAGGGAGAACATTTCTGGAGGAGATATAGTTATAAATCTGAAAAACTACTGTTTTCTCTAAAATTCTTAAAACAGTTGAAATAATACTGAAACCTGTTGATGTGGAATTCATTTTAGATATTATTTCACTAACAAAGCACTTATTGACAAGAACAAATGAAAACTCAGAAATAAATTTACGATTATTAGTGTAATAAAAGCTCAACTGAGAAACATCTTCATGAGTGCTAGTAGACGTAGAGGAAATAAAGAAGTTGTCCATGTTATCAAGGTTACCCAAATGCGGTGGATTTGGGTAACCTTCATGTTACATTTGCTGCACCTTTCCCAATACCCAAGGTATCTAGCTGCTTACAGAAGGACTTCTGACCTCTAGAATGAGATATAAATTCAAAGTACTTAAGCCTTTTTTTTTCAACCTTAGTGTGTTGGTTGTTAAATTGTGTAAAGATTTGTAATAATCCCAATGTTCAACTTTTCTTGTTTTGTGAAATTTAGTTCCAAACTTCATCATTACTTTGATGTTATCTGTAATCCAAGGTGCAAGAGGCTTAGAAATTCGACGTCTTATGGGAGGAACATGTTTGTCAAAAAGAGACAATAAGTTTTGATTAAAGAAATCAATCTTGTTGTTAATGTTGGAGAAATATTTTTTGAAAAGTAATACGTCTGAGATCATCATTAAATTGTCTAATATTAAAAGAGTTAAAATTTCTATAGATTCTTGTGTAGCATTATGATCAGTAAAATTGCAACTCAAAATCCCACTTTCAGATTACAACGTCTTAAATGTCCGCAATTATTTTAATGAAATGTGCCAAGTCTTTCTACTTCCGATGCGCGAGGAATGGACCTCTGGTGGACCTAAATTTGAACATGGATAGGTTGTCTGGTACTCAGACGGATCCAAGACAAACAAAGCGGTAGAGGTTAGGATTTATGGACCTAAAAGCAAACTCTCTAGAACCCTAAGGTCATCCCCAACTATTTTTCAAGCGGAAATACATGTCATAACAAACAAGGACACAAGAGGCACAAGCATCTATATATGCACCGATAGTCAGGCCGCTTTAAAAGCTCTAGCCTCACATAGTTTTGAGTCTAAATTGGTCTGGAAATCTCGGACGAATGTGACAAAATACTAAAGAAAATTATATGACGAATGAACTTGTAAAGCAAGGCGCTGACATGCATTTCATTAGAGCGGAACCTTTCGCTGGCGTACCCAAAAGCCAGCTCAAGGAGAAAGTTCAAGAATGGGAGACAAAAGAAATGGTCTCTCTCTGGAGGAAAACAGATGGACAAACACAAGCAAAGAAATTTATTAACTCCACGTCAAACAGTAATAAAAGACTACTTGATCTCAACAAATCCGAGCTAAGGACTCTTACAGGCCTTCTGATTGCCCACTGCCGTCTAAGATACCATTTTAGAAAGATGGACAAAATTGATGAAGACACGTATAGATTCTGCGACTGGGAACTGAAACAGCCGAGCACATACTTTGTGAGTGCGAAGCGTTAAGCCGGCAAAGTTTTCAGTCTCTAGCGACCTTAACACCTGAACAGATCAAAGCCTTGGCACTCAAACTAGTCCTGAGATTTGATTTCAACTACTCTCAATAACAACTACTCGAAGAGCCGGTTACAGGAAAATAATAATTTGAAATTTAATTGATTAATAATCGGAGCATCTTAATGAAGAATCGGGATTTAACTTTTAAAAAGGAAGCAAGGAGGATGTAATATAATAATTATATTGTTGTATATATGTATATATTGTAAAAAGAACATTCATTTACGTATTTATTGAAAAACTTTTTAAATTGTTTTAAATTGATACGAAACACGTTAATCTTCATTGTATTATCAAATTAGATGTCTACTTGATACTAAAATAAATATATTTTGATTTAGGTCCCCCAACTGTACAAGTGTATCGAAAGGTATTATTCATAATAGAAGTTTTTATGTCTTATTTATTTTTGAGTGATAAGAACATGCACGTCTAGGATTAGTATCTTACATATTACTTATCAAGATACACATAATTGTCTGATCATGATTTTAAAAGTTATTGATTTAATGTATTTGAGGATGATGCAATATATATTTAATTTACGAGGTGAACTCTTCATAATCTCCAAATTATATCCAGTATAAGTATTGCAATAATAGCGAGCTTAATACTGAAAAGCAATTTAAAATTCAAGGTGATGAATTTTTACGAATAAATAACATTTCAACATGAATATTGTAAGTTTCTGATTTTTTTCTCCGCTCGTATCAATAATTGATTTATTCAACGCTTTACGTGATGTAAAACTGGCGATAATCGGAAATTTGTTCCAGTCAATATAACTGTCTGGCATAAAGAAATTGAATCTGCTCTTTATATAATAAAGCTCGCTGAAGTTGAAGTTCAAGTCGATATTTTACTTTTACAAATGAGTTGGGTAATAAATAAACTGAAAGGTTGCTCGCGAAAGTGTGTAAGATTGCTGGAAAGTAAAATTGTATCCTGCTGTGTACTAATAACTATGATATAAACAATTTTGATATTTGTGTGTTACATGGGTTTATGCGTAGGTACAATGATTATTTGAATAGTATACATCGTTTCTGATGAACGATTAATTAAATGTCTTGTATACATGTGCAAATACCCGTTGTCTATAAAATTGTATACCAAGGTATTAAGGTGAATTTATTACTTTCTCTATGGCTAAATTTATACGATTATTTCTAATGTGTTTATAATATCGAGTTAAATTTTATTGTCTCTAAATATTCATGACTATATAAGTCGAACAACTGTATAATTTAGTTTATTAATTATTATTATAGAATGGTAAGAACATTTATCCTATATAACAAATATATGCATATAAATATAGAATAAGAATAGTTGAGCGTTTGTAACTTGGATTTCCTTGAAAATGATAACTTTTCCATAACCAACTAGGGGGAAATGTTAAAAATTAATTCGCATATTGCAGATTTAAATGAAACTATAAATAGCATGGAGGTTTGTCTATGAAATACAGTTTTTCAACATTTCTTAAGCAGGAATATCATATTCAAAAATAATAGCTAGGATACCAGATAATTTTAGGATTTTGTTATCATATTTGTCTTTTTACTACAAACAACACAGATAACAATATTCATGGTGATCTACAGTACGCTACCCCATCAATCCAATTAACAAGTTCTTTATCGATTGTTTGGGCTTGAATTTTATGCATGGAAACTTCGATTTCATGGTTCAAGGCTTCAATCATCTTTGTAGGGTTAGCGTAACATTTATCCTTAACGGCTTCCCACAAAAAATAGTCCAACATGTTCAAATCACAGCTCCGATGCTGCGAATTAACATTAGAATTACAGCTGATTATTTAATTTTCGAAAATGGTGCCCAAAAGTTCAATTGTCACGTTGGTTGTGTGGCGCCGTCCTGTTGAAACCAATCGTCGTAGATGTCATCGTCTTCAATTTGTGAAAACAAAAATTCATTGAGCGTGGCACGGTAACGGTCGTCCTTGACCGTAACGGCGGCTCCTTGCTAATTTTCCATTATACTAAAATCCCTACCAAAAAGTCACTCATTTTGGGTGCTCAAATGATAACGTTTGGATTTTCTGAGCCCAAAATGCGACAAGTTTGCTTATTGACATAGCCTCCGATGTAGAAAAGGGTTGAGAAGATGATTTGTCAGTACAAATGCCCATCTTCAGCCAAGAAATGTCTAGCCGAAAATGCATCGGATAATCATAAGGCTTCAGTTCTTGATCTAATTGAACTTTGTAAGCTTTCATACCGAGGTCTTTATACAAAATTTTCCTTAGAAAAGTGCGATAAATGTTCAGTTCCTAAGAACGATGACGAATTTATGTTTTCACGCACACTCTGGGCAACGGCAGTAATGTTTTTGGCTGAGCGCAGTGGAGGAGAACGTGATCCAGTAGTTTTGTCCAAAAACTATCAAATTTCACCAGTTTTGACATAACAGAGGAATGTAATGGTAATTGAACACTATTGAATTGAAGAACTTTTATTTGAGACTAGAATTGGAAGAATTACAAATAATTTCTTAGTTATTATGGGCACAACAATTTATTTTCCTGGATAGTTCGTTCACGAACTTTTCCCGTAAATAAATAGTTCTTTTTTTACAGATTAAAACCAACTAGTGCATTTCTCATAGTTAAATTATTATATTTTATTACTATATTTTCAAGCTTAAATATTTTTTATACACGTATCATCCTTTTTACATGAGTATGTAAATATAATAATTATATTAATGAAACTTAATTATTTAGAAGAGTATTACACAAGACACTGTAACTCTTATAAATATTCAAAATGAAGTCTACTGTAGAACATTTTTAATTAAGTCTATACGGTCTCCACTTGTAGGTCAATGAAACAGCAACTTAATGAAATACCAATTTATTCCAGAACATATAATATTATGTTTTCGTTAATAACACTTCTTCAGTGGGAGAAATTGACATTTAATATGTGTCATTTATGTTATTAGATAGTATTTTGACACATATTCTGAAATAAATTGACCTTCTCTGTTCTATTCATATTTGCCGTGGTATGACCTGATTTTCCTAATTAATGACATATATACATAACGCATGTTTCTGCAGTTTTCTGGTAAAATTGAATTTCTTGTAGATCGTACAGATTCATCGTTGCTGGAATGACTCGCTCGAGTAATATTTTTTACTAAATAGCTATATAATCTACTAATGTATCTCGTGAAGAAATAACGAACACTTAATCAGCAAGCTTAAACAATACATTAACTAAACAGAAAAATATGTGAATAAAATAATCATTTATTCTCGATTAATTAAATAGCATACTGACTAGCATACCTACTTGATATTAAAAAGTAAGACTAAGCGCCCACATTTTCGTAAAAACAATGAAAATAAATCAGAGAATATTAGTGATTAATTCAACAGTACATAATTTCGAAACTTATCTCTCTATAGGTTTACAAAATATATCCAAAGAAGTATGTAGACAACAACAGAACTCGCTATGTAAAATACAATTTACGCATTTAAATTTCATATAATAAATACATAGAAATTGTACGAGCGATACCTAGAAAAAGCAATAGTTTACCGTTACCGAAAACACGCTCTAACCCTTTTCCAATTGTTGGCGATTGTTTCATTACATTTAGAAGTTCTTCTTTCTTCTTTTATATTCAAACGTAAAGTAGCATCACGTTTGTCGACTAGTTATCGAAGACGAGGAGACTTCTCAACACACACAGATATATACACACCAAAAGAAGCCGACATAGTTGAAATGAGAAAGAATCCCAATGTAGTCTTTGTGATGCCGAAATAAGGGAACGAGAACAAAAAACTCTACGCCACAGCAGAGCGTGGGGCGGGCGTTCTTCATGCCCGCCTACTGAAGCCATCGTGTCCGATCCATGGGTCCTTCTTCTTCTTCCAGTTCTTCTTTTATATATACGTATATACATCTCTTCCATCAATTATAAATTTTGACTAAGTATTATGATTCTCCCGATCGTACATGTTATGTATAAAAAGAAAAGAGAGACAAGTAAAAAAAAAGTAGAAAGAAAACTCCAAACAAGGGGTTTGTTCGCCTAAACTAAATCTGTACCATTATCTAGTTAATAACGAGCTGTTTTAACCATCAGGTGTGTACTGGTGTTGAAGCAGTGCGAATACCAGCAATATTAGTGGTGGTAAATTAAAGAGTGAACCGATTTAATCTGCATGCGAATATAAAGTTTTAAAATGACGGTACGTTATACTCGCCATACGTGGAGGTAAAACTGCGAAAGATGAAAGAAGAACAAGAAGTAAAAAAAAGAAGACGGTATATGTAAAAGCTAGCCTTCGAGTGGCCTTCGTAAGAAAAAAGATTTCTTCGGCTTGTTGTGGATCGCCTGAGGTGCTGAGGCTGGTTCGAAGTCATTTTCTCAACGTACTGTCCAATTATTCATTGGTGTTGCGGCCTTAAACTTGCAATCTGCTGAGTGTTGGATGTTTGCCTGCGGAAAATTGATGTCTATTTCGATATAGGATGCTTTTTTTACTTCTTTCGTGAAACCAATAAAACTATATACATATATAATATATTTAATTTGCGATTAATTTTTAGCTAGCTTGTAAATTATAGATTATATACACTACCTATTCTATAAGATAATACAAATCTGGAATGTTCGGAAAATGTACAGTCTAGTAAAGAATAAGTATTAGATAGCTTTTGAAAACTTACATTTTATGAATTTATAATATCTTCTATTAAATGAACGTTAACACAGTGTGAGATAAATAAACTTTTTTCAGCATAAATTCTACCACATAAAATAATTTATTTTAACAATTGTAGGACTAAAATTGCGATGATTCTTGTGAAATAAATTAAGTAAATCTTGAAGCATTCAAAAAACAGGCAAATTAAAGTTACACAAATCATCTATTTTTATGAATTTTAATATAGCATTATTTAGATATTTGAGATACTATTAATAATACAGTCAAGAGAAAAACATTGATGTAGGTTTAGCGAGGTGAGAACTGATACAAAAACGTTGAGTAATGTCCAAGAACTGTAAAATGGCGTGTAGTATGACGATTATTGTGAATGTTAGCAATCTTTTGAAGGAAATTAAGTCCTTATACCCGGCTTCCATGAAATTCCTGCAGTGCTCAATACAATGAGTTCTTCTGGTATAATTCATCAACTTGCGGCCAACCAATTTTGTGGACGATTTACGTTTCTTTGATGAAATCACTTACTTTTTACTTTTGAATGGCAAACATAATGCAAAAGGAGTTAATACATCCTAGTTAGCTAAATAAATGCTAATTTAAAAGCAAAATATCTTTTATAAGGACTTGAAGGTGTGGTTAATTGACTGACAACAAAATTTTCAGAATTGTGACAAAAGGTGTGAGGTTTTTGGGGATTGTCGTTATAGAAGTTACAACTTTGCGTCTGTTACTACAATTACAACATCTGCGCAGCTACTTCTTAAGTCACTAGATTCAATATACCATAATTTTTTATGTAGATATGTTTGGTAACTCAACGTTATGAAAAATGTTAAATGAGTAACTACTACACGATAAAGAGCTAAGCAGTAACGTAAACGTTTTTACCAAAACTAGATCGCATGAACCAAGGAATGGAAAGAAGAATGTTCGCAATCTTTAGAATTTAAATTCCCTAGAAATATTTCTAAATGTGCATATTTTTGTAACCGCATTACGAATATTTTGAAAGTCTCTGGAACTTCACAAAAAAATCTTAGGATCAGGCGAGCGTCATTCTGCTGCTCCTCTTATACAAGCAAAATCTTTTGTCTAAGGGATCTATAAAGATGAACCTCTACGCAGACTCTGTAATGAGGAGGAGGAAACAGTCTCTCATATCATCTTCGAATGCCTAGCACTAAGTCAACGTAAGGTTGTTCAAATGCAAAGCGCATTTGATTTACTAGTGGCGAAAGATTTACCTAATAGGCTTTTAAATCTGATCGAGGAAACTAACCAGTTTGAGTAAAATTAACGCGAGGTAAGAGTAACACAATAGCGCTAGTGTGCCGCAGTGTTAGGGATTTTGATTATCCCTTGCCCTGCCTTGATAGTAATCAATCAATCAATTAAACTACAGCCGCGACGGATACCATCTTGTTCAATGTCACTCTCTTGTAATAAACAAATTCCATCTTTATCTTATTATTTTTGTACACTATCCGTTATTAGTGGATCTACTAAAATTTGTGGTTATTGGACTACCAACAATCCCAAGAACGTTTATTTTCCAGGGGTGCTGAGTGGTGTGCGTATTTTTCTTATCCTTCTTTTCTGATGCGTATAAACCGTTTTAACCCTTTTAAATGTGAAATACAAATGCACTTCGACTAAAAACAACATATAATAAAACAAAACGTTGTGCTGATTGAATAAAAAAACAAATACATAAAAGTGGAGAATATAAGTACAACCAAAAGAAAAATCGCTAGATCAACGTGCTTGTCAAGAGGGCTAAAGGGCAGCGCATATTAATTACAGTTGCTCCTTGTACACAAATATTGATGTGGTTTAGCTAATTTGGATATTTCGATTTGTTATCAAGATCTTCTGTTAATCATTTCAAAATGACTATAGTATTCGTTACTGTTTTATTTGTGTAAAGTTGCTTGTGGTTCCTTTTGAACAAAGTCTAAAGATTTAAATAAAGGCTAAAAGTTTTTCAAACATTGACACAGTCTTAGGTTACCATAGCAAAGGTTTGCTAGACGTATAATTATACGTCACCAAAGCTTTTTCGACCATCTTGGCCACCTTTTTTCTATTTTCACTTCTGAAACATCCCAATATGTGTCAATAGAAACGTCGAGAAAAATAATTAAAACTAATTTGCAATTAATTAGATTTTAAAACTAAAATAACAGGAGCTTTGAGGGAAATTATAATTAGTGCACTTATAAGCCGAACTAATAACAAAACAACCAACATTTTCGTTTAAACGCACACAATGTTAAGAATACAAGTTAACAAGGTCAATTTTATTTATAGAAAATTAATATTTTTCATGACCTGCTTGACCCTTTCTAAGTTCAAATACGCGTTTTGGCGTTAATATTTACTACTAACTTTTTATAACATACTCTAATACTAATGTACATACTAATGTTTTTGCAACAGTCTCCAATACAGCTTTGCAGTACATTCACTGTGTTGAATTGTCGTCCATTAACATAAACTCTTGAAGCTAAAGCACATCAAAGATTGTCGATAGGATTACAATAAAGACTTAATATTAGCTGGCCATTGTAATAGAGCGATATTGTTGGTGGCGGAGTTTGAACCAGACTTTTTATAATTTAGACTGCAGTATTATTTTGTTGGAAAATGAACTATTTTTTTCATTATATATTGACTATACAGTTTCAACACGTTATCAAATAACTTAAGTACCTCATAGAGTTCATTTCCGTGGTAATAAAAGAGACAGACAATTTAGATTGTTAACTTAATGGACCCCAAACCATAAAAGCACCACCCTCCTCTTATTATTAAATTTCTTTTCGTCCGAAAAAATACCTTTTTCCATTCCAAAGTGTTAACTTTCTCATACAAGAAGTAGAACTTGATTTGACTTGCATATTACTAGCGCCACAAACAATTCACAACATTGCCGAGATAATTATTGTTTAGAGCTATAGATTCGGTTTTTTTATACTTCACTGCATATACTTAATATAATACAAAGCAATAGTAGTTGTAAACTTTTGAGCGGAAATATGTACTTAAATAATCGTTCAAGATAATTTGACCTAGAATTCAATTGATGATTTACAAGAATTCAGCATGACTAATTACATTAAAAGGAAGAATAGATTAAGCGTTAGTCCAACGTAAATAAAAGCTAGTTTACGGTACTCGTGCGCTGAAACGTTATTTCATAATAAAGAAATTTATTATTAACAGACATCAAACGAAACAATAGGACCACGATCATACGAAATGGTTTATGTTTAAGTGTATATCTTGGTGAAATATGGCGTTATGCTAATTGCCATTGAATCATTTATCATACAAATTAAATTTGTGATTGTGTCAGAAATAAATAAATTATTTTTTAAATTTTTGAATATTTAAGTCGTAATACACGACATTAATCTCGTAAATTACACGATTAATTTAGCAATAACGCTTATATATACATAATATAAAACGACTTTTTACATCACTAGATGTTCATTCAAATAAATTATGCAAACGCACGTTATTACATGAATAGTACAACTATATAATTTGTTTAAATCTCAAGTTCAATATCGGCAACAGGATTGTGTTAATTACTTGCAATTCATTGTTTTATTATTATTTCGCCTAACGTTGTAGGCGCAATTGCAGCTTTATTTTATTAAATAACATAAATCATCAAGACACTAATATTAGAAATTAGTAAGCTTACAAGAAGCACTTTCAATATAATTGTTACTTAAATAATCGTAATCGTCAAGATAATACTACGCTTCTATCCGTAATTCAATTAGTCGAAAAATAGTACTAACTTCATAATCGCATGACTAATTACATTACAAAACAATTGCGAAAAAGATTTTGCTTTAAAAAACGCCATTTTAAATATAAGTATTGTTAGTTATAATAGCAGAAAGCTATCGTTTAAGATGGAATCTAGTGAATTAGTATATGTCTTCAAGTTAAGAATGTACTCGCTTGTCACATGTTGCAAATTACTATGCAATTATTATTAGTACATTCTTGTTACTTTTAGTACCATATAACAGTATCTTTGGTAACGTATATTTCGATGTTACATACATACAAAGACCATGTTGCGGAAGTATTGTTGTTTGTATTCAATTGAATGTAGTAACATTAACGTTATAAATTTTTATAAACAATGATTAATATAAATTAAATATGTTTTGGGAGGAACGAAACTAAAAACAAATTATAATTAATAAATTGTAAATTAATAAATAATTATATATTAATTATAAAAACTGCAAATAAAAACATATCATGCTAAAAATACATCGCCATTTATATCGGACATTTTAATAGAGCTTCTTCTGCCGGTATACATACAATATCGTCGTCCGTTAGTATTCCTGTAACTGTTACATCGTCGTCGCAATGGAAAAAATCGTCAAGCTTGATATAATTTTCTTCATTTTGAAGTAGACGATCCCATTGAATTAGATGTACATCAATCAAGGTGGATGAATATCATGATATTTATATAAATATCAAAATATTGGATATATATCCGATCTATATCCGATATATATCAATTTTTGATATTTATTTTGTGATAATTAATAAGTTAACGTTTATAATAGCTAAATAAAACCAAGGAAATATTTAAGCGGATATTTTAATAAATGTCAACAACAACAAAGAAGAAAAATAATACAAACTATTCTGAAGAATACATAACATATATGTATAACAAACCAAAGGAACTCATCGTATTTAAGTACGTTTTACGACCTCGATGATTTTTTTTAATGTGTGGTGGGTGCTTAGTTGCAGTGAGTCCGTAAGCTGTATCGCTTGTCTGGCTATCACTGCAACTCTCGCGGTGTAGTTTTTGTGTGTGTAAGTTGTGTTCAATTGGCTTTGTGACAGCATCATATGCCGCGCTGTTAATCACTTTGCTCCCAACAGCGAATGGCAAGTCGATCCGGGATTAAACTCTCTGAAAAAATGTCACCGTCCCTCCAGAGAATTGAACCCCGGCGCCTATCGTCCTCTCACAACGATAGTCAGCCGCCTAACCACTGCGGCCATCGACCCGTTTAATAATAATAATATAATATTACTAATGGAATATCTTCGTCTGATTCGTCACAGGAACTCCCCAATGATGGTTCTGGTATGGAATTATCCCAAATCCAATCAAGATTATCATTTTTACTTTTGTCAGTCCGATTTTTATATTTAAATAAAAATGTTAATTTTCCAGCTTTTTCATTACCTAGTCTATTATGTAATTTTGATTGTATTAGTTCAAATGAAGAAAACATTCTTTCAAGAGATGCTGTAACCGCAGCTGCACTAAGTAGCTGTTCACATAGTGAGAGAAATTCTTGTTTATTTGGCCATTTTGCATCATCAATAATAATTCCTTTCCACCATACCATTGGTTGAGCCTTTTTAAATTGAGATCCAGAAACATATGGGGGAATGGTGTGGATTCGGTTAAAAGTGCCATCACAAATGGAATGAAATCTGGGTTAATTTGATTTAAATAAGTATATGCTTGTTCTCTTTGTTGGTTATTTAAACGTTTTGCAAAAAATCGATGGTCAAACATATTTGCCAAGTAATGTGGTGGCCCTAAAGCCATCTCTCTTCTCCGATAAAAATGTTTTTGAATATGTATGGATTGCTCTTTGAGATCCAATCCTAGTTTTATCGAAGTTTTGACAGCAACGGCAATAGTAGTTTTATCCCTTTGAACTCTGTCTAGCAGCTGTCTGAGCATTCATTGCAATATTTGTGTCATTAATAATTTTAATTTTATGATCTTGGCACAGCTGAACAAGTTGACCTCGATTTTCCAAGAATGACTGAATTGCATCTGTCATGGTATTCCAACGCACTTCGTAAAATCAATTTCTTTCCAAGAGTTTCCTTCGCAAGGGCAGCAGGTAAATGTTTGTCCCTAAAATATTTTATTATTCGCAAAATGTGATCAGAAACTGCAGAATTATCCAAATCCAATGCCAATAGGTTCAAGACGTGCGCGGAGCATGCATATTGTATTAAGTTGTCGTTTTCTAAGTATGTTCTCATTTTAGTAACATTACTAGTATTGTCCGTAACTATGCTTCGTACCAACACTCCAAATTTCTCTTTGGCGTTAGATATTGACTCTAATGCAATTTCTTTCAATAATTCTGATGTATGCGATTTACCTGATGTATCAAATGTATCAATAAGTACAGATTCATCAGATTGAGTTACAAATAATGTACATACTATTGGTTCATTGTGTATGTTACTCCATCCATCCAATGACATGGATACGACTTGTCCTCCCTATTTATTTTTACATTCTATAATTGTCTCACAATAAACTTCATCCAAAATAGATCCTCCAACCTGGAATCTGCTGGGAGGCACATAGCCTGGTCTTAACATGTTACATAGTTTTATAAACTCTTCGTGTTCTACGTGAGAGAATGGGGTATTAGTGAAATAGAAGAATTTTCCCAGTTTCTGGGCATTTAATCACACGTTTTTGCATCAGCGTTGGAATTCCTTGCATTTCCTTCGCACATTACACATTTCGCCCATTTTCCAGTATTTCCAGCTTTTCTACGCTCTTTAAAATGTTTTCAAATGTTTAATTTCGGTTTTGGCATTTTGTTTTTAGTTAAACGCACTACTTTTATAAGACAAAAGCACCCCTCTCGACAAACAACGGAAATGAAGTGAACGCAAAATTAAAAATGTACACTCAATCAAAACAATGTGGTTCCCCTAAGTTCCGTAAAGTGATTTTGAGGAATCACACGAATAAGATACTGTCGCGCCGTTCGTTCGTTCATTAAGCGGCGTTTTGCATGCCTTTTGATGCGACATTTGCTATTTTTTAACAAAATCGTTGATTTTTAAAATGTGTATAAATATCATGATATATATCTACCAAAGAATAAATATCGTGATATGTATCAATGGTATATATCGGATATATATCACTTGATATATATTATATCAACCTTAACATCAACTGATAAATGATTCACATCATTTTCATATTAATTGGCTGAATGATTAAATTACAAGCTCGGAAACAATTTTCAATTTTCGATTGAGTGATATTCCTCCTCGTAAGCCCACTTTGATCTTTGATGCTGTTTAAGAATGGAGAAACAGCTTCCTTACGGTAAAAGGTTTTATTATTCCTTAATCTAGAGGTCGCAACATAGATGTTGTATTGACCGGTAAGAATTCAACTTTTGCTGTGTAGTTATCAACAAAAAAACAGTATCCATATTACTATTCAGTAGTTTCAGCCATTCAACAAATAAGTCGCTTGTTATTCAAGATTTCTTCTTCGTATAAGGATCTTCTTCTTGATGTTCTTACAACCATGACATTTTTTATTTTTGAAGCACATCGTGTGATCAGGAAGGCACTTGTAAACCGATCCTGCACATTTTTAGCTTTATATGCTTTTGCATAATTTCTGCTTCCATTCTATATGCTCATTATTATCGACACTCGTACTTTCTCCACAAAGTTATGTTACTGTCTTTTTGAACTAATCAAACCGTCCATCATTAATTTTAGCTTCCTCCCTTCTAGCCCCTTCATTATGATACCATCCACTGGCACATTTTCTTGTCGAGATTGAGATAACCATTTCACTAAAGCTTTTTTCAAGATTGGAAAAGCCTCCAGTTTTTTGTCTTTTTATTACATCGTCCGAAATTGTTGCTGTGCCATGAAATCCTTTCTATGTTGTGTATTGATGTAAAAATCTTAAAACTTTTACCAGCATCAATCGTTTTCTCGCTATCACAAACAGCGTAAATGATGTTTTTCTTGTCTCCAATCGAGTGACCGTTTCTGAGCAATAATATGCACTGTTAACGCGATAAGAATGACCGATAAATACAAGACGGCATAATTCGGGGAATTGCAAAAGGTTTACAGTGAATTGCAGAATAGTATTACGAATTACTGAAGAGAGCGTCAGATTACTACTAATTGTAAGATGTTTGCAATAACTTCAAAGAAGATGCTATTACGAATAACCAAGGTTTATTTGATGTTTGATGGTTGATAACGATGCAATCCAATTTCAAACAGAATCGACTATACTCACATTTTGAATAACTACAATTATTTACGAGTAAAATAATAATGTTCTATCTATACTTGAATTTATAAAAATTATCTAAAAATGTTAACAATTTCTTGTATCTAAACAAAGAAAGTGCCTTTTTGATAGTAAACAGCCTGCGCCACCGCCATCTTGTGTAAGATTCACATACAAGTTATCTACTTTGCCACCTACATAAGTGAACCAAAAATGACATCCGCTGATTTACATGCTTTCTTAACTCATGCATTAAAGGTTTAGAGAAGGATACATACACAATGCCTTTTCAAGTAAATACGGCTTTCGAAAAATTATTAAGCCAAAAGGGTTACAGAAACTGACACCTTCCACAAGAGTCTTTCAATTATGTAGGTAATAAATTTGGGAATTAATAACGGGACTGAAAATATTACCGCGAATGTCAAAAATTTAATTGCTTTCGAAATTTATGCCGCCACGCCCATTACATTTTTCATATCGCGAAAATACTTAGTTGACACGTACACACTATACCTCTTTTTTCCACTGTCTGTACTTTATTTCTTCTTATTTTGCACAATCATTTTGGCGTGTATACATTAATTTTCGTTATAAATTACGTCAAGAGTGGTTAATACATGGTCTCCATTACTTCGGTCCACTGGTTGACGTTATGTGCGCAACCAGTGAAGATTTTTCGGTGGTGTGGATCGTGTTACAAGAACCGGCCAGGAGTTCGGCCAAGCAAGAAAGAAACTAACGAACATGTTCGTGTCGAAATGATCGCCACTCATCGTCTTTGGATTCACGTATTTGACGTTTCGTTATACGCTATACGCTTTATGTTTTAAATTACGAAGAGATCACTGTTAACACACGCAGAGAGGGTGTCCCGCCACACCGACCATTTTAAATTGCAGCCTTCGTTACCTTGTTTTACGAGATATAGAGAAGAATATAAATGGTGTGTCTATTAAATAATAAGACTAATTATTTTTGTCAAAACTATACACTGCAATGAATAATCTTAAGTTATCTCCTTTAACTTTTTATAAGGTTTACAACGGTCAAGGTGATTAATGGCCAGTTTACATTTTGAACCGGTACCTACATCTTGCAAGCCCGCCAATAAAATAGGTTAGATATCTTTAGCTTTAGGCTAATCCATTTTTTTTTGGTGCGAAAATATTTTCCTATATTGTAAAATTTATGAATTGAAACCTAAATGATTAGTTTCTTTGCTGCTATAGACATATAGGTATTCACACTGTACTTACACTAACAGAATGTGGTCACACAATATTGTAAATGTAAATCCAGACAACGATAAAGATAAAACAAAAAGGTAGATAAATTTACCAATTATTCTATTTTGGATAGATTTAAGAAATTGCAGAAATTTCAGTAATTTACTTTCTTGTATTAATTTAAATCCTTCTATACATATTTTTATAAATAGGTATTATACTTTAATTGTTATTGTCATTTTTGTTCTGGTAATTTCATGTTTAGTCTTCCATTACAATTTTAACTGACCAAGTATCTTCTTCATATTCGATTGAGTACATGTTGTTTTTCTAAATAAAAATATCTCAAAAACTACAATTGCTTGAATAAAATAGCCTCTATTCGTTTTGAACTTGGTCAATGTACAACAAAATGTAATCTCTGGGTTGAATAGTCAGAATTGAAAGATAGACAAGACCTGTCCGTTCATCAAATTTGAAACTGTTGTTGTTGTTTGAAGCTATAACAGCTATTCGAACACATTTTCACAAAATTTAAGAAATTTTAATTTAATTATTAATTAATTTAATTTTTCATCGACCACATAACTCTAAATATAAGAGCACAATGATTTTGTAGCTTTTGTATATACAAACCAAAGGCATTATTTTCTATAAACATAACGACCATCTTACTACTTACAACAGCTCGTATTGAAATGAATATGCAATCATGTTCGATAAGCCATGTTCGCCTCAACATCCTCCAAAACCGGGTGCTGCGAATGTTGTAGGACGCTGGTATGTCAGCAATGCACAAATTCATCGTGATTAGTCTTTTCCTGTACTGACAGAGCTACCAATTGGTGGCGCTGCACTTCGATAAATCCCTGACCACCCCGTGTCAGGACAAAGCGCATCCTCGAAGCCGACATCTAGAATCAGGTCCAGAATGAGCCGTCCATAAAAGCCCCACATGTCCACCACACCCTCAGACCAGAAAGGCCATCTCATAAAATGACAAAAACGCTAAAGGGCTGCGTGTCCAATCTTAGCAAAAAGACGAAGTTTAAGAAACGATTTAAATATATGTATATACAGAGTGGTTGATTTTTCATTGTGCACTCATTATTTCCGTTAGGGACAAAATATTTAAAAAATTGAAAAACTAATCTTTTACAATTTTGTGTGCTTTCTCTAATTACGTAAAATACAATACCATGCTTAAAAAAACAAAAGAGGAGCAAATGACAGTTCGTTTTTTTTTAAATTGAACACCCTGTATTTTTTTGGTTATTCAGATAGTGTATTAAATTTTGAATACGATCTCATTTCTATTTTACCTCTTTAGACAATAAATGGCCTTATTATGACGAAAACGCAAATTACTAAAGTAGGCTTTGGAAATGAGATTGATGGGTAAATATCAGTTTGTACGCCACTTGACATAATAGTTTAGTATAATCGTTGTCTATCGTTTATTGTTAACAAATGCCGAGAAAGTTGATATGTTACGTTGCTTTTATTTATCAAATGGTAATTGCAGGCAAGCAGCAAATTTATATTACAATCGATACCCTGATTGAAGGCAACCATACTACAATACGTTTAGAAATTTGCATAATTTATTACTACATTGTCGAAGCTTAACAAACATAAGAAACGCTGGAAACAGGAATGACAACGATAGACAAGAAAATGATGAAATAAACATTTTGGCGTATTTCAGAGCCAATCCATATTCCTCTACGCGAAACGCTGTATTGCAACTTGGCGTCAATAGATACAAAATAATAAAAATTCTTAAGAAGCATAAAATGAGCCCTTTTAAAATACACTTAGTACAAAATTTGCAACCACTGGATCTTCAAAAACGTATAAATTTCTGTGATTGGCTGTTGCATGCTGGCAAACAATATTTGTCATTAATTTTATGGACAGATGAATCAAATTTTCATCGAAATGGTATCTTAGCAAACACAATTATCATTTTTGGGACGATGTGAATCCACATAGAATACAAGAAAGTAGACATCAGGTACGTTTTTGTACGAACGTATGGATAGACGTAATAAGGGATCAGTTGTTCGGAACTTATTTTTATAACGGTACACTTACTCAAGAGAGGTACTTGAACTTCCTTTAGAGAGAATTTCAGGAATGTTTAGATTCCCTACCTTTGGCCTTCCGAAGACAAATGTGGTTTCAGCATGACGGCGCACCATCACATAACGCACAACATGTATCAGACACTTTAAATTGAAAATTTTGAAATAGGTGGATTGGTAATAACGGCCTACATTTGTGGCCTGCCAAGATCACCCGATCTCTCGTTGTTGGATTTCCTTGTGTGGGGCTTTAAGAAGACAGGGTTTAGATATAGTAGTGTGTCAGATACCGTAGATGAACTGAAGAACAAAATTCAATTAGCCGCACAGGAAATTACTCCTGAAATGCTACGTATGTAAATGTCGACAGAATTTATTGTGTAGAGCTCAGACGTGTATAAACAAAGATGGTGGACGTTTTGAACAATTTCTGAAGTAGTATTTTTATGTTTTTTTGTGAAATAAATTTATAACCTACTTATGTAATATGTATTTTTGTTATTATGACATATTTTACCCATCAATCGCATTTCCAAAGCCTACTTGACTAATTTGCGTTTTCGTCGTAATGAGGCCATTTATTGCCTAAAGGGCTAAATTAAAAATGAGGTTGTATTCAAAATTTAATACACTATCTAAATAACCAAATAATACAGGGTGTTCACTTAAAAAAAACCGAACGTCATTCGCTCCTCTTTTTTTAAAGTATGGCATTGTATTTTACGTAATTAGAGAGAGCACACAAAATTGTAAGAGATTAGTTTTTCATTTTTTAAAATATTTTGTCCCTAACGGAAATAATGAGTGCACAATAAAAAATCAACCACTTTGTATACAATCAATTAATTAATTAGTCAGGATTTGTTACTGTTGCTTGGAGACGTGGTTACAGAAAATTAACAGCTCATTATGTATCATTGTAAAGCAAAATTATAAAAGTATATGCGTTGGGTGAAAAACAAGAATTATGAAATAGAACTATAAAGAAAAACAAAACTAGAAATTAGGGTTAGAAGTTTATTTAAAATTATTGTTGAAAGTCTTTTGTTTGAGAAGAATTCTTCTTAAAGTGTTCTCATCTTTTAGTTCTTACATTTTTGTTTTACCTGTCTTACTGGCTAGGTTTAGGTTTGCAATACTGTGTAATGATATCTCTTCTTTCAAATATGCATGTTACTGAGCATATTCTTGTCTCTTAAATTTTTATTAAAGATATAAAACTTCAAGCATGCGACTGTCCCTTACTTTATTCGTTATTTTTTAGACGCCTAGATTTACATAAGAAGTAGTGACCAGTGTACTTGTGAATCATATCAATATAATCTCTTTTGATTACTCTTTAATAAAAAAAAAAACTTTTTTGACTTGACATTGTTTGGTATATCCAATTTATTTTATTTTTCGTATTGCGTGTGGTGCGTAGATATTACAAAAAAAAATAGATTGAAAAAGTGATGCAGAAATTTGGATTGTAGTACATGTGTCCTATTTGTGAAGAGAAGGACCAGTTGGGGATTCCAGCAATCTGCTTTATAATATCAATATCGTGGTTCAAAATGAACTTGACGGCTGTTTCACTTTTAAACCATCAGATTTCTCTAGGCGTGGAATTGAAAAAATGCGAAATCATTTTATAGATTACTTCACATACAAAAAAGTGTAGTCACATCAAATATAGCTGCATAATATTGAATATATCTACTTTAGTGTTATTATCCAAATTTTCTTTCAAAAAACACTAACATGCAATATAAATCTTAAAAGTAAACACAAACTTGAAATAATTTTGTTTTAATAAATGTTGATATGAGCCAATATTTTGTTGTAAAAACTTTCCTACATGTCTACGAAAACTAAGATTTATGTCATTTAGTCATTGGAGATGCTTGATAAACATATTGCCAGATCTCCAGAAAAATACCTTTTGTAAAATCTGACGATCTAGCGGGCCAAAGACAATAAAATTTCTGCAAAATGGATCCCCAAATGTCTGAATGTTAACCAAAAGCGTGCAAGAGTGAAAGCACCACATTCAATCTGTGCCTGGTTTGCAAATGATGCAGACTTGTTAAACCGTATTATTACTATGGATGAAACTTGGGCACATTTCTACGATCCAGAAACAATGCAACAATCATTGCTGGAAAAATTTTTGCTTCAGTTGTTTGGGTTTGTCATGGTGCAATCATGATTGATTTTCTAGATAAGAGCGGACCAGTAACTGGGAATTATTATTCTACATTACTGACTTGAGAAAAATTATGGAGAGAAGATGCGGAAAGTTCTCCAAAAGTATTTTGCAGAGCAAAAATTTTTTTTGAAGGTGTAGAGGCGTGAAAGATTCATTGTAATAATTGTCTCCAATTAAGAGGAGGAGAGAGTATTGGTGAATAATAAAATATTTCGACCAAATTTTGTAAGCTTCTACAGTAAGCTAAGAATTTTTTAATACCTCCTTGTGTATAGTATTGAAAATTGTTTGAATATGATACGATCGGATATATTATGAAGATATTGCTCAAAATCAACTGGACATTGTTGCTATTTGGGCATAGAGATCTTATAGAAAAAAGTATTATGTGAGCTAAGAATAATGATTGTACCCCTTACAGCAGCTATAAAAGTTTATATACTATAATTTCTTCAACGATATTTAACAGTGAGCTAATTGATCTCCAGATAAATTATTCTAAAACTCCTGTTTAACTACATTTACTCTTAGACAACCCCAAGTTAATGATTTGCACCTTGTTCATATCTGACTAACATAATCGATAAAGCTTTGTGGAATTGTAGCAGAACGTTTGAATCAAATTGGAAACTCTCACCGAGTATGTGACCCAGTAAATATACAAGGATTTGTTGTTCCCATTATTACTTATATGTTCTTTGTACACTGGCCAAGGACACTAACGCAAACCGTTCAAAAAATTCGGCTGCTATGGAGATATTGTTGAATATGCGTCCTGTAAATCTCTTACTAGAGTCGTTAAAAGCTAGTTTGAGATTAAGACCAACTCCTCAATTCTTGAACTTGCCTCTCGACAATCCATATTAGTTGTAATGGTGGAAGCTGTAATGTAAAGGTAGAAGATCTGATAAGAAGAATGTTCATATTAGCGGATTTTAAAATTATATATATACCTACATAGGTACATATGTATATGTTTATTTGTCTTAATTTACTATATAGGTTTTTCTATCTATGTACATATGGAGCTTACTTACTTTAGTACAACATTAAGGTTGTATTTAGTTGTTCTGTAATTTATAGAATAAATTACTAAAAGATGTTTAAAATGATTAATACATTTTGTCGAACCCTCTGTTAATAATGAATGTTATTGTGATAACTGAGTATGTATTTATATAGATTCTATGTTACATTTGTTACAAGGCAAGGCAAGTTCACAATTAAAGTTTTAAATAGAATTCTTAAAATCAATGGCAAGACCATGAGACCTATTTACTACTTTTGCTAGTTGTATTCCAATACATCATTCCACACAGTTATGGGTACGACATAAATACAACAAAAGGATGAAAATATACCGCCAGTAGTTGATATATACAGTTGTACATTCGTCAAACACTATATTATAAACTACTAGTTTGTAACGTGGCCTGTAATTAATCATAATTCACACATACCCATGAAAGTATTCTTCATACGTCAAATAAACATTAATCTTGTTTTGAAGCCGAGCACGGCCGCGTAACACGTCCGATAATCGTTCCCATGAGAGTGAGACCCGAGAGTTTCGCCGAGATGTGATGATGTCTTTGAAACATCGTTGTGCCTTCGTCGTGTACAAGTGACCGATTAGTAACCATTCATAAGCTCACTTTTGTGTTTGGTTAGGTACATTTCACTCACAATGGCCAAGTACTCCATAAAAGGCGAGTTTTCTTTTTTTTCTCTCTTCTTCTGTAGTATACCCACAATGCCACCACTTTGTACGTTATATACATCAACATCAATTGTAGTACCTACATGTACTTACAACGAGATTAATTTATTTGCAACTTAAGATGCTATAAACTACGGAGAATGCCGTGACTAATTATGGAATTGCGTGTGGAACTGAGAAAGCGACAGTGAAGTGCGTTAATGGATTATTTCCTTTGCGCTTAGGAAAGTTAATTTCCTATTCTGTTGAGAAACTTCAACTGCAGATGCTACTAATATTATAATGTTCGTGGTAATTATATTAAAGATGGATAAAATGATAAAGTTTGAACTTGATCTTGATAGTTGTTTTAAGCAGTGCTTCATCACAAAAGGTACATTGTTTGTACTTGTAACTTCTGCAGAAATTGATTTAAAATAATTACTATTTCCAACTAATTCCAAGCTGTAAATCTTTAACAACGTGATATACTTAAATTCTGCTCTTCAATTAAATGGTTATGTTAGCGTTAAATACATTCTTATATTACTTGTCAAAAGAGCTATAGCCATCATCATCAGACATTTTTTACGTCTACATTAATTTGGTTTCCATTAATATTTTAGTTGCTCGTAACATTTTTGTTTAACAACTCGATCTTACAAACTCAAACTGGCTACTAAAATTATGCCGGTATAAATCGCAATTCTCCTTCAATACAATGATCTTTGATTATGGATCTGATAAATCCGTGAAATAAACCGCAAACCGATTTTCTCTTAGCGACTTGTATGAATTACGCACGACATTTATATACATGCGTTTGGATAATCTGGTTTTGGTTAACGTATGCGCTTAAACCCCGATAAATGGGTCGTAATTTAAATCGATCTAGTGAAAAGATCGAATACGGTATGGCAACAACGACTTCGAAATGTTTACACAATAAGTCATAAATTCTAATCACAAGCACCATCGGTCATTTCTGTAAATACGTACTATATAAATTCCCATTTGGTAAAGAGTTAATGCGAGCGTCGAAAGGGCATAGTGCACAAAATCGTTTTATGAGTTACGAACCGGTCGACACAAAACGTTTCTGCTGCTAGAGAGCGGAGAGAAACTTTATCTCCTCTGAAACATGTAATCAAATTATTACAGCCATGTAATGTTATGTATTCCTATTTACATATGACAAGAGTCCTATTGTATTTAAGCAGTATTGGCGATTCGAGAGAGAAAATTATTTTCGTGTTGTTATACAGTACAAGCCATTGTTAACTATGATATGTATCGTGGTACACAACAATATTATAATAAATAATGAGGTTCCGTACAGAAATCTCAAAGAAAAATGCCGACATAAATTTAAATAAAATTAAGGCATTTATCAACTTTTTATGCTATTCATGCATAATCGTGTACCTGAAATTTAATCTGTGTAAATAAATTAATATAATTATTACATTTACGTGATCCCTAATAATACTTTATACACATAAATAATTAAAAAATTGTTATTATCAAAATACTAATAATCATAAATAATTATTTAATTTAGAAATTTAAAAAACTGCAAACTAGATGTCACTATTTTTGGATACGTTTTCGAGATACGAATTTTACTTTGCTTAGAGTAATTTGATTATTTGGACCATATCTTAAGTTAGGAGTGACCCATCCGATCATAGAAGATACCAAATTAAAGACGATCAACTGCCCAAGAAATATTAGTAACATTGTTTTTAAATGGCTTCAGTAGGTCCATTGCAATGGACCATAATATAAAACTCTTTTTTATTTATATTAGTCCGTTACAATGGAACCATTGAAGCGAAACCAATGTTCTTAATATTTGTTGACAATTCGATCGTCGCGTCGTTAATTTTGTTTTTCTACGATCAGATCGGACGTTCCTCTTAACTCAAGATATAGTAAAACAATCAACTTGCCTCCGAGAAAAAAAAATTACACCCATTAAAGAAAATTAATACGATTAATTAGGTTAATGGAGTCCTTTCCAGATTGCAAAGTGTCCACAAACTAGTGATAAATTAGTTGTTTATTAAGCAAGTGGTGCTAGTATCAGCATGATGAAACTATTTCCAAACAACCCTGAAGTGCCCGTCGATTAAAATTATAACTAGATTTAGATTTAATGGAAGGTGATATTGCAGTACGGCCTGTTGATCTATTATACCCCCGTGCATGAGCTGTAAGTTGCTGGGGTTTGCCTCTTCTCAGAGCTTCGTATTAAGGCTAAAAGCTTTAATAAACTGCAATAACTGTGATGGTTTCAGAGAAGGTATTTTTTCTTCGTCTATGACGTCTTTGCCGAGATAATTCGGATAATTAGATGTCAGGTGTTTCGTCCTACGCCCCACAGAACCTGCGAGTCGCTATTCTGTTTCAGACCTATAATTGTCATGTGTTTTCCAAGTTGACAATCCCTGTAAGAAAACCAGCGAAGATACGTGGTCTGTTTCTATTTAATTCTAGCAAGGTCTTTGCTCTGTGCCTGTTGTAGTTTCCGAAGATTACCTTGGAATGGAGAGATATTCTGAGCCTCCTTTCTCTACCTGTGAGTTCTTTTTTATAGGTTCTCATCCATATACTACAAAACGGCTACGGTTCTACAAACGAAATTCAGGCGGATTCCAGTGTGTTCTGATACATAGTGCAATTCTGTTTTCTTTGCCTAGGTTGTTTAATCTGCTAAGACACACTCCCCAACTAATTTCAAGCAGAGTTAGGAGCAGAGTTTACTTAATTTCTATCTTATCTTACTATCTCACTCTTCATCAAACCTGACTCATTACATTCAAAACTATATTTTATTGGAACTAAATTTGCTAATCTTTTGGAATCGGTGTATTGCTTTAGACTTATCTATCGTATAAACATTTTTACTACATTTACGAGCAAGCACTTTGTTATGCTGTCGACAAAGTTGAAAATTTGTCTCGTCACCATTAAAAATACGTTAAGAGTGATGAGGTATGTGGCTGTAATTTTTTTTCTTTTGATTTAGTCGTCATAACGCAACAGAAAGCGCTTCGGATTTTTTTTTGACAAAAGATTAATATTATTTTGTGAAAGGATTTGGTGCATCGTTTACAAATGATTTTACAGATGCCTAAACATTCTTCCTGCAACGTGGAAAGCCTTTTTGATATTTTTATCCACTTTACTAAAATCTCTTTTTGATTAATCAAGCTTTAACAACGCAATATATGATATTATATTTCTTGGCTGCCACCATATTTTTATGCCCTTTATAGGTTTAAGTAAATTTTCTTTCAAATGCTTGTTTTGTTTTTATTTGTGGCGAGTAAGTAAGTCTTAAGCTGTATTGCTTGCCTCTCAACCACTACAACTTTTGCTGTGACATTTATGTGCGTAAACATGTCCAATAGTCTTGTTATAGTACTATTTTTCCGTTTATAATATTGCACTGTTACTCACTTTGCTCCTCAACAGTTAATTGTAGATCGATCGGAACACAATTCTGCGAGGAAAATGGCTCTCAGTGAAATCGTAGAATACTTACCTAAACTTGCGCAAAAGCACTATAAGGAACTAGGTCGCCACAGTTGCCAGATGGTCAACAACTATACTGCTTACCTCAATACTTCTGCTTTTTTGCATTAAAAATATCCAATTTTGAAAGTTATATCTACTTTAAATCATGTAAAATAATCTAGAAACAAAGAGATACTTACGATGTATATATAAAAATTGCTAATACTATTAACAATTTGATTATTTGTCTATTTCTCATTTAACGAAACTAGATAGCTGGAGTGGTAAGATCGACTGACTGGAGATGTGAAGGTGACAGGAAAGAGCTCGAACCCAGCGGAAATTATTTGCAGCAGTCGTCTACTACGCGACGGTTGGTCTAGTCTCGAGCTACCATTCACTTCTATATTCTATTCACAGTGCTATATTACTTTGCGGTAATTACTGCATTACCCCTAGTATGGCCATGAAACATAGCCTAAGAAGCCGCTGCGTCCACCACAAATTAAAAAAAATGCATCGCAACAGAAACTTACTATAAAACGTCAAAAAGATTGTATTAAGTATGTTGTGTAAGTATAACATTACACAAGCTTTAACTTATGTAAACCACGTCCAAGTTTTAACAAAAAACCTAAATATTATATATATATGTATGTAACGCAAGTATATGTTCCTTCTTCTACTTCTGTCTGCAAGCTTTCTATTGTTGGAAACTATTGAAGAGCTGACGACATAAATTTTATAAAGCTTCAATCACTTGTAGAGAGGTATTAAATTTACCAATAATGTGCCTATTTTTTATAAGCAACTAATATATGGATTGCAGCACTAATACTGAGACACTAGATACAGTGTTAAAATTCCATTGCTACCCCCCGTCTAAGAAGCCTTCGTTTTATAACTTCACCATTTCACTTCTATTGTATAAACTGGTGTAAATGTATTTGTAATTTATATCGGATTTTATTATTATTTTAAATGTAGGTATGCAGCATCCCACACCAAGCGAAATATTGTTGGCGATTGATGGAACAACGGATGGTGTGCAGCCAACCCTATTTATAATATTGGCTACCGAATCAAATATGGCTAAAGTTGTTAACATACTAAAACAATCCTTTCCTTAACTGTTGTTTTAGTTTGTAGTAATTAGTATTAATGTATGTATTTTTTGACCTTTATGTACTTATCTTTTAATTCCTGATTTATTTCCACTTAGAGGTCAATAAAACAATAAATAATTAAATACCAATTTATTCCATAACATATAATAATATGTTTTCGTTAAATAACTTCTTCAGTGGAAGAAATTGACATTTAATATGTGTCAAATTACTAATAATATAAATATAAATTGCCATGCCTATCAACAAAATTATCTAAAAAACAAAGAATTCATTGATATATCGAATTTTAATTATATTCACAAGTAATAATGAAGGAATAATGATTTAATACAACATTAGAAATTGAAATGATTTGAATTATTCGTATATCAATCTATTTTTTGTCAAGCTCTAACAATTCTGTTCAAAGACTAGGGAAAACATGGCAAAAAAACCGAGTCAAGAGCTTAAAATTAATAAAATTCATGCGCGAATTAAATTATTGTAAATAACGCTTAAATTATCAATATCCGTTCTAAAATTTACCGCGTTTTCATCTTTCTTAATGTATATCATTTCGTAAATTAATCTTTTTTTATAATTATTTTCCTTTTTTAAAATTTTAGTGTTTTGAAAATCAAAATTATGTCGTCTATCTTTAGAGTGCTTAGATAAAGCAGTTTCAGCGGTGACGTTATGTGTAACAGTGTATTGATGGTTATAAATTCGTTTCTTTAAATATTGTTTGGTTTGTCCGATATAACATTTATTACAATCTTTGCAATCTGATTTATAAACGACATTACTTTGATTATCATGTTTAATGGGTGTTTTTAAATTTGTGAATAAATGTCTATTGTTGGTAGGTATAAAAGTTATGTGAATGTTTGATTTTTTTAATTCGTGTTTTATTGTGTCGCTTAAATTGTTTATATATGGTATAGTGTGGTATATGTTATTATTTGATTTTGTACCTGTGTTATATATTTTATTTATTCTTTTTGTGATTAATTTATTGTAAAACTCTTTAGGATAACTATTTTTTTCTAGTATTGTTTTTACTTTGCTTAAATTTTCTTTTCTAAAATCAGGGTGAGCTAATTTAATAGCCTGATCTACTAAACTGTTAATTACGCTTTTTTTAAAATTTACCGAAGTGTTTGAAAAATAGTTTAAATGCCTACTACTACTAGTGTCTTTAATGTACCAGTTTGTTTTTATTTGTGTGTTATCATGTAGTATCTTTACATTTAAAAAGTTTATAGAATTTTGATTTTTTCTCTTTCAAAAGTAAATTTTAACCTATCATGATATGTGTTAAATGTGTGCAGAACATGTTCAATTTTATCATTTAGTATGCAGCATATACAATCATCTACATACCGCTTATAAAATTGCACATGACAGTTTAGTTTGTCAAGTGAGACCTGCTCTAAGTCCTCCATTACTAAATTTGCTATAACAGCAGATAATGGAGAACCCATTGCTGTACCGAATATTTGTTTATATATTGTGTCATTGTACTGAAAATATGTTGAATTTAAGCAAAGTTTTGCAGCCAACATGAATTCATTTTTTGGTAAATTTGTATAATTTTGAATTAAATTCCATTTTTTGTTTATAATGTTTAATGCCAAATCTGTAGGAACATTTGTGAATAAAGATACAACGTCTAAACTGATAATTTCATGATTACACGGTACGGCTTTTTTGTTAATGAAATTAACAAATTCCCACGAATTTTTTACATGATACTCTGTATTTTCTACAACATTACTGAGAATTTTGGATAAAAATTTTGATAATATTAAATGTCAATTTGTTCCACTGAAGACGTTATTTAACGAAAACATATTATTATATGTTATGGAATAAATTGGTATTTAATTATTTATTGTTTTATTGACCTCTAAGTGGAAATAAATCAGGAATTAAAAGATATGTAATTAGTATTAAAGACGCTTATCCAAATGTTCTTGTTTCAAATACAGCAGCCTTTCTGCTATGAAGCTACAACGTGGTCGTCCACTTTTCTATTGTTTTAATCTTTCAATATAGTTTTTCTTCGTCAGGTGTACTGAAAACGCGCACTGTTTAGTTAATGCACTAGATTGACACTCTGTGTAATTAGTACATATTTCAACGTGACCTACTTGAGTATGTACTTTAAGATGAAAATATACACCACGATATCACAAGCATACCTACTATAAAATACTTAATAAAACTTGAATTTAGAAGTTAGACGTTTTATATCACACATTAGTTGTTATATTTACAAAGCAGATTATAATGTGTATGTTTAAAGGATTTGGAGTATCAACACGGTAAGCACTACCATTGATAATCGTAGGAACAAATGTCATGGGGAACACGGTGAGCGCTGTAGCGCATCAAAGATAACCAAGACCTGTGACAATGATATATACAAAGCAATTTATTAGTACGCGGTAGAATAATAAGTGTACACAATGAAATGAAGTAGTGACTTCATATATTATGCTAGGAACGCACTACTAATACCTACTGAGACTGAGAAGAGTGTCATTTCCAACATAGCCATAACACAAATAAACATACATACCGCTTAGAGATGTACTTACATGTAGTTAAACACACAGTATTGTAAGTATGCAGTCTAGTAATTCCCCATTCATTATTTGGCGTTTCGCAACAGTCTTTTGTCAGCCTTGACAATAACTGGAGAACAAGCACACGCGTCTTGTTTATATGGGAATGCGCTGCTATGCGTGAAAGAGAGTAGAATAGTTTGGTTAGATGGCTGATACCACAATATTCCTGCAGAAAATGGTGTAATTTTATTTGGAAGAAAAAAGAACTACGATAATGCAAAACTAGGAATTAATACAGGAATAAGGTAGTTTAGATAGCGATCTTTTTCTATTTTGCTGTAGTAGCATGTAAGTTTTTGAGTATAGTAGCATTTTATCCTGGTTTTGACAAGTATCCGCGATATTTATAAAAATTTGAATAGAATTAGAATATAACCTTATTTATTAATTCTGAAGCTTTTTTCTGCGACGCATTTTAATATTGTATAATGTAGACGTCTTTCGACTCGACAATTGCACAATTTTACTTGTCCTGGTAATAAATTGGAATACCTAATAAACATTTCTGGCTTATAGATATGTGGAAGTTGTTTCAAGTAGTAAGTATTGATTTTGCTAGCCCAAGCGTAATTTTTTTATGGTTTCTTATTATTTGTTGTCTTCTCTCTTTATATTTTTTGTGAACATAACGAAAACAATGAAGCAAATTATAAACGTAAAATGCGATTTTTAGAAAAATATAGAGAAGAACACCAGGAAACTGAATCAGGAACGAGATATACAAAAAATGGAATAGTATATGAGTAAAGACACCCTTAAGCCAAATGATAAAAGATAGACTTGCTGAAGTATGTTAAAGAGAATTGAGAGAGCATCGCGGAAAGACTAGAGGGATCTTTTTTTACGTTACTATTACCTTCCTTTAAGTATACTCTACAAAACAAGAATAAACAGTTGAACAGTTGAATTTTCTCTTATTTTGAATTATTTATTAGTGTTGTGCTAACATATACTACTGCTATCGCCAACGGAAAGGAATTTAAACTACATACAAATACATAGGTATATTGTAGATTCTAATTCTCAATTTACACGCACACTTTAAAAACTCACCTGTTTTTCATAGCTGGCTGTCTCGAGAAGAAACATGCAGAATTCATTTAGATTTCGGTATTGTACAATGGAGTGAATTGAATAAAGACGATCTCTTTGTATTTTTATCTTAATAACAAATTTTGGTGCAAATAACTAGGCTACAGAGTTGGCTAGAGAGGAAGTTAGCCCCACGCTCCATATTCAGCCATTTATAAGAAAACACAAATTGTGGTCATAAAGGAAAAACGAAAAAGGAAATCAAAATAAACTTTATTCCATCTGATGTAATCTAGAAAAATGCCTCAAGCATGGTACAATTGTTTTTCGATAACATCTCATGAAAGCGAAATAGGTATGGTTTTGCCAAATATCGAAAAACTCCCTGTAGTTCAAAAACGGTAAGAGAATTCGGGTTATGTCATTATTAATTTTCGAAAAACTGAACTTTGGAACCGTACCTCAGGTTTTTTCTATCTCCCGTAAGTTTCCTGGAATCTTCGAAAACGTACGAAAATAAGTCACATATGTAGGTACATACAAATATATGAAACTTCAATTAGTCGTCGGTTTAATTTAAGGTAATTAATTTAAGGTTAGAGGTAAGGTTAAATTAAATTAAAAGAAAACTTTATATTGTCAAAATATGTGTTGTATGTACTTTTACTAATTTTTTTTGTAGCTTTGATAAAGTTTATGTGCAGTAAACGAAATGTTAGCGTATGTGATGTTTTATTGACTAACCTGTCCAAGAACCGACGACTAATTTAAGTTGCTTGTTTTGATTTATTAACTTTCATCATTGAAAAGAACTGTTCGCATTTATAAGTACTACCAAACGCACAAATCAATCTTCTTGCGAATTTTCTAAGTTCCGGAAAATGGTCTTCTTCGAGGTATTTTTTGTAGAAATCGCACAACTCCACGTCTTTAAATTTAGATTTTAGGAGTGAGTTTTCTTGAAGTTCGATCAACATCATTTGCAAGTGTATTGGAGCATTTTGTACGTACATTACTTTTTGTTGGAGTAGCAAATAAATTGAAACTGTCTTCCATGTTTTTTAAATCGCTAAATCTGCTCGAAAATTGCTCCGACAGTAACTTGAGTTCCTCAGCATATTAAGCATAACCAGTATTTTCATACGCAGAGAGTGTGGTGAAATGGTAACTGTTACCAGACAGCATCTGTGCCTGCCACAAGCGAATTTTGTTCTGAAACGCTTTCAAACGGCTGTACAAATTATTTATTTACTGACTGTCCTTATTTTTGAAGTTTCAAATTTAAATCATTCAAATGGCCTGCAAGGTCAACCAGAAATGCTAAGTCACATATCCATTTTACGTCACTCAATTCAGGTAGTAGTTTATCCTTTATTTGCATAAAATCTGCTTACTACTCATTTCTAAGCTCGTAAAACCGACTCAGCATTTTCCCTTTGTTTAGCCATCTGACTTCACAATAATATGTTACGTTGTCATATTCGGCTGATATTTCATCCAAAAACGCCTTGAACTGACGATGGTTAAGCCCTCGGGATCGAATAAAATTGACACCACATTCATAACATTTAAGAGTCGCATGGACTTTAGAATAGAAGTTCTGTTGGTGAATAATGCGAAGGACTATCAAATCATCTTTTTGCACATTTAATTAAGTTAATTTTTCATACAAAATTTCGATGAAACCTTTACGCAAGCCGACCAGAGAAGGTGCACCATCCGTGCATACATCAACTAATTTTGACCATGGCAAGCCAAAACTTGTGAATACCTTTTGAACTTGATTAAAAATGTAGTGGTTCCTTTTACCGGCTCTAAAATAAGCAATTCCTCGGTAACAATGAACTGTCTGACACAGTTCAGATGTGTTAGATAAATCGGTGCTCTCGTCTAATGCTATGGAAAATGATTCAAAATCAGCCATACGGTCAGTCAAAGTAGCTTTTATATCATTAGCCATCATTTCTATACGTCGGGCAACAGTTCGTCTTGACAACCTAAGTTTTTCAAATTAATTTTTCTCTTCAAGGCACAAAACACTGCAAACTTCTAACATACACTTCTTGATAAATTCTCCTTCGGCAAATGATACACTACTATGTTTAATGCTAAATATATCAGAGTTATCCCATTGATCAGAGAAATCTCAAGGTCGTTTACATATAATAAAAATAATATAGATCCCAAGATAGACCCTCATGGAATACCGTATGTAAGATTAATTGGAGTAGAAGATGATACTTGGCCATTATTACAAATTGTAACTAACTGTTTTTGATTTTTTTAATAAAACGTAAACCATTGCCAAACAGTTGTCTTTATTCTATACAAGTGATCAAACGCCTAATTAAAATCGCAAAAGAGTTCATTTGTCAATTATCTCTAGTAAATTAGTCCATAAACATGATTCAGTGCTCTAAAAATAACCTGATAACGCATGAACCTTACGCAATGAATTCAAATTGTGTGGACGATAGCATTTTGTACTTTGTTGAAAAGGCAATTATTCTACTGCACATTATTTTGTCAAATAATTTGGTAAAACAATATAATGTAATCAAGTAATCATTAATTTAAAAAGATAGAGGCAATGAAATATTGTATGCAACATGTCTCAGGATAGAGTCGTATCAACACCAAAAGAACTGAATCGTATTGAAGATTTTAGGTGCGTTAGTGGGCTAGAACAACAGACTATCGGGCACCGTAAAAAGACATTAAATTTGTAATGTAAATCATTACTAGAATGATCAGAAATTATTTTGTAGTCTTGAAAATGCACTATCAAAGAAATTTATAAACTTATGAAAAATATTATCAAAGTTTTTCATTACACAGGAATTTTGCCATAAGTCAAAAGCTCCTTGATGTTGAGTCTACAAATTTGTCTATATTTCTACTATTAAATTTGCGTTTATAGGTGGCAATCTCATAGTAAGATACCCCGGTATTTACTACAGCTTTTCTTAATAACATTTTTTTGGAAAAAAATGTCTAATGTCTTTTTGCATTAATCTAATAGAACAGTAGGCTCATTTTTTTAATGAAATTTGCTCGTCTAATAAAGCTTCAGCAGCTTCACATACAGGAAAGAGTTTTTTTGAATCTACCAAAAACAATGAAAAATTAATGAAGTCTTACCATTTGAGGTGTTGAGTTATTACATAGGTATTCGTTGACGATTGAATAAGAATCAGTGTATTCGCATTTGTAAATGCAATTATTAAGTTTATTAAACAATTAGACACCAGTAAATGTTAATAAACACCTTAACACGAGTTGCACCAATAAGTAACAATTTTTGGCAGTGTCAAAATATGTCTTCATCAAGACGTGTTATTATTGAATTTATAAGATATTTTTATTATCCAACATTACATTTTTAAGTGTAATTAGTAACAATTACTCGTGTACAAACTTAATTATACTAGTACATATCTGCCATTTAACCAAATATTCCCACTCTTTAGCTATAGTAGTACTTAAGGTAGGTCGGCATTCCATGACCAAAGCGGTTATCGTTTCAATGAATCACTTTTACACAAATATAGAAATACCTTTTGATCTTTCGCAGCTATATAGCACAATTAGACCTAATGCGACATTAAAAAGTATATGTATACACAGCATATTCGTTAAGCACGTTCAGTCATCCTAATCGATTGTAATTGACCGTCGTCTTTTTTAGGTAATCGTCCGTAATAAAACGTCGCTCGGCGGAAAAAATAGCCACAACTCTTTAATTGTACATAATAGCGAATGTTAAATTAACGATCAGAGATCCTGATGCTTTTGCTTTAAATTAATTTGATTTAAATTCAACGTCCAAATGCGGCGAGCTCACCGAAAACAAGTCTCCTCGACGGTTGAAACGAACGGAATCGTCTAAAAACGAATACAACAAGGACAGAACGAAAAAGAACCAGTTAAGACAGTCGTTGAAAATTCATTTACATGTTGGCACTAATGCGAAATGACAATCGACAAACGGCGCCTATAAAATATGGATATTGCAATGAAACACGAAATCGAAACTGCTTTTCTGTGACATGTTTGCATTAATACTTGCTATTACAGTAATCTGATATCGGTGAATATACTTCAGGATTCCAGATTCACTTTCCTTGGCATGCCAAATATGTGTTTCAGGTTATGTGAAAACTGTAGATATGTGTCATGATTTAAAGCTTAGTCATGCTTTCGTGGAATTTCTTTAATTTAACGGTCTTAATTATGGCGACTTTTGTATTGTTAAGTAACAGATATATGTATAAATATGATAACTCTACATCCACAACATCCCTTTGTGTATAGTGGTTTTTGTAATTGATATGCTACCAAAATTTACAATTTTTGGGCATATATGTATGTAACCGAATTACTGTAGTTTTGCCAGGTTTTAAATCATTGAAGGTACAAATGTGTTTGTAAAATATGTATCTACTACTTCTTAATGAAAACAGTTATTTTAAACTACTCCATATTTCACTCGGCATAGAGAGAGAATCCAGTACCTTCCATATTGTAATCAATGCCCGATCTATCAATTAATAAAGCTACATGACAAACAGTGCACACTACCGTTGAAAGTATTTCAGGTAAAGACTAAAGAAGTTATCAGTAGCGAAATCCATTGGGAATATGACATATTGATGCCTAAAATTAGTTGAAGCTTATAATATGCCAACAACGATATCGAAAATCAATCGACCAATAAGTTTTAAGAAGCAGCCATTTGGATAAAGTATCTAATGCACGGTGTGCCATGTGTTGAAGTCTAAATGAGAAGCAACAGGTGAAAGAAAACCTTTTTTCTAAGAAGACAGTGGAGCAATTTATTTTCATATTATCAATGGTAGGTAATTCAAGAAATCTAAGAGAACCCCGCACTAATTTTCGAAGCAGTTTTCTTTTTTTATTGTTTTTAACTTCTGTAACTTTCGCAGACTCGTCTTCTCTCTCGTTTCCCAGTCTTTACCATTTTGCGATATTTTACATGTGTATGTCCAATTCTTTAGGCAAATAAAATATTTACACTACTATTATGATTACTACTACTACAGATAGTATCTATACTGCGCCCATTGTGTGGCTTACTGTGCAACCTAATTATTAACAACTCCTTAAAGATTCCAGAGCATCTTTGGAATATTCGTTTCTCATCTTTAGAGCCACCACCTACTTGATATTGAGGATCTCCTAATTACTAGCTTCAAAAAGTCCCAGGTTATGAAGGAGAGATTCTTTATGCTTCCAACATTCTCGGTAGGTGAAATCAGATAAAATCTGAAATTACTTTTCAAATAGTCCTCCCAGCAAAATCCTTATCACGTCCTGTCCAGAGATACTCCATCAGTAGTCACGATGGTTTTGTCTTAATATAACTTCTCATGCTAATCCGTGGGCTAGTTCTAACCTCAAAGGAGATGTTTTCAATGAATTGCTGCATTGTTAGCTTTTTAGTTTCCTTTTATGCTCGAATACACAGGTTTTCAGATAAATATATGAAGACTTTGCATATAAAAATTAGTCCTTAAATAAAAAGCTAGACAAGCTCGTGTATTTACAAGAGCAAAACCAGACTCTTGCTTACAACCATGTATATTACAAAATAACAATCGTTATCAATCCACTTTGCTATTCTGGTGTTAAATATGTTTGCTATTATGTATTTTAAAAAAGATAGAATATTCCTCCTTAATGATCTAAATCAATTCATTTTTGGAAACCATTAAATGAGTTTGGAACAGCATGTGTGGGCTCGTTTCCTCATTGCCTAACTTTTTATATTTTAACTAGATTACGTGCGGTGGTCCAGAACCATTCTGCACCCTTACTAAAAGCCATACAAAAACTCATCTCCAGCAATAAGAGATTGACTAAAAAATAAAACAATCGAAAAAATTCCTGACTTTTCCAGCCACTAAGACGAAATTTCTGCTGGACCTCACTAGGAACGCTCTTGGTTTCATCTCAAGAAAATGGACAACACGGATAGCAATAAATACCGATTTTGTTTCGAACATAGTAAAACGGCAGAGCACATTATGTGTGACTGACGTCGCGGTGACCAGACAAAGGTATTGCCATCTTGAACAGGCACGCTTAAAACCCATTGTCCTAAACTTCTTTGGAAGTTAATTTAAGGTCCTTAAATCCAGTAAAATGGAACCATGATGATTCTCAAATTTAGACTAATCTTGCAGTTCAAACTCTGTTAATGAGTTTTGGACACATTAGTTGTTTTTTGGAGCTCTCTTTTGATATTATGATTCTTAATCGACCTACCGTAAAATTGTACAACATCGGCATACAAGCGTTGAAGACAAATTTCTTTTGTAGCTGTGATGAAAATGTCATAAATGAATAAAAGATATAAGTAAGAACAATTCTTCAGAATGGATGATTATACATACGTCCACAGCTAGTTTCTATCAAGTCAGCACAATATAAAGTGGGAACTGAATTTATTGAAAATATGTAAGGAGTTGGAATGTGGTTCTTCCGTATTATTTCTATTAGATCGTAATCTGCATTAAATAGTGACTGATAAAATGAAACATCGTTAGTTATGATTATTCTATAAATGGACACTTTCATTGTCAAGGATCATCAATACTTCTCAAAGGTTGAACACGTGCTTTTAGCAGTTTAAGCACTTTCACGAGAAATTATACCTTATTAGATATGCTCTTCTAACTCAACATTACAAACTAGAATTTAATAGGAATTTATGAGACACAGACGAGCAGCTTAACCATGTTTTATAATTTCCTGCTCAAATTTACGTACTGTATTAGTGATATTGTAATAAGGAAGACGATAGATTTAAACGCTACATCAGATTTATCTCTGCTTATTCACTTTACTATTTTTCACCTTAATATCTGTGATAGAATGTTATACATATGTATATGTATGTATATAATATCAATAATAATTTCACCGAATGCTATCAAACTTGATTACAAAGTTGTACTATACGCCTGGTTTTATTTCTTATTATAATGTTTAGTCACCAATAAACATTCTTTATCAAAGTTAACTTATACGTATTACGAATAAACTTGATTAAACGTAATAATGTAGGTGGTGTAATGTTATATCTACGACGAAACTACGTGTTGCATCTAGTAAATTACAAACAATAATTGTTTAATTTGTCTAAATTTTTGCTACCGGTAATCATTTTCAGTTATGACTTACGAATAACTTTCACGATTAAGAAAATGTAACGTGAAAATAATATATAAGCAATACATACATATTATCAATGTCACAGTTGAATTATACGGTCATACGTGTGTACATAAATTGTTGATAATACATAAAACACAAAACAATTCTGATAATGAATTTAATCACTTAGAACTTTACTTTAGTACTGATTTCTAACCTCTCTTTGTTTGAATCAGTATTGATATTATGTCAAGGATATCTTTACAAGAGAACCTTACAAAAACACGTATGAAGAGGGCTTAGCTTTAAGTGTTAAATTTAAAACTGTAGACGTGTATTTTACCTTCACTCAATAGCTACTTAACAAGTAGGTCACCAATAAACAAGCCTAACGTGCTCGATAACCCTTATTGGTTAATTAACAGTTTGTGGTTTGTATACCTTTACACGCAATATTGGGTAATATTACGTATTGTTACTAATTATATAATAATTTATTACATGAAATTACGGTGTTACAATACCATCAAAAAATGCAGATTATACTGATTGGTGGTAGTTAAGTTGTATATAATTATTTTTTATTTATAAGTAGCGTAGTTGGTTACTGGGACGCCATCAACCATTTATATAATCTGTACAAATAAAAAACAGTATCTTGTTTGACAATCACAATGCAATTCAAACAGTTCCTCGTGCAGCTTTTGCAACACCTTCCAGCTAACATAGCAAAATAACTGCGAAAACTCTGACAATGATTTCAGCAAACCAAAAAAGAAATAAATTCACAAAAACAAATTGAATGAATTCGAACTACCCTTTCTCATTTATCACTTCAACATTGGAGAGCTATAGGTCAAAGTGTAATACCCATAGAAAGTTAATTTATCTCAAGGCAAGCCCTTCAAACATAATTTTTAAACAATCATGCTTACATTTTACTTTTTTCTTAATTCAAATACCATACGATCGCGCAAATTCGAGATTCGGGCTAGTGGCTAATACGACTGTCACAACGTTAACTATAACAACATATAAACAATTTTAGATAACCCTACACTGGGTGTTAAAAGCCACGAATTGAATGTGTTACGTGCCTTAAAAAATAAAATCCTCAGAATTTCTTACTCACTATTCCAAGACTTCCAGCATTGGTTTCCCAAAATTGGTTACCTTAAAAAATTAGTTAGATCGATCGTATAGCAGTCCCCCTCCACCCAGCAACCTCCTATTACCCCCTTCACCAAAATTATTAATCGTCTTAATGTTCAATACAAATTCTTTAAATTTCCTTATGTACTATGCTGTTCTGAAAAAATTAAGAAGTTGATTCTTGAATATCCCACCACTAAATTGGCTTTTTATAATACTACTATTGTAAGGTGTGTCTTCTCTGAAGTCAAGGACTCTACCGATTTGTTGTTACATCCCAATGTCATCTACCAGATAACTTGCGAAAATTGTGAACTAGTATATACAGGGTCATCCACGGAACTGGTTCCTTAGACCTTCTTGATGTTCTTGAAATTCAACATTTCTGAAAACTTGTAATTATAACTGATACCATCTGGACTCATCAGCAAAATTATTTGCGCCATTGTACCACTTCCGGTTTACCGGAAGTTGACGTCAACTTACTTAATTTAAATAGCATGGTATATTTTTTATGAGTTTTTTGTATCGGGCATACAATTCTGCATCAAAACTTACTAAGACACCCTATCTCAAAAATCAGCCGTTTTTTAATTATTCATTTTTTTCAAATATAGAGCCAATTGCAACGTTATGTTCAAAATTCTATGTTTGTGAAGGCATTGCAGCTAAAGACCACATATTTGGCATGCTATTAGCCGAGGGTTGGCCAAAATTAACGTTCATTTCAACCAAGTTCACGTCGACGAAAGTCACTTTTTTAAATAGAACATCCAACAACATTTTGAGTACACTTAATAATTGTCTATCATTCCTTATTAGATATATTAGCTTGTTTTTTTTACGGTTTCCGAGATATATGAAAATGTCTTAGCGTATAGATAACGAGTCTTGAAGTGGCCAACAAAGTATTGACATTATGAAAGAAAAACTTCCTAACGAGAAGGTATACATTTATAAAGATTGCCGAAAAATAACATCGGCGCACAGTAATTTTCTTTGTTTGAAATCAATCATCACATATTTTTGATCGTATCACCATAAGGTAAACAGCGTTAATATTATTATTAATAAAAAAATCGTTACTAATACATATACGAAATCTCACAAACGTCTACATACATTAAATAAACGATTATATTCAAAACTACTAACAATAAATTAGTGCTTTGTAATACCGACATTAGCAATAATTACAGAACTTAGCATACGCTGAATCGTATACTTGGTGCATTGCAGAGTCCATTTTTCTTAAGCTGCATTTTAACTTTGACCATAAATGCTCAATGAATTTTTGTGTCCGGCAACTGAGGAAGAAAACAAGGATCCATTCTTTTTCCATTAAACATGTATACTTGAAATCTTAGTCTTGTTAGTATATCTAGCCTTCCCAAAATGAAATTTGCTGACAGTTTGAATCAATGTTATGAGGGCTTCCGGATTTTGATCGGAAAAATATACGCAACAACTTACTCAAACTCGCCACTAATGTAAGGAACTCCTTCAGGAGCAAAACTGGGAGAGGGAAGCCAGAAGGTCACGCTAACTCGACGTGTAAACCTCACTAGAGGCGCAAACGTACTGACGGGTAAAAAAACTGGATGAGAGCGTGGTTTACGCGTCGAGTAACCTTCTGAGGCCCCTCACCTAGTTTTGCTCCCGAAGAAGCCACTTAATTAGTGGCGAAACGTAGAATTTGAGCAAGTTGTATACATTTTTTGTATTTTTATTTTTAATTTTTACTTTTGTTTTAATGTTTGTCGTCAAAACCTGAAAATCCTCATAACACAGACTTGAACCGTAGAAGCCTTCGATATCATGTAGTGTGAATCAAATTTGCACCCATAATATGTACTTACGTATTTATGTTTGCCTATCAATAAATGCAATATGTCCTACCCCAGCTGCCAAGATAAGACTCTCAAAGTAAAACCGACAGCCCACCATGCTTAACTGCAAGGTGCACATTTTGCTTTTTAAAAGCAGTACATATTAGGTTATCGCCAAACATTAACATACCCATGTGATTGGAACAGGTTAATCTTGGTTTCATTTGTAACTATAACCTCAGAAATCTAATTGCTGATTTTCTTATTTTTGAATGAATTTCAGTCGTTTGACTCCGTTTACGTTACGAATATACAGCTTGTCTCCAGCATTGTACCCATTATAATCAGAGTACTTACGACAATTTTTCGGCAGACTTATGATAACAATATGCAATTCAGACTGTGGATAATAGATGGCAGTGTTGATTTTTTAACTATATGAAATTTACAAGTTTTAGTTGATAAAATTTTATTGAAATTGACAATTCCATAATTTTACTTTCATACTGCAATAATCATTTATTCCTTTAACAATTTTGTTATTTACTGGTTACTTACTAGTGCGCGAAAATCAACTTCAAGCACACAAATGCAACTGTAAAATAACGTGTTTTGATAAGTGAATACAAAAACGTATTTTTAGAACTCATTTTAAAGCAGCAAGTCACGATGTCTATCCATTCATAATTTGGCATGAACAAACTAACCATCTGTTGCACTACCGTTCTATTATGAATTAGTATTTAGTTGAAATAAACTACTCAAAAATGAATAAGGAATTTTTCCTTTTTTGTATTTTTTAGAAAATATGGGTAAATATTTGTAGTGTATTATATTCGATACATAATTGTACACAACAATTTAAAATTTTCAAGTATATTTATTCAGAAAAATCGTTAGAAGACTAAGAAATGATCAATTATGAAATAAGCAACTTTTTTTATCAATAGCTAAAATAAACATCTTTCTGTAAAAATTAATACTAATATCGTGTATAATGGCCAAGGACATCTCTCACAGGTGTACATCTGCGGGGCATACTCATTATGCAATTATTAATGTGTTCTTGTGACACTCTTCTCCAACAGAGCGGTAAAATTTCCCGCAAGTGTTGCACGTTAACTGGGGGGTGGATTATGTTCGTTGAGCTGTTCTTGAAGTCTGTCCCAAATGTGCTCAATCGGATTCAAGTCGGGAGACGTTGGTGGTAAAGGTAGATGGTTAATATGGAGGTCATTTATTGCTTGCATTACAATTTGTGTACGATGAGGTCGTGCATTATTATCAATAAAAACCATGCCTCACGAAAGTCGACCACGTATTGCTGAATAATGTCGTTTCTGTATATGTGTCCATTAACATTGTTTTCAAAGAGATGGAGGTTCGTACGTCCATTCAAACTAATGCCCGCCTACATCATGATACCACCGCCGCCAAAAGACACCACAGCTTTTATAAACTCGGGTCCATAACGATCTCCTCGAGTTCTCCAGACCCTTACTCTACGATTATCACTAAATAAGCAGAATCTGGTTTCATCGGTGTATAAACCATGCTCCCATTGAAAATTTTCTGCTAGTCGTTGGTTAACCCAAGCTCTTCTAGCCATTCTGTTGGCATTAGTTAATTTTGGGCGTTTCACAGGCCTGCAGCTATGAAGATCCATTTCCCTCAGATCTTGTCTCTGATTTGTTTTCCTCTCAGATCCACTATCGAATCTTCTCCTTGCAGATCCTGTCTGTTGAAATTTTGTTAGAGCTCTACTAACAACACTTGGAAACACATTAAAAATTGCGGCAATTTCTGCTCCAGATTGCCCTCGCTGATGCAATTAAATCAAAAATTTCTTTATTTAAATGACGTCTTGGCATCGTGACAATGTGAAATGACGTTTAAAATGAATAATATTTGTAAAAAAATACGATTTTTATAATTTTGTATTCTAAATTAATTTAAGGTTAAAATACAAGAATCAATATTTTATCACACAGAAAAGACATTTACCAAATAAAATGTCCACAAACGACTGTGGGCCTTCTAATTTATCTATAGTTTAAGAAAATACGTTAAATTTAATCGAATTAATTAGATCTATTAAAAAAGATCTAATTCCCTATTCATTTTTGAGTAGTTTATATGCCAAAGTGGAGGCTAAACTCCATTAAAAGTGATCAAACCAAGCTAAGAATCAACAATTATGTACACATGTGAGATCTTGTAGGTATATAAATATGTACATATGTAAGTAGGCAAAATGCCGATGCATTTGAACTAATTCAAATGGTAGTATTACTGTCAACTTTCACTAGAGTTACCTCGTTGCATATGAAAACAGACTCAACATGCTTTAGCTTATGTTCTAAAACAGTCCAGATTTTATTTATTATCTTTACCTACAGGCTCAAATAAAATGGTACCACTTCAACAGTTCCAACAACCATTTCAACTTTATTTAGAGTGTCTTAGCAGTTAAACATGACAAAGAGAAAATTTTGTAAAGACAATTGGATGCAAGTGCATGTTACTGACAGTGATGTATAAAAATAATGTCAATATCTACGCTCTTTTATACCACTATGAAAAATCTGACCAATTATGATAGAATTATTTAATCCTCGCCAAATACCAAATAAAGTATTCAACTATGAAAAGTTTAACAAATCATTCATTAAAATAAGTACATCACGACACTTTTCAGAAATTTTTCAGAAAAATAGGCAGCCGCTTACTTAAAGCCCATCTTGTTCCTGCATGTTTCGGCAATCATGTTTGATACGATTTTTTTAATTCTTTCATTTATCCCATAATTCGAAGCAATTTCTGTAATAGTGTTGATTCTATATGTGTACACATCTATAGTAATAACACCTATAATTAATTTTTAAGTAATAGGTGCAATGTTTTAAAACATGACTACTGTGCTAATTGAAGTTTATAGCATCAATAATAATAGTGCGGTCTTCATTTATTATCCGACAGAATATCTTTGTGTCAGTAGGTACATACATATGTAGGTTATTTTTAGTGGTGGAACTAGAACGTTACGCTGATACTGTTTTACGGATTCTGTAATGGAGATGATCGTTTTACTAGCATCTGTAAGATATATAAATCCATATGCATCGTCTTCTTCATTCACCAGAGATTTCCAGATTCCGTTCAAGCTTGTTGTAAGAGATATATGCTTTGGTTATGATTACTGATCCCTTTATTTTTGCAAGAGCTTTTCTTTTTCGTTTACATATAAATTTATGAATTAAATTCTTGCGCTAATGTTGGCTTGCACTAAATCACAAACAACCGACATGTCAAGTTGTCCTATACAATTCTACTCTAAATTTTTCGATTACTATCTAGTATGACTTCCTCAAAAATTAATTGTCGTTTTAAATACTAATGAGAACAACGATGTACAAACAATAGATAATATAAAAATAATAACCAACCCTAATAATTAATGTTTTCGAATTAGAAAAAGAAATTTAAAATAAGTTTCGAATAAAATTACAGATTAACCACTATTGTATTTACTTGATTCTTATCAACTGTAATAATGTGTGCGAATTTCCCATTTTCGATGATTTTTTGTAAGTTAATTCTGCAAAAGTAATCAGGCACATTTGCATTTTAATTATTGCTTGACTACATGTAACTTCTAAAGTACATTCAACAACGAAGGTCATAAGACAAGCCTTATTGTACATACGAGACCAAGGTTTAAGTAATATCTTATGATACGTTATTCTTTCCAATTTACCTCTTTTATGATTTAAATAAATAATGGTAATTTGAAAATTTAGTAATCTTCGTGATTGTATCGCATGTTTGATTATCATGTTTGTATTTAAAAATTCGATTTATGAGTTTTTGACATTTAAATTTCAATTCACCATTCTCGAAAAATTGAAATATACTAGATTGAAGCAGTATAACTAGAAAAGATCGTGTAAATCATTACCCAAACTATTGAAAACATACGGATATGTGATGTTTGAATATCTTCTGCGGTTAACTTATAAATATAACACCTATATAAAACATCTCTTGTATACATATTTGTGTAATGTAAATTCTAAAGAAGATTATATCTATCTTTATCTTTGCGAAGATGCCACAATAGATTTCAATGATCGGTATTTATATTTTGATGAGGTAAATGCACTTGCAATGGTATATACACACACGGAACACTCCCAAATCGACATACATAATACATACATAACAGTTACATGCCGCGTACAAAACGCAAATAATCGATTATTTAAGTTTGTACTTTGTGAGTAATCTAAATGTTTGCCCATCTAATCATAATTTATGTGTGTATTTAGCCTCAAAATCTCTATGGTACTATGTATAACAAAACGTACCTATTTTACACTATTTTATGCTTTGTTATATTTCCTGACGCTCTCAATTTGTTTAGTAAATCTATTTTTACTGACATATAAATTTGACTATGCACTTGTTCTTGTCGGTAAGCTGGATAAACACACGGTGTAATATACTGGTATTGCTGTTTGTATATGTATGTATAGGTACATATGTATATTATACATTGAATTTAGTAAACATTTTAAGTACTGAGAATGATGAAAGCAGCATATATTATACAAGAGATTTTCGTTGATCTGTTATATGAATGTATATGCTCACTTTATACCTTTAGTCGAAATACCCATTGTTATTCAGTACTATTTCCCCAGTATAATCTTGTATTTGACCTATAAACATTTGGGAAGGATAAATATTGAAACTGTTGGATAAATAGGGGAAATACCTGAATGGGAAACTTTTACAGTTGTATGGAGTTAAATAGATAATGTACGAAGTAATGCACTGCCGGCTTTCCAGTTTATTCATTGCTAAATATAAATAACAAAAAAGTATCCATATCAGTTTGTAAATATGCCGAGAGATAAATTGCTAATCGTAGACGCAAAAATGTTTTAAACAGGCAGGCTCTTCAGACCAAACACTTGCTAAGAAAAAAGGATGATCTCATCATTTGATCGACAGTTTTATTATATTGAGTGATTACTACGAAAAAATAATAAAACTAATCCGAAGATAGTGCTCATAGATTATTCGGTTAACTTTATGAGGTAATGTATGAACACAGTTTGTACAAGAAAACTGAATTTCCGATGAGTGAAAATTTTAGTGGAGATAGTGTTGTGGTTTAAGCGGGATTTTTCAATAAACCAATAAAACTTCTGTGTGTTTTATTTCTAGACGAATATGTTCTACGAAAAAAGTTTCAATAAAGCAAAGAAATGTCTGATTGCTGCCGTCAATGCTTCCAGACGAACGAATTAATGTCATCACACATTATAATAGTCAGTTCGTTGACTTGGCCAGAACCGCTTTAAAAATCTCTGAGGACCATAGGAAACAAAAGTATAAGCCGAAAATAAACAATATGATAAAGCCAAACAACTATACTATACATATGCAAGTATAGAAAACACAGCAAATTTTAAGCCATAACTTGAGCTCTATCTGTTTGTTGCTAAATCTTAAACATCTTTAACTAATTTAGCTAAAATCAGTAATAAATCTAACATATTCAAACTCAATTTACACAAAAGGTAATTATTTGTATCAATATATAATGACACCAGCCAACAACAATAATAAATACATAATTTACAACCTTAAAGGTTAATCTTAAGGTGGAACCACCAACAATCCTGCCACCTCAACTGCTTATTCATTTTTCCAGAGATACCTATAAGTTTATATGGTACACCACATACGTTAAGAAAGTTTGTTGTTTAAGTTGTTTACTAAGGAACAAATTCCTTGTTTTGATAAATAATACGTTAGCTTGTGCGAACTAATTTGAAAGTTCTACCACACATCAATAAAAGCACAAAACTACGTGACTGGACACGTGAGAATGTATTTGGTAGATGTAAATTCTGGTAATGGGCGGAATCGACTGATTTTATACTATTAATTTGATTATTAAACTCAATTATTTTCCATATATATTAAAAGCCAATGAAATGCTATCTAATAATAATTATATTTCTTTTAAAGTCTTGTTGTTTGGGAAGTAATCATGACATGAATTCCTCAAGTTGTCAATTGAATCGAGAAAATTTACTTGTCAAATCAGTATTTCCAACATACATATATTAAAAGCTAATTAAATGTAAAAAAATTAAAATTTCAACCAATGACGACTGAGCTTTCCCGAGTGTATAGTGTTTAGTTTAAACTATCTATGACTAGTATATGAAGTAATTAAACAACCACTAGTTTTCTCTACTGCTATAGCAATAATTAAACCATTTATTTTCAAATTTAAAAAACTTTTTTATTTATGAATTACATAGTATTTGGGAAATAATTTTGAAATAAACACCTCAAACTCCAAATTTTGATCCTATGATTTTTGAAAATCTCCTGCATGGCAATTAAATCGAACAAATTTAGCAATACTATAATACTTACCAAATTAGCAATCTTTCAAGATTGTTACTGTCTGATTTTTTACTAAGTAGGTGTAATTTTTTAATAAACAATAATCGAGTGAATTATCCTACTATAAAATTTATCGTTTATAAGTATGCATTACTAATATCGAGCATACTATTACTGCTATGATGGTATGATGGTGAAACTGACAACTTTCAAGTTACTATAAATGCCAAATTTTTTTTTACTGAGGGTGTGGTTAGTACAGAAATATATTATCTTTAGTTGAAATAGTCTAGTTAGTCTTAGTGTATATGCTTCATCTAATTGTGAGTTACTTTCAACTGTTGTTATCTTTTTCGTTATATTTATTTATTAGAACAGTGTTGGAATAATACCATAATCGAAAAGCTATTGCGGATTTATATGTTGATGACCTTGATGTTTGCTTCTTAATGCCATTGAAGCACTTAATCATCCTCGTGATAATCTTAGCTTTTGGAATCAGATACAAGACTCAAGTTGCATAAGTGCTTCTTCAGGTGGCATTGGTTATTACACCCGTAACCTAATTCCTACTATGAGTAAGCCGAATAAGCCCCTCCAGGAAAGCCTTAATAGTTTCTTATCCAAACAGAAAAAGTAATTTTGATTTATAAGAGTATAACAAAGGGCTGACAAGTCATCATAATTTCCCAACTGAATATTTCCTTTGGACCTGACTGCAGTCGCTACTCTACATTGAAGAAGTAACTAGTGTATTTCCCATATGAACGCATTTTAATCGATTTGTATGTTACCTTGTGTTGTTATTTCCCATTAGTACCAAACGCATTAATAACAGGAGGTAGCTCTTATCATATGATTGACGAATCTACAGGACAATAGATGTTCTCAAAGAAAAATAAGCACAATGCTTATTTCGTACATATCTCACGCCACAATTGGTTTGCAGAAAATTGTTTAGCTAAACGTTAACAATACATTCAACAAGCCTGTAGATATTGGTAGAAAATATGAGTGAACATAGTGTAATAGTCACCAATATCAAGTACTACGCATATACATATGTACTTCTTATTAAAGTAATTTGTGCTGTCCATTATAAACACCAAATGGACAGTGTCCGAGACAATTGTAATAGGTACTCCAGTAATGCTTTAAGCAAAAAAGTCTTAAAGTTACTTTATCCTTAATTAATACTTGTTTGTTTTCGGTAGGTGATTGTTTATTTATGTTTCAATGGCTATACACACTAACACACAACTGAAGCAAGAAGATTATTTGCCGAGATAACCAAAAGTAGTTTTAGTTATCAATCCATTGAGTATTATAAAAGTTCATCGGTATCTATAACGATAATCAACGCTAATTAAATAAAATTTGTCGTATGTAGTAGCCGAATTTATACAGGTATTTAATTCTTAGATAAAACAGATGCTTGACATAAGTATTCCGACAACAATGTATAATATATCAAAATACAATCAATGCTTGATAATTCAATAACATTGACAAAAGATGACTTTTATTGACTGTGTAAATATGCAACCCGAAATGTCGGGTATAATACGTACAAAGCTTTAAATACTTTATATGAGTAACTTTTAAAGAGCGAAATATTTTTTCATTTTTATAAAAGTAGGTACATAATTTACGGAAATATTTACCTGATATTAGTTTTATACATGTAGATACTATAATAACAGCAATGTTTAAAACGTAAAATTCAAGCTTGAGTGTCTAACGGTGAAGGCGCCTAGATAAGACAATTCTTACACGAACGAACGTAAGTGTACCACTAGATTAGGAAGTTTTGAACTTCATCCTGTTATCTATCTCGTTTATTCTTCCCTATACCAATACAAATATTTTAGTTTCTACACGTGAGCGACTTGACGATTAAATACATACGAGTTTGTTGCTATATATACATATATACATAATTTAAAATGTTTGTTAAAGTTTTAATGTATGTACATATATGCATAAGTATTTGGTTTTCTTTGGAGAATTAATCTTTACACATACTTATATAGCAGCTAACAATATTTGGTTAAAATTTAACGAATTTATTCAAAATGTAATTACTGCACGGTATAGATAACAAAGTACATACGAGTACTATAGTCTACAATTGATGGCCGTCTTCGGGTTTTTCATTTTTTGCGAGCCATCTATCCACAAATGATCGTAGTCTAACAATAAGATATATTTTTTTAATTGTTATACAGAAATTTAATATGAACCACACTACTTTTCTTGTCACAAATAAATGATTTCTTTGGAAATATTTTCTTGTTTTTAATAGATTATATTAAGTATTAACACGACTCTAATAGATTGATCATTTGCGAATAGATGGCGCGCCGAATAACCTTTATCAACGATTGAAAATCCCAACTAAATCATTCTGGGAAGTCCTTATGAAAAATCCAAATCACCAAAAAGACATCCGAGAGAGACATCCTTGAAATATTATGAATAAATAATTAAATTATTAAATATATCTTTTTCTATGGGGTATCAGTTTTCGACATTATATACTAAATAAAAAAAAACATCAACAACTTTTGTGTTAAGTTATGTGTAAGTGTTAAGTATTGCTGAAAAACAAGGAACAGTACTCAAGCACCAAAAAAATCTAGATTCTGGTACTACTACTTCTCTCTAAAAATTTATTGTTACATTTACCATTCTGTTTGCTTGTAAATTTATTTTATCTAATGGCTACAACTTTCTAAGCACGTTATGATCAGCACTAGGTCCCAATTGCCCAGTTGTTTAAAGAATATTCACAATGTTGGAAGTTTTTTCATAGTAAATGTGGAAACTTTATTACTGAACGCAAAACATTGACTAGTCTACAGAACATTTGACACGACTTGATGATAAGCCCAAATTTCTTTTTTAAATAGTTGTTGTGGAATATATCTGACCTAGTTTCGAAAATAAATGCGCAATTATATATATTTTAAAGAATTTTCAACAGAGGGGATTAGTAGTACATGCAATTAAATTGCATCGGATATGTGGCAACTATCTTCACGTTAAAACGTCATCTTTAGGCTATTCAAATCGGTATGTCATTCTTTCGAATTGTAAACATATTTTTTTTGAGCTTTAACTTTTGTGCATATAAAACTCCATTTAAGGGAAGTTTTGCTTTTTTGTTTTCATCTGAAGAAAAGTCCAGCGGAAAGTCATCGCATGCTATGTGAAGCTTACGGGGAGCATACTTCATCACTTTCTACTTGTAAATGTTGGTTTAGATGGTCCAAAAGTGGTGATTTTTATACAAGCGACAAAGGGATTGAAGAAGGGCTACCAACGTTTGAAGACGCTGAATTAGAAGCTTTATAAGACGAAGACCCGTGTCAAACTCAAAAGGAGTTTGCAGAATCTTTGAGAGTGACGCGACAAGCCTTTTTATTACGTCTAAAGAACATGGATATGATCCAGAAAATGGAAAACTAGGTTCCATATGAACTGAAACCAAAAGACATGGAAAGGCGATTTTGCATATTTGAAATGCTGCATTAACGGTACAACGGGAAGTCCTTTCTGCATCGTATTGTTATTGGAGACGTGAAATGAAATCAAATTGGAGCAAGTATTGAACCAAAAACGGCCGGAATAGGCAACTATAAGCTATAGATATCTTAGATCCTTTGAAAAGCTTCCAAATGAAACATGTTCCCTGTCTTTCTCGGCAATAATAATTTAGGGTAGTGGTCTCCAACTGGCACCATGGGCCCAAAAGCAATTCCATACGTTCCATAAATACATTGCAACATATCGGAAAATAATCAGGAATAAAGATAAAAAATTGCAATGATTATTTGAAAGACAATTTTAGTATATACAATGGTGAGCACATAAGTAACAAAAGAATTAACATAATTATAACAATGGTAGTAATGGTAATGGTCTGTACGTAAGCCAGAGATTAAAATTAATATAACAAATGTACTATGTACTAATGAATTTCCCTACTATTTTAACTTACTTTGTAAGTAAGCACAGTTCTGTGATGTACCTGATAAATAACTAAAGACCATAAAGCTAAGTTGCGCTCAAGAAGACTTTTATGTCACGCCGGTCAAAACGTAAACAAAACTATAAAATATAAACTTCATATTTCTGTATATTCAATCCAAATATTATTACCATACTCATACTTACAGGAAATATTCTCTGCGCACATCCTGAAAGATTTGCAGTCTAACTGTATCGACGTGTGCAAACACATCAATACACCAAAAATTTTTATAAGGGCGCATATTACGTAAACGTCAATATGTAAATATTTAATCGTAGTGTAGAGAAAACTTTCTTAAATAAATTATGAATAGGACGGTTCTACAGTTTCTCTCTTGTTATCTATTTGTCATTTCCATTAGCGCGGTAATATGTCAAAGAAAGGACGAGTGGAAACGAAAACTTTACGAACACAAAGGATTAAAGTTGATTATGCTCAAACATGTGAATGCGGACACAAATGTATGCACACTTTTGTGGTAATATGGTTAACAATGACTTCGAACACACTATCTTATTGTTAGTCAAGGTGGAGATGTGCATATATAAGTATGTATGTGTACCTACATACGTACATATGTTTGGAAATATGTTCTTTTTTTTTTGTTAATAAACGCTGTTATGAATTTTGGATAATAATACTATAAAAAATTTATTCCTTCGCCTAAATTCCGCAAATATTTATGTACACACAAGTAGCCAAATTACTTTATATATGATCAGCAATGTTTGTTTTTTCTATTTAAACCATTAAATTTTAACTGAGATTTAGAATATGAAACACTCACGCCTTCAACTAATTGAAAATAGTTTTATTGTAGCATATTTTAGATGAAGTCAAGGTTTCTTGTACTAGGTAGCTTTAGAATCCACAATTCAACATCCAACAGTTAAACTGATGTAATGATATTTTAATGTGGTCCGACCTTCTCAATTGTACTTAACAAAGTAAACATTCACAATAACACATAACAACAATTTTAAGAGGTACTCAATCTTTATTTACCTAATCGTCTCTGCATACTGTTCATATACCAAATAAAACGATGATTGCCATGATATTAACAGATTCAACAGAAATTGCGGATTACAAGTGTGTTGGTATCAGCTCCATAAATACCTATAACCTTTTAAAAATAAGAATACTGTCTTTTGCTCATCTATAAACACTTGTACCGTCAAGCTCTTCTTGAAAGTATCCTTGATAAGTTTTTTATTAATTTAATACATAAGATCTGTTAAAACGATACATTCACATCATTTGTAAAGGTTTGCTTTCTTATAAAAAATTCAATGTTTATTGGCAAAGCACCATTTACATTTCAAGGGATATCAAATGTTTATAGAATTCTTTTTGTTCTTAAGCAGTTGATGAACTTCCACGCGACTAGACCATCTTCTACGTTTTTAATATAATCATACAACACCAGCTTTTCGTAATCAGCCACAATTTTGTACAAAATAGCCTTTCGACAGCCTTCGAGAGCCTTCTGATGGTGAAGAATTAACCATAACTTTATTCAGTCATCATCAAAAGACGTGTTCATTTGCGTAGAATAAGGTTAAAATCATCATGTCATTGCACAGTAGCGGGTTCTGTCAGTGATATCTTCAGCAAAAACACTTTCTCGTATTGTTTCGATGTCTTTGACAACAGAAAATTTATTACAAATTGTTGTTAAGATGACAGCCTTCAGCTTTTTGAAATCTACGTTTTATAACCTCTGGTGATATATCTATCCAGGTAGCAGAACTTTCTCGGGTAGTTTCTAGTCCACATGTTCTCGTTACCAAGAGATCACTATCAAATCCCATTCTAATTTGAAAGACCGAAATACAGAAAGCTCGATAGATTGGAGTAAATAGTTGCTGTTTGGGAACAATATTAATATTGCGACATTATCTGGAGTCCAGGTTCCATATTCTATAAGGCTTGTTTCCAAGCAGAAGCATTGTTTCCAGTTGGTAAAAATATGCAAAAATTATAAATAGATCCAAAGCTTTCTTACGAACATTTTGCGGAATATAAAGACACATAGAATGCCGATCTTTTAAATTAAGAAATTAGTCTTCACCTGGGACCCCATCTTTGAAACTTGTCTTTATTTTGTTTGCAGCTAAAAACTTTCCAACCACTACTAATACTTCTTCCTCGATATTTCTAAATCCCACTTCTCTATGGTTTTTAAGACAATAGCTAACTCTTCATTTTTGATTAAATATCTATTGGATGTCCTATGACTTGTAAGTGATTTTAAAGCTCAGACAATAGATCCTTGCGGAATTAGAGTAGATTATGAAGCAGCATCACGCAATGTGTCTATAGTCAATCTACATGTGGATTATTTTAATTTGAACACACGACATAGGAAGGAGTTGGCACAAGCATTTGTTTGACATGTAGGCAAATACGATGGATTTAATATGTCCATCAAATAATGACTTACCGGCGAAAACAGTACTTTCCAAACTTTTACGTAATCAACTCTATCCATAAGTAGTGAGCGAACTGTTTAAATCATCTTGGAGACCCATACAATCATTAACACTCATTATTCAACATTTTTAGGGCAATCTGTATGATTTCGTCTTTATTAACAAGACCTGGTGAAATTAATGAGTAGATTATAAAACAACACCAACTAAATTGGAACCATGTATGTAGCTGGACAAGAGCACAGCAAACGGATGATAGAACGACCGTCACAACGATTAACTGCTGACTTCCTTGCATTCAGTAAGACTCAGTTTAGGGCAGGAGGCAGTCTATTAACAGGACATGGCTGTCTAAGAAGTCACCTGCAGAAGATGGAGATGTATAAAGATGAACCCCTATGCAGACTCTGTAGGACTCAGGAGAAGGAGACAGCCTCTCATATCATCTTCGAATGCGTAGCACTAAGTCAACGTAGGGCTGTTATGCAAAGCGCATTTGATTTAGTAGTGCGGAAAGATTTACTAAATAGGCTTCTAAACCTGATCGAGGGAACTAACCTGTTTGAGTAAAATGAAATCAACGTAGGAATAACACAATAGGCCCAGAGCGCCGCAGTGTTAGTGATAACTAAAGACTGCCCCGCGTTTATAGTAATCAATCAAGCAACAAGACCTTTACTTGTAAGACCTTTTCCAATCGGCAGCTCATCAATGTCTTTAACAGCCAAGTCATCAAAACCTAAACTAATTGAGTGTATCAACGTTATTATAGAGGGATACTTAATCGTATTTGGAGCAACATAGTGGTTGCTTTTAACATATTCTGACCAGACTGCTCTCTAGCATACGTTTAGAGTTGAAAGACGTAATTGAGCTAATGCGAAAGCTGTATATGTTACGCAATCCGTAATAGAAAACTTTTTTCATGCATCAGTTACTGTAAGGGATTTATCCCCGTCTATTGTTTCCAAATTTCTTGGAATGTATACTTATTGACAGGAACAAAACTTGTACATCTTCAGGTTCCGACTCTGAATGTCCGTGTCTATTGTTTATTATCAAAAGCATTTAGATTTCAGGTTTTTTGCATCCATATCTTATTTATTAAGTCAGTCTGTAGTAAAAAAAATCTCCATTGTCCAAGGCTTGATTACGCGATTTACGAGAAGGAGTTTCAATGTTTGGTCTCCTGAAGCGCTACAACAAAATAAAAATGTAACTCGATCTTTTCGCACTTTTAAATCACTAGCACTTTTTGCGAAGTTTAGCCATATATGCTCTATTCAGCATTTTCCTTCAAAAAAGACCAATTTCGTCCGCATTGAAGACCTGTATCCACCATCAGCAATTATTTTTACGAGTTTCGGACGAAATTCTTTAGTAGCCGTCTTATCTGCAGAAGCAATTTTTCCATTGATTTTTATATTGATAAATTGGATTAGTTTTTTTCATCTAATGTGCATTTTCAAAATCACAAGAATGGCTATTACAGAAATTCTGTCATTATGTGTATTGCCATTAAAACTCTCATTTTCACGATGAAAGTACTGAAACAACCATTATCTTCTTCAAGACAGAATTTCAGACTGTTAAAAATGCACTTAATATATCGCTTCAGAGAATGTTACTGTTCAAGCACTAGTTTCCAAAATAATTTCTTACATACGGAGTAGTGCCACCAAAAACATTGTAGTAATCCTTGACAAATAAAAAATTGTTTTCCCAATCATGGACGTAATCTAAAAAATAAAATAACATAAAACTTTTTCTTACCATATTTGTATTACGGGAGATCTTACGATTTTGCAAATTTTATTGAAGTGCAAATATACATACACATATAATACTGAACACACACTTTCTATCTACCTTCACCGTAAAAAAGTTATGAATGAAACAGTATTAGACGTCATACAGACATCGTGCAGTAGTCGACCTTTCTTATCTTCCACGTTTGTTTATGAAAGCTTGGAAGTTTTTCACGCTGATCTCGCAAACGTGCACGCCGCGAAAAAGGAAACAGATGCCACGTTTTCCCTTTCGTTTATCCAGCAGACATCGATAACGAATACAATCAGAGCAAAAATATAGACACAACAAGACCGTCGAGAAATAAAAAATAAATTTCATATCATTAATAACATAAACATTTTTGTACTTTAGATAGGTCAGTGAACCGCACAGCCGCTTAATAATAATAGTGTAACGTAATAGCATCTCCGTAGGTAACACATTCATGTATGTAGATGCGTGTTTGTAAGTGTATACGTTATACACACAAATGGATCATACGTAATGGAAGTTATACAACGTATGTAAACAGTGGCGGAGATACAGATTTAGAGAAACAGTTTTAAGTTGCAAAAATTTAGGTTTTATATTCTGTGAGTACTAATATTGAATTTAAAAAAAATGTGATGCACGGTAGTGGAGTGTGTTATCAGAAATTAGAAATCAAAATTCGATAAACGAATTTTATCGATACAAAAGGAAAAAATGCTTTTGGAGGAAGCATAATTATGTTGAAACGATGTTTGTTACTAGTTCAATTTCCGGTCGGTGAGCTCACTTAACCGTGCCATGTGGATTTTTTTCTTAAAATTTAAAGTTAAATGCAAAATTGCATGCGTACTCTGCTGAAATGTGTATCGAATTTGCCATCACTAATGATATTACTTTAGATTTTCAGATAATGACCTACCATATATAGGGTGTCCCGTATTAATCCTTTTTTAGAAAATTTTATGACACTTGTTCGCAAATAAATTTTGATAACCAAAGTCTAAATAAAGAATAAATTGGTGATGTTTCCATTTCCAAAAGAAAAGCCGAAAGTAGCGGTACTCCTGGTGAGCTTTGAATTTGGAACATAGGTATCAGTTTTGTATATAGCGAGTGCTAGTTGCAATACCTCCTTAATCTGTATTGCTTGTATAACTATTGCTGTAGTGCAGTTGGTGTGCGTGTGTGTATGTAAATATATTCAATAGCATTGTGATAGCACTCTCTCGCCATTTATAATTCCGTGCTGTTAATCACTTTACTCCCAACAGCAAATGGTAAATCGATCGGAATACAATTCTGCGAGAAAAATGTCACCGTCCCCTCGAAGAATTGAATACCGCCTCTAAACGTTCTATAGTTGTATGGTATTTCTAAGACGAAACAACTTTATACCTTTAGTTATAATTATCATTAACATGTCGGATACTTTTTCATTTATAAATGGCATTTTCCAAATAGCAAGGCAATGATTAGTTTATGACTAAGTTCCTTTAACGAACCGAGGTATTAAAAATTTATCAAATTAAAAGTATTCACGCCACCACTGTCTATTTATTGTAATTCTATCATCTCGCTTCGAACGGATTGAATTAATTACAGATCAATGAATTAATTAATCGTAAATACCAGTGTATTACATTACCGATTAGAAATTCTATTTCTGTTCCTGCGTATTAATGAAAAGAATACATTCGCATTGGTCATATACACTACGAAGAAGTACACAATGAAATGTAAATAAATAAACGACATTCCATAAATTGTACTACACACGCAAGGATCTGTTCGCCGATGCCCATACAGTTTGCTTAATTAATATAACTTCAAATTATTTATAGTCGTAAACCTAATGCGAAAACAGTTGCATTAATTTCGCACACGTTAACGTCAATCGTCGTTAAAAGATTTTAAACGTTCAATTTCTTAAGTACCGTACTTTATTGTGTATTCAATGAATTTGCATGCAGTATTTAACAAATATAAACCGCTAGGATAAAATTGCTATGCGAGTTATTCTATTTATGATTTATTAGTAATGGAATGAATTAAATTGGACTATAATTAGTTAATCTACGCTTTTCTTTATAATCTGAGCACATTTTTTAAATATTTACAGATATAAGCTGCTTTATCAGTCCCTAACGATTTAAAATAATTATTTTTTAAACATATAGAGATGTTTTTGATTTTATTTTTTACTATCAGAATTTTTTTGACAAACGTGTACATAGTTTGAAAAACAATTTTTCAACATTCAGCAAGTAGTAACATCAGTACTTTTTCGTCCACAACTCTAGAACTCTTGCACTTCAAGTTTCGGTTTTTATTTCAATTTCCAGTATTGAAAATAAGTTAAGATGTTAAAGGATCTAAATAGCGAAGGTAAATGGGTGATGTAACAAAACAATCAACTTCTTTGCCCAAAAAGTAATAATTTACTTATCAAGTTCAGTAAGCTTGTGCAGGTTATCATTATCTTCACTATTAAAAAAGTGAAAGTAATTTTTTCGGGGTTTAAATACTGCAATTGAGTTATAAGTTTAGACAATGTTACCCTTAAAACCTCTTCTGCTATTTTTTCATAATTAATAAAGCTTTTAAGTATGTACATAATTGTAAAACTTGATTAGGGGCCTATAAAGGTTTAGAAGAATTAAACCATAGTGTTATGTAGACATTAATAATGAATGAACAGTCAGCCCTCTGAAAGTCCTGGATTCTTTATTATTACTTTTACATAGAGTGTGCCCCACAACAAGGTTACAAGGAAAGGATCTCAAGCAGTTGGTATTAATTTCCGGAATATGTATTAATAAATTAATAATGCTGATAAATTTCATGACAAATTTGAATTTATTTATTGTTTTTATTTAATCTTATTATAACTCTAATATTTAATATATTTGAAATGCATTGCAAATAAGATTTCAACATTTTCAAACCATTAATAACTGAAATATTCTCTATAAATAATTATATATTTCTAGTAAGTGGTAACGGCTAGAAAGCTCTAATATCGCTGATATGTAACAAAACTAAAATAGTGATTGATTCGTATAGCTGCATTCTAAATTCTAATAATATGACGTAGTGCCATTTGAAATTTTAATGTTCGATGGTGGAAGGGGGAAAGGGGGAAGAGGCAAGACATGATTTTGTCTTATTGGTAAACGAGTTTCCTCCTTCAAATAAAAAAAAACAAACCTATCTTGGGGTTTTTCAGTAGTTTTCTTGACGTTTTCTACTTATTTAAGGTGGATCGTTTCCATTAGAATGCTCTGTATATACAGAATTCTAGGTTAAATTTTAGTCTAACTTCATACCCTACATTTAGTACCTATGTCCCGTTTTTGCAATAAATACACTAACTCTTGAATGTCGCTAGTAAATCTTTTATAACAAGAAAACCATGGTTTCAAAGTTAATTATTTTTTTAAATAATATTTGGAAAAAATAATAACAATTGTAAGAAAAAAAGTAGATGTGTATACGTATAACAAAATAGGTTGTGTTGGCCGTTTGATCGATGTAGGTACATAAAGAATCATTTGTTTGCCTTGAGTTCACTACCTTCCATTAGTTCTCCTCATTTAGCATTTCTGTAAATATTGTGCAACCACTACCGAAACACTATTTATCACGTGGAACATGTAGACCAAAGAAACCTATTTCTAATAACCAAGATGTAGAAGTTAATAGTTAATAGCGTTTTTAGGGCACTACCATTAGCATAAAATCATGAGCAAACACCCAAATCTATCATCACACCCCCTGTCTGAAGCTGAAACTCTAGTATTATCCAAAGGTTTAAATTTCTCTGTGACTCCCAAAAGCATTCCTAAAGAGGACATCATCTCTTTGGTAGAATCATCCATTCGCACACTCCCTAAAGAAAATGCCGATATTATTCGTTTTGAAACAGCCAAACGTCTTTCTTCTGCTAAACCTCCTCAGCCAAACTTATCCAAAGCAGAACGTTCAGCCCTAGGTTCTCTCCGCGCCAACAAAGATATAGTAATTCTTCCTGCTGACAAAGGAAACACAACCGTTATTCTAGACAAGTCTCAGTACGTGGCCAAAATGTCAGATCTCTTACAAGATGGTAGCTACACCCAGTTGTTGCGTGACCCCACTTCGAAATTTGAACGGCAAATCTCTTCATTAATTAAATCCTCTGACATTCCTTCTGACATACAGAAACGGATACTGCCCAAGGAATCCAAACCACCTAGGTTGTACGGTCTTCCAAAAGTCCATAAGCAAAACCTACCTTTTCGACCCATAGTTAACACTATAGATTCGCCCACCTATAGCTTGGCCAAATACCTCGCTCATACTATTAAGAAATACACAGGCAATGCTCCTTCTCACATTCTAAATTCATCGCACTTTGTTAAACTCATTTCTGAAATCTCTATCGAACCCGAAGATCTTCTTGTCAGTTTTGATGTTACCTCACTCTTCACTAAAGTGCCTGTCGCCGATTCCGTCGCTATAATTCACCAATTATTGATCCAGGACAACCAATCCCCAGACTTAGCCAAGTTAGTCGAGAAATGCCTTACTTCAACGTACTTTACCTTCCAGGGAAAATACTATCATCAAACCTCCGGCGCCGCTATGGGATCCCCACTATCCCCGGTTGTAGCTAATATCTTCATGGAGGCTTTTGAGACCACTGTTTTAGAACATGCGAATTTAAAACCCAAAACTTGGTTAAGATATGTGGATGACACCTTCATTATCTGGCCACATGGCAAAAACACTCTGCCTACTTTCTTGGATTTCCTCAATAGTCAACACCCCGACATCAAGTTCACCATGGAGATTGAGAATAACGGTTCTCTGCCTTTCCTTGATGTGTTAGTTACTCGTCTACCAAATGGTCGTTTAGGTCACTCCGTGTACAGGAAACCTACACATACCGACCGATATCTTCATGCCAGCTCACATCATCACCCAGCACAAAAGCAATCGGTAATCGGCTCTCTAGTACATCGCGCGATCTCAATTTCCCAACCCGACAACATCGACAAAGAATTGAAACATGTGAAAACTGCTCTTTTACAGAATGGCTATACCTCCCGCAACATACAAAGGGTCATAAATAGGTACATTCATCCATGGTCTCCTAAGGTAGCACCAGAATCTAGTAATCAGCTAAGTACCATCGTTCTTCCCTACATCCATGGCGTTACAGATCACATCGGTAGAATTCTTCGTAAGCAAAATATCCAACCCATCTTTAAACCTTTAAACAAGATCTCCCAAATTCTTCCTTCGCCCAAGGACACTCGCCCTGCTCTCTCCCATAAAGGCATTTACAAAATTCCCTGTGACTGTGGCTCAGTTTACATTGGCGAAACTGGTCGTTCTATCCAAACTAGAATCAAGGAACACCAACGGTACGTTAAGTCACGTTCCTCAACACACTCAGCCTTAGCCGAACACTTCATTGATACGGGCCATAAAATTTGTTTTGATCAGGTATCTGTTGTAAGCAAGTCTCATCGCTATTTTCCACGAAAGGTAAGGGAAGCTATCGAGATCCAGAGACATCCTCAAAATCTCAATCGCGATATTGGTTACCCACTCTCCAGCATTTGGAAACCCGTCCTTTCCGCTTCTTCGACCCGTGCTCACTGTTCCGCATCGTTGCCTCGCGCTCACCGTTCCGTTTCCCTGCACAATGGTATATATACCCCCGCACGTCCATCTTCTCCTTGTCAGAAGGTTTTCGCCTCTAGCGTGGTTGACACGTCGAGTTACCGTGACCTTCTGGCGCCCCTCACCTAGTTTTGCTCCTGAAGAAGCCACTTACATTAGTGGCGAAACGTCGAGTTTGAGTAAGTTGTATATATATTTTTTGTAATTTTCTTTTCATTTTTGTTTTATTTTATTGTATATATGTACTTTACTATGACGCGGTCAAAACCCGGAAGCCCTCATAACAGAAATCATATTAAACTTCATGTGAATAGCCCGTTCCCGGATTTAACATCGATGAATTTTTTGTTTATATAGTTTATTTTATTTATTTATTTATTTATTTATTTACAAATTTGGGACAAAAACAGGAAAGATATTCCCAAAAACATTATCCCCCATTCTGTACTAATCTATATATGTATACAATACGTTCGAGATTTCAATTATACATACGTGTATTTAACACGAAATACACAGCAAGCAAAATTTAACTAGAGTTACGGTGGAAGCACATGTTTAGTTCTAGCTTTAAATAACCTTAGCGACACGTTGAACAGATCTATGTCAGAAAAGTAAGCATCATACGTTCGTAACATTCGGTGTACCGGAGCATTATTGTAAGCATTGGTGTTGCAACAGTCAACGTTAAAAAGAGGCGGGTTACGTAGTGGGCGCGATGGTACATTGAAAGAAATCATTGCTACAAGTTCCGAACAGGATATATAGTTGTTGATCACTTTATACAAAATAGTAGCGTCACTGATTTTCCTAGTGTTCTGCAGAGTATTAAGGTTAAACTCACGACATGCGATATTATAGTTATCGAACGTAGTGTAGTCGGTACCCCGTTTGAAGCAGAGGTACTTTACTAATCTTTTTGAACATTTTCAATACGGTTAATGTAGCTCTGATACTGAGGGTTCCATACAATAGAGCAAAAGTTTAAAATACTATATACATAAGCAAAATACAAGCGCAATATGGGTGCTATTCGTGAAAAACTCTTGGTTATACGTACAATAAATCCAAGCATCCTACTGGCCTTTCGAACCATATTTTCAATATGTTCATCATACATCAATTTGTTATCGAGTATTATACCCAGATCGGTCACAGTCCGTGAAGTCGAAATGACATTATTGCCAAACTTATAGTCATACGATATGGGAGAAATATTTCTTGTAAATGTTATACATTGGCACTTAGTGAAATTCAGTTTTAAAGCATTCAGTGTACAATAGTCGTAAAATTGGTTTAAATCTTGCTGAAACTGCTGACAGTCTTTTTCCGATCTGATTTCATGATAGAATTTAAAATCATCTGCATAAACAAGAAATTCTGAGAATTGAATGAAATCTGCTATGTCGCTCGTATATATGTTAAAAAGAAGTGGTCCCAAGTGCGATCCCTGGGGAACACCAGACTTTATGCCGATGAATCTAGAAGTATACCCATTTATCGTCACGGCCTGTGACCTATTAGATATGTATGATGTCAACCAACGCATGAGGTCACCGTGTATACCGACCCCAGACAACTTAGAAAGTAGAATCGTATGACTAACTTTATCAAATGCTTTACTGAAGTCGGTATACATTGCGTCCACCTGGATCCGATTATCCATAGCCCGATGAATATATTCCGTATAAACAGTCAGATTAGTTACTACCGACCTACCCGCGTAAACACCGTGTTGTTGTGGTGGTATTCTGTGTTTTACAAAATTGAACATTACGTTGTACAATAACGATTCCATCATCTTCCCGAATGCTGATAATTGTGATATTGGCCTGTAGTTCTCGGCAAGGCCCGCGTTACCCGACTTGTATACAGGAATTATATGAGCTTTTTTCCATTCCGAAGGAAAAATACCTTCAGTCAACGACTTATTAAAAATAATGTAGAGTGGCTCAATGAGACTGTATGCACAGTTAAGTATAAATGACGGTGGTATAGCGTCAGGACCCGGTCCCTTACTTTTGTTTAGTTTTAGTAGTACTGTAAGTATGTCGTCCCTTGAGAGAAAGACCGACGAGAGCGACCCGTCATTAATACCTTCACCAGCTGCCCGAACATGAGGACGGTGCACAGTGTTATCAAAGTTTGACGAAAAGAATTCTGAAAATAATTCACACACAGAGTGCCCATCGCCGGCCACGCGGTCATCATACGCTATTTTGTTGGGTATTCTCCGTATGGTTTTTTTGTTCCTTGCATAACTCCAGAGGCGTTTAGGATCCTCAGTGATTTCGTCCTCCACAGAGTTAATATAATTTTTTGAGTCATCCTGAATTAAATGTTTACTTCTAATTCTTAATAAACTAAAAGTTAAGTAATCAATTTTGTTTTTATATCTTTTCCATCTCGAATGATATTTTCTTTTTTCTTTTATAACTTTAATTGTGGAGGGCGAAAACCAAAGCGGATAATGTGGAGATCTTTTTTTATACAAAGGGACATAGCTGTCGACTAATGAGTAAACTATCTCATAGAAAACAGTGACGGAACCATCTGTAGACAAATAGTTAAAAGTTTGTGCATTACAAAGGAAGATATGAAAGAGTCGGTCGCTTAAGGTTTGCAATTACTGACCGAGAGACAGATATGGAGTGCCCATGTGCTGGTGTGCCGGATTACAGACAAGCAACCCTCTAGACATCCCAGTCTCATACCACTAACACTTCACAACCACGCAGCCAGTAGGAGCTGCATCAAAATGCAGAAGAAAGGGCTTACAAGCTTATCCCTTATGTCTTGAAACAAGAGAGCGGTAGAGAGAACGATTATAGAAGATGAAATTAGCACCCACCACACATAAAAAAATATAGTATACATATTTATGTATATATAGTAACTATTTGTGTTGTATTTATGGTCATTAGGAGCCGGAAGGTACAAGATATCACTGATTTTGAAGTGCACCTTACATAGTGCATTAAAAATCATGAATATTCAACACACTTGCATCACTTCAAAGTATTATGTGTTACATACGTTATTTTAAATTCCTTATATGGTGTTTACAATACAATTTCCAAATCTGGAAGATAAAGTAGAAAACAATTAATACGATCCGCAGATAGTCAACAGATCCCAGACACAGTAGATAAACTGCGGTGTTTTTCTATTTATCAGTAATCTTTTGGTGGGACGATTATTACAAACCATCATAAATCATTCATGCTACGAGGTGTGGACAAAATTGGAATGTTTTACCAACGCATTCGCTTTATCTTGATCAGTAACTAATTGTTGTGCAGATCATGATTTGCAATGCATGTTTAGTTTGTATTTTCCAATAATGTCCAGATTCAAATATTCTATCACAACTCAATCGATGTTCTGAACAACACATTTTGCATTTACACATAGTATGGTGCAATTTTCTAACGGTTTTTGTATTTACGAACCAAAATAAACTAAATCTTAACTGTACGAATGCATTTTCAATCTCAGTATGTACTATGTTTTACAATCAAATTAGTGTCCCTATTATAATGCTGTAAGTAATTAATTTACAATATGACAATATGAAATAAAAATGTATATCATTAAGAAAAATTTCTACCTAGTTTATCCCTACATCAATTTATTTTCGTTAAAACTTAAAAGTTTTGCAACGACCAAAAAAAGTTTTATGATAAATTAGTGAAAAAAGAACAAATGCGGTTTATAACACAGGTATAAAAGCAGGTAATAAAATTTCCAATCCAGTAACACATAAACAATTTAAGTGAAAAGGCAAAACATGATTTTAAAAGTCAAATATTAGTTTAATATTTAGATCTAATAAAAATTTGTTTACTAATCTTAAATATCAATATTTAAAAGGCACTTTTATAATCAATCATTTGCCTATAGTATCACTGACGTAATCGTGGAAAATTCTTTGTTCAAATATGATATTAATAATCATTATTATAATATACCTAGTGTAATCAATTTTAAAACAGATGTATCTAGATATTACAAGAGCAGAACACGCAAATATACTAGTTTCTTTTTTATTCCTATACGATCGCGAAAGATTAAAAATTTATTTGCTTTTGTTCGGATATAAAGGAATCATTATTTAGAACTAATCTATCATTAAACTAACATTCATTTTTTAACCCGCGCTTCGTTTGATCGAACTGTCATTTATCAAAATGCCTGTAGTCATTTCAAAGCAACAACAGATTAAATCAAGTAATATCGCGGATCAAACAAGGCTCCTATTATATTCTTCCTTGTATCAGTGAACGTTATTTTGGTTACGTGTACCAAATATCTCGGTATTGCGAAAAAATCGACGGACAACATGAATTTTATATACGCCGAATTCCTTTTTATCTTGACGACTTGTACGGAAATAAACTACTTCAAGTATTATACTTAGTACTTTCTTGGAAATTTCAGAGAAATCCAGTTCGCGCGATAGTATTATTATACATACATACGTAGGTGGTATTTTCACCGTGGAATCTTATCGTCTGTTCGGAAACGCATTTGAGCTTCGACATACATCGACATGCCGTTTTATTATGTATCCACCTTGATTCTGTCATCCCGACACCTCTTTTATTGCTTCTGTTGATTCGTGTGCCGACGAATAAATTTAAAGTAGGGGACGGGTTTTCGATTTAGATAGTGAATATTTTCTTTATCCTCGGAAATGTTTATGATTCCACTTAAGAAGTCGTTTCTTAGGCACCGTATTTGTTTGTATATAAGCCTATTATCATTAATGTTTCAACGATCCGCCAAAAGCAATGATTGTATGTACACTCGCGAAACTTAATCCTTGGACATTTCCTATAAACGAAGATGAGATAGTATCGTAGGCTTGCTTGACACGATCGATTTTAATGGGCGTTAAAATGTGCATATTCATATCAATGACCTTCGTGCTCATTTTCTTGTTCATGACATACATTAGTGTTTGCAACGCATGCAATATTTTAACTGATTTTAAGCAGCAACGCTTGAACACTACTGATAGACTTTCTCATGTTTTTTTCTGCGGTTTTGAAATGTAACCCCATTCGTTAGCAGATCGTCACATACGTATCGTGTAAGTATTAGACACAAAACAAGCATACAGAGAAGAGGATAGTTTGGGAAGGGCCATGGATTATGACGAGACAAACTGGTCGTGGAGTATTAAATATGTTAAACAATGATTTGTTGTCAGAGGAACCCTATTTATCTAAAAATTTTCTGTGTTGCGTCAAGCAGAACTAACGCTCTAGTTTATCATGCTGTCGTCATTCTCTAACACATGTATTAATTGTAAACAACACTGTCGAAAAACTAAATTCTGCTAGTCTAGATGCACAATCATATAATAATATAAAAGCACCTCAAAATTTCATTGTTGAGGCTAGAGGAGTTCTGGCAAAAATTTGCCTTAAAATAGATATTTTAAAAATTGAAAAACATAAAACTAACAAAAAATAGATTCAAATTGTATTAAATTTAATACATTCGACAATTGAACACAAAGAAATTGTGGATGGTATTAAGTGCGATGTTGTTTAAGCTATTTCAATCGTGAAAATTTGTGCAAGCCACAAAGCACATTCGAACATTGAATATGATACTAGCAATTAAAATAACGGTGAAGGAATGCTGATAGATTAAAATCATAATAGAAAAGGCAAAAAAAGGTCAACAACAAATTAAGGCCTGCCAAATTTTGATTTAAGACTGACATTTAGACATTAGTTAAAAATTAAATGTAAAAGATTATCTGAAATGTCAAAGGATGCAAACATACAGATAAAAATCGATTATATCAACAACTCAACAACGATATATAGATTGATGAGCTAGTGAAGTATCTAACATACAGTTGAATATAAAATATAATAAAACCAAATTCACTTGAATGTATTCTTTGTATGGCCATTTCGTTGCATACTGGGTAACAATGTACTACGGCTTCTACATAATAATTAATTCGCGTTAGAAACATTTCTAATGTGACCTCCTTTCATCAGAAGTTATTTATTTATCGGCATTTTCAATATTTATATACAGGGCGAGTCATAACTCGGAATGTTTATTTTCTCACGTATTTCAAATGGAACACCCTGTATTTTATTATTGCAGTAAACTCCTCTCCTCACGAACTTTATTATTTATTAAACATTTCCTACAGCTAAATGTGCTAGTTATTGGGTTATTTGGGTTTCTATAAGTCGAAAACATGATTTTTAGTAAAAACGGGTTTGATTTTGATTAGTTGAATAGCAATTATATTAGACGAAAACTGCCACTTAGCTGGGAAAAAACAATTCTATACCTAAATCGCTAAAATTATCATTATCTGACCACCTGTATAACTATGATTGACCTGTGTGAAATTTATTTTAAAATTACAAGTTGCTTAAATGGGAGACTGACATAAAATAGTAAACACAAAGTGTTAATATGGTTATTTATGAAACTTGAAAAAAACAAAAACAAAGTGAAGTAGGAACGAACTACAGAATTTAAAATTAATAATACTTTACTTTGTTAATACACTTTATTCAATATTGTTTACTGTAGTTTCAACCTTCTTGGGCCAACTAAAGACTTTAGTTTTGAGAATGGCCCAAAAAGGGTGAAACTGCAGTAAACAATATTAAATAAAGTGGTTTAACAAAGTTAAGTATTATTTATTTTATATTATAAAATGTACCACAAGTAACGGCTAAAACCATCGATTATTTACAGATTTTTTTCTTTTTATGTATTTATTTTTATGATCTCTCTACGCTCGTCATCAGTCAACTCTTGGTGCCGTTGCGCATAATATGGATCCATTTATTCTTCTGTTTAAATGGTACTGGTTCATTTAGGTTTTTCATAATTCATAATTTCAGCCCGACAAAACCGTTGCAAGAAAATTTCAAAAGCTTCTGTTCTTAGTTGTTGTCTACTGCAGAATTGCTGATGATAAAGTCTTCTTGCGAGCAAAATATTCTTATTACTTCCTCCCAACATAAAAACCATATCAACTATATCAGAATAATTTTATTGCTGTTTAGAATATACTTCTAAACAGTAATAAAATTGTGGAAACTTCAAGCTCGTTAATATCATCAATATCAATATTCCCATTCAATTTATTCTGTCTCAGATAATACTTAAGAATGTTAACTACTAATTGTTTTGCTACGATTTCCATTGTAAACAAACTGCAACCGTAGTACTATTGGTACTTTATTATTTCTTAGCTCAGCATCACGGTGAACCAATTAAAATCAACCCCCTTTTTTGTTTTAAATCATGTTTTCGTTTAGAAACGCAAATAACACTAAACTATCGGATTTAGCTATAGGGAATGTTTAGGGAATAAAGTTCGTGAGAGGAGTTTGCTCCAATAATAAAATACAGCGTGTTCCGTTTGAAATATGTGAGAAAATAAACATTCCGAGTTATGACTCGCCCTGTATATAAATATTGAAAATGCCGATAAATAAATGACTTCTGATGAAAGGAGATCACATTAGAAATGTTTCTAGCGCAAATGAATTATTTTATGTGGAAGGTGTAGGAGACACCAACTTTGTTATTAAATTCATGCAAAACTTTCCATATCTTCTAAAGTTAACTGAATAACATAGCAAAACCCTATATTATAATAAACGTAAGACCTAAAAGAATTGTAAACAGTAAAAATATACTGGGTGTTCCATTTAAAATAAAATAAGTTTAGTTTGCCCTGTCTTTATTGGACACCCTGTATAGTTAAAATAGTTTTAGGGTATAGCCCCTCATGCTCTTCAACTTTTATCTTAATAACATTTTCTCATTTCTCTTATAGTACGGAAGTAATTGGACTTTCTCGCACTAATGCCCTATCCTGTATTTTATTTCAAAATATGTACTGCAACTTTTTTGGTTTCATATGTTTTACTCGATTTTGCGGGTAAAATATTCTTGATAACATTATATCACATTATTTTATTGTATTACATTAAAAATGAGACGTTCAATCGTTCTAATGATATCTTTGCAGTGTCCAATTCCGCGTAATTTTTGGTGATACTTCAACCAATTAAAGATTTTTCAATAAGTCATTCCTTGGATTGTTTTAAATTACTACTGTAACCATAAACAGTTTTTTAACGTGGAGTTTGAACGTTGTTTCACACCGATTCAATTTTTCCGATATATTCTGATTTGATTACCACCTTTCTCGATCAATATTATACTATTTTTTGATCGAAGGCAGTCAAGTAAATAAGTGTATAACAATTACGGAAAGAAGATTTGATGTTTATTCGTGAACTTATGTCGCTACATCATTTACTGCAATTGTAAATAACACCGAGAATTACATGCAAGCATTCTTTTAATATTTAATATCAGGAACGAAAATACTTTACAATTAAATAATAGTATACAGTCACTTTCATAATAAACTTGGAACAACGCCAAAGTGTAAGGATATATTATGCTATTCCTTTTAAGTTACGAAACCTCAGAAAATATAGGTGCAATATAATTAAATGGAGCATTTTGAAATTCATTGAACCCGTTATGTGTTGACTTAGTAGTATGTGTTAAAAAGTATGAGATTTTATACCAGGACAAAGTTGCTAGCATGCCAGGCGCAGATTATAAACTAACTTAAAGTTATTGTAAAATCAACAAAACATTAGATAGATGGAATGTGATAAATTGGGTCAAAATTGTATAGATGTAGTCATCTAAATTTAAAACCATTAAAAAGTATTGATAAAATTTTAAATCTGCTAAATAGAGTCTCTTTATAAATACCATTAATCTGTTTATTTTAAATATCTTCTTAAAATAAGGAACGGGTCAATGTATACATAAGACAAATAAATTTAAACGATTCATATAATAATAAATTTGTGACGTGTTAGCAAATATTGAAAAAATCCTGTCACACTTATTTTTAAGCTGGTATTATCAGTTATAGTCGGAATAAAAAAATACACAATTTTATATATAATGCGTAATATACGTATTTTGACCGAGACGGTACATATTAATTCTTGAACACGTAAGAAGGCTTGGTTTTATTGGAAATTTCTCGTTGGTGTGTGCCTGGTCGTGACAGGAGATTTCCAGAACGTTTCTGAAAGAATATCATGTGCTGTGATCGAACAAGTATCCGTTGCGTTGCCTTTCCCACGGCCGGTGCAACATTTCGTTTCAGATTTTTTAAGGCTTCTTTCCTGATGGATCATATTATGATTTACCGTCAAGATAATTTCTCTTTTTTTATTACTACATGTTAATATTTCTTTAAGCTACTTTTATATTTATGAATTTATATAAATAAATATAACACATATATAATAAATAAATTGTTACGTTATACAAAATATTCCGTCTAAAACGAAACACCCTGAATAACGCTTGAAAGAAGTATACCTCAAAAATGTCGTCACACCCTTCGTCATGAAAATCACCAACGATAATGTTACTGTCTCCCCTATAGAACTATCCCTTCAAAATTTAAAATAAAATCATTTGAGTCATTTAGTTTTATACAATGGTTTTACGTATGAAATTTAAATAATGCTGAGTTGCTTAGTAAAAATTTCTTAGTTTGTACTAAGAAAGTACTACTAACTCGGCTTTGAGATGAGTAAGCTAGTTTTTACAAAATTCTGATACAAAAAAAATTAATTTGCATTTGTCGTCGCTTACAATATAGAGATACATAGACACAATTGCGCCCATACAAACCTTATAAAAGTTATATTCAAGACAAATTCAACACTGACATGTTGACTCAGTAGTGCTATTTGAACGTCCCGCGATTTCTTGAAAATGGATCTGATGTTATAAAAGAATTTATATCTTTGTAAATTGCATTGAAATAAACAAATACACATAATTCGAATATGGAAAACCTTGTTTTTAAATATGTGCATGCTGTGAAACTTAAGTTAGAAGCAGTCACCGTTATTACCAATTAATTAAAAAAAGAAACTAGAGGAACTAATTAGATTCGCAACCAATGCTCCGAAACAGATTTTAAGCCTAGGTTTCACTGCATGCAACCGTTTATGTACTATTACCGAAAACTGTGTAAAAAACCAGTTTTTCCACAAATCATCCACAAAAAGATAAGTTTAGAAAATTTCTTCGCCAAATCTGCCCATTTGAGGAGAAAGACATTATTTTGCATGAACTACGGTGATTATGCCAATTGTTTCGTAAAAATGTATTTATTCTACCAACCCAATTTATTATTGACGGCTTAAATGATAAAATCTTAGGTCTATCAGAGCAAAATGCTTTTATTTATGTATGTGCATACTTGATCAGAATTTCACTTACTTCTGTTGCTCCTGATGTATATTTAGTATCAACATGTCTTGCATTTAAGGATTCATTTGTTTTGTATACAATAAATAATGTTTACATACTTTCTATAATTGATAAATTCGATATTACAAACATAGTTTCTTTCTAATTCGTTTGGTTTAACCCCCTAGACTAAACTTATTTAATCTATTTCAGGCATAACGTTTTTAGATCGCCCCTTGTATAAACCCTAAAACAATATGGTGTCGAATTCATGGCTTTTGAAGATTATTTGTTTGTGTATTTAAAAGACTGACTATGTACACTACAATAAAAATGACGATTAAATTAAAGCAACTATAAAAACAAATAATTTTAAATAATATATGTTAGAATATTCTGTAATAAAACATTTTATTAAAAGAGAAAATTAAATATGTAATTACAAGTGTACAAATGTAATTACAAATCATAAAATGACAGAAATATTAAAAGACTATAAAACGTGTTCAATTTGAAACTGAAATACGTATACAGATGCCGATTATTTAAAATCCGCTACTGTAGTAGCTATAGTATTACAAAAAATGCTCATCTCATTGCTTATTAATTTGTTTTATAACAGGATCTAGAATATGCATTTTGCAGCAATACATACTTTTATATGATTCAATTTCAAATAAAAACTTATACTGACTCCTCAGCTTTGAAATCTGAATACTAGTCAATACGCAGTTGAGTCGGGTTCGAGGAAAATTTGGAATTTAGAAATTGATATTCTAAAATGATAACTGAGCGTATCGCAAATCGATTTGACACGTTCATGATGGAAATGTCAACCCTGCGATTTTGCTATGCCTATCTCAATTTAACGTGAAGTAAGATTAACTTTATTCCGAATAAATCGTTTTACACAGTGTTGATTAAAAAGTAGTTGTCTAACGTTGTTTCTTTATCTACACTCTTATAGATAGAAAGTCTCTAATGAACTTATTACTTTAAACTAAAACAAAGAATTTTAACGTGATATTCAACGTATACAACAGTGCAGTGGTATAAATACTATAATTAAATTAATTATATGTAATATGTTTAAAAAGTAGATCTAGATCATAAAATTACTTTTAACAAATCTCATAAAAAATAAAAGAACGCAATTTTCAGTTATCAGTTTATCATAACAAAAATACCACTGATTTCAATAAAATTCGTACAACAACAAAGTTTGCTACGTAAATAGTACAACTGTATAACTTCACAAATCTCGATTTCGCTATTATCGCAATATTATCTTGACAATAAAACTTGAATTATTAGAGTATTCCAGAAAAACAAAGCATAAACACTATACGTTAACAGCAATAAGCGTCCTACTGCATGGTTTAATTTATAGCCTATTTATGGATTTAAATTGTTACTATATTCGATATAAACGACGTTAAAGCGAACTCGTGTCGTTAAAGTATTCTATAGTATGTAAAAAGGAGAGGAAATACTAATCCTTATGTAGTTTCTTCTTCGTTTTAATGGCGAGAAGTAGGAGAGAATTAAAATAATAATTGAAGCGGCTAAAATATCAATAAAGCAAAATTTATGGAAATAAAAATTAAAATATTTGAAACAATCAAAGAAGCAGAATTCAAAATATGTAGCTTGAAGGAACAACGTCAGAGATTTCAGGCGAAACTTACATAAAATCGTGTTTGGTGAAACAAAAGTAAGAGTAAATAAAACGATATAGAAACCTACCTAGAATAGAAGAATGCTAAAAATTCTGGAAGGAAAACAAACATAATGCGGAGAATAGCAAACGTAGAATTATATGAAATGTTTAAAGAAACATATGTATGTAAAACTTTTTGTTCGAAAATAATAGGGAAATATAATAGTGGGGTCGTAGAAAAAAAATGGATCCTGATATACATAAATGTAAAACCGGTAATGTGGAAAGAACCAGAAGGAAGGCGAGAACAAGAAGAAGGTTCAGAAGAGAAACTTTTGGAAATTTATAGTTAATAATATTAATAATGTTACAATTATTCTGCAAATTCCTACACATATTTATTAAATATATATACACAAATAATAAAATTTGCATTAATTTTAATACTCTTTCAGATGAAAAATAAATGAAGATTCTTGAGATCTAAAAAATTCTTTTGATCGCAGCGCCGTCTTTATTTTCACGTAATAAAATACAATGTGATAGCAAACTGGATATACATATATTACTAATATTATTTAAAATCTAGTGCCTCACATACATTAATGCAATACTCATTCCTTCCTTCTTTTCCTTGTAAATTTTAAAATATTATTATAAATATTATAAATAGAACAGAATCGTTAAACATACCGAATTCTTAGAAGTTTACCAAAGATACATCGATATACGGATAATTTTATTCGAATAAAATATTGTTTATATTGAAAATGTTTAACATATACGTAATCTTATATGTAGCTAATCACAGAAATCAGATAGGAGCCACTAATAAAAAATATTTAGATTAAAGGATTAATTAATTTTACGTTTAAAAATAACTTGGATCATTCTCCTTTAATCCTTACACGATAATCAGGAAAACATCGAATTCAACCTTTTGAATTTGTTTTTTTAATTCATATAAATTTAATTTTCTTCGAATCTATTCGAATAGAAACTATTTTCATTATATTCTAAGTAAACATGAGTATCTTCCGTGAATGATTAAAGTTATAGGTTTATAAAAAATCGGGAAAACAACTAGAAAATACTATAATGGCTTATACTTTGGCTGCGTATCAAAAATTAACAAACGTATATTTACAGTTGAAAAAAAATTATATTCAATGCGGGGTGATTATTATTGTAAAGATTATTGTTCAGTTATTTAAATAAAAAAAATAGATAGCATTTTTTGTCGCACATCCCTCACATATTTCTTAAAAATTGCATTTTTTTTAATTTAATTTTATTCTATGAACCTTGCGGTTTAATTTTTCAACCCATTAATAATCACCGGAAATTTCCAGCCAGTTCCGTCCTAGTTGATTACATAAAAGCACAGTCAATGTTTATTGGAGATATAAATAACTTCCATTAAAAAATTCGCATGCTAATAGATCGCATACTCAAGTTACAATAAGGAGAGGCTAACAATACGGAAACAACCAAAGAAATGTAAATAAAAATCCAAACGTTAACACCTTTTGCGGAGTCGAAAAATATTTACTGTTTTGAATTGTTAGAAAGTCATTGCCATCTATAAAACTTGACATTAACATTAGCATTAACATTGGAAAAGCGTCATTGGCGCTAGCCATACTATCGGCGTGTGTAAATAAATAATACTAATCATAATTTATGTTTTACCGTGCAAATTAGTGACAGGAGATTGATTCATGTAATAGTATGTAGTCTGTGTGGGACTGAAATGAGCACTACTATTATGTATATTTTTTACGTAAAAAAGACGCAATTTCCTTTTTAAAATATTAAGTACATGTTTTAGAATAATTTTCGAAAATTTTAAGGTAGTTGTATTTCAAATTAATTAAAAAATTGCTATATTTATTTCTTACAATTATTAATCTATAGGAAACAAGAGAACGCAAAATCAAACCAAATTAATTTCCATCTTACACAGCCACAAATGTATTATACTCTTCAATTACAAGTAAGAAATCCAAATATAATTTATTTAAATTGATATTGGTGAATTTTTCAGAAAACTATACGAATACAAATAATAAATTACTTTAGCTGTATTTTAAATAATATATTTAGTCTTTCTAAATAGGCAATTAAATATAAAGAATTAGATATTATTTATTTTAATAATTTATTAATACAATTTTATAACAAAATATAATCTAGAAATAACAAAACATTCTTCGAATCCCATGGATTATACGCGAAACAGTTTCTGTTACATTCAACAGGTGGCTCATTGTCAGTTATATGAAAGCTGTATTAGCAGCGTATGTATAAAAGTTTCTCAACCTCAAAAAAGAACTTGAGTTCGAACTTAGAGAAAACGCAAGAATTCGCGTTTAATCGACGTATAAAGGAAATTTTAAGCATTTCCGCCAAATTTTATTAATTTATAAAGAACGGCACTTACCTGAGTCATCAGTCTATCAGCGCCGGTACCTTCCTCATCCTTAAAAATAATGTCCCTGTTATAATTGAGCACTAAGTCCTTGAATCGCGAATCGTTCTTGCTGATCCTGCCTTCGACTTGTCCGCTCGCCGCCAAGTTATTTTCGGATTCGTTAGGTACGTGCTGTTTGAAGACCAAAGGGGTGAGTTTTCTGGGACCGCGTTTGCGACCCACCCCGCGACCTGGGCCGCAACCCTCGATCCCCAAGACGAGGGCGAGTATCAGCGGTCCGACAGCAGCGCACCACTTCATCTCCTCCTGTACATCATCGCACTCATCATCCCGTGTGTCACACACATGCACCACTCGAATATTCCACAGCACTCGTCGTTGTTGTTGCAGGTGAGTACTTGCACTTGTCATAGGTAAAGCACTAACTGATGGCCCCACTCTACGGACCTGGCCATCTTCCGCCGTGGACCGCTCACCCATTGGTTGGGGGGCGGAGTCAGGACAGGTGAAGGCAGATGTACCTGCAGCTCGCAAATCATTGAATGCTTCGACGTCACGATGACGACCACCGGCCAGGTCACTGAGAGCCCGACTTAATTACACTTAAAATTGGGTAAAGAATTACCGAATTGGTCATCAGGATGTGACCCATTCATTCAGCATCTTCAACAAGATAATGTCATCGGTGCTTCAACGCGAACACCGGACTGTTACTGTTAAGATCCCGATCGATCACTCTCCCATAAAATTTAGCTGTGAGAGCGTGTTAGTTATCTCATCATACGACCAGCATTATCAACTCCAAACATTCGAAGTGTACACACGTATTCGGTGCTATACGACAACGTCCTCTTGTTCCCAAAGAGACTTGATCGCTTTCTATTTTAACATGTACTATATAGATATTGGTAGTGCCGCAGGAAAAACCGCTGCTTCTCGCACCTTCTGGTATTTCAAACGTCTGTTTCATCGTACTCGACTAACGAGTGTTTCCACAGAATGTGATTCATATATTAAATGAATATTTATTTATAAAGTATGCCGGCATATCACTTCACGCAGTGTTATGTATCGCACGTAAACCGTATCAATTCGGAGATTTATAATATAAACTAACATGTGTTTTGTAAATACAATAAAATAGATTATCTTGAATTTACTTATTAAACAGAAGAAAAGATGTAATTGTAAAAAACACATTGTTTGATTGAATTATTTTTTAACTTACTATAAGAAATAGAGTTGCATATGTAATTTACATTTACACACACTAAGGAAACATTTACAGCATATTAGTAGATATTATTGCTTACCTTACTTAATTTCTAAATTTTATTTACAGGCGATAGGATCTAGATCTCTAATACAGTCAATTAAGTCTCAAAAACGACAAAATTTATCACTCTTACTATTAAAATTAAAATACTTAAAAATCCTTTTTGGACCTTTCAATCATCCTTGATCATTCTCTTTCATAACATAACACTAATTTAAACTCCAGAAGCTAGTTAGGAACTCAGGGTTAATTTAAAGTAGAAGATCGTTATTTAGATCATATATAGTATAATCATACATACATTATTCTAAAGCACTCTAATTCACGGTAAATAATTAATAACGCACAGATTATTTATATGGTTCGAATCAAGACAACAGGAAAAAAAACGTTATTTTTGATTTTACGACAAAATCGTTCGTCTTAAAAAATGCTTTAAGAGAGAAGTACGATAGCCTTCCATTTTAGAATTTATTGTTAATAACTTTTAAATAAATTTGATTTAATTGGATATGTGGTGCCTGTTAAAAACGCAGGACAAGATACAACGAAAATAATACTCGTACGACTAGACTTTTGGGCATTAGAGACATTAAAATTGTCTTTACGGAAACAAACACAAAAACTGGATATTAGTAAATCTCATTTACAGAGAATTTATATAGAAAGCAAAATTCAACTACATATTTAAATCAAAACTGCGACCTACAATTGAAAATGGAGATGAAAAGAAGCGATTGGATTTTGTTTACTGAATAATGATAACGACCTCGTAGATGAAAGTTTCCACATAATGATTTATTTTAGTGGTGAAGCAACCTTCTATACCAGTCTCCATTGCGTGTTCCAAAATCCAAACTACATCATTCAAAAACGAAGCATGACATGTTTTGGTAACAGGATGGCCGGCGTACTTATTAGCTGGGAAGATTTGGACCAGAGCTGTGCGAAAAATAGCTAGTTACAGTTATAATTTCTCACTCGTTTTTAGTCTATAATAATATTATATAAAAACAGCTGTTCAAAAAGTAACTTTAAATGTATCCAGCTGACTTTTTCTTCTGGAGTACTAAAAGACAAACTTTATGCTCATAATCTGGACATAATATAAAAATACAAGAAGCATAACTATAGGACGCGATGAATGAAATAAATGAAGCACAAACCATGTGTAAAGTTTATGGTGAATTTATGAAAAAGGACGGAGAGATGTTTAGAAGTTGGGCGTGGTTATATAGAATATTTTTTGTGGGCTTGTTAGTGGATTAAAATTTTGTGAACTTTTTCTACTAAGAATAAACTTTAGAATGTCATGATAATGGCACTTCTCTCTTGATAAATCTTCATGTTTCTAAGTTTCTTAAGACCCTTTATATCTAGCGTAATTTATTTCAATGACAAACAGAATTAAAATTAAATGTTTGCGTTGGTTTACTAATTTTAGACTTCGGGAAATAGCAACAACGCAACTAAGAACTTAAAGGTTGAGGTGGTGCCAACCGTCAATTTCTTGGTCACAACTCTAATACTTTCTCCAGAAGTTACATTCAATTCATTATTTCTTTATGTGTTGTGGGTGCTTAGTTGCAGTGACTCCTTAAGCTGTATTACTTGTTTGGCTATCATGCAACTTTCGCGGTGGTTTTTTGTGTGTAAATTGTGTTCAAATAGCTTTGTGACAGCATCATATCACCCTTTATAATGCGGCGCTGCTAATCACTTTGCCCCAAACAGCGAATGGTAAGTTGATCCGAATTTCAATTCTCTGAAAAAATGTCACCGTTCCTCCAGAAAATTGAAACCCGGCTCCTATCGTTCCGTCACAACGATAGTCAGTCGCCTAGTCACTGCGGCTATCGTCGTTATAATTATTAGTTTCAGTATTGCTAACATTGATAGTTAATTATTTCGGCCTAATGTAAAACTTGGCCCTTTTACAAGATGTAATTGTTTTGCGTATCTAAACTTCTTCTTCTCACTTAAAGGAGATTTTGAACACTGTATATCTTGAAAAGCAGTGTAAAAAGAATTATTTATGATATATGATACATGATAAATTAAAGAATATGTTTTAATTTTTAAATTAACTACAACAAGAGCCGTCACTGAATATTTGTATACAGAGTCAGCCACAAAATGAAATTACAATTTTCAATTTTTTTCAAACGTACCCCTACATTCTATTTTTTTAAGCATGGAACTTTTCATCTACTTTCACTTTAATTGAGTACTCCCTACACATACAATAATTAGTTTCCGAGATATTTTTTGGTCAAATTTTACGAATATCGTGAATTCGTGTAACCAAAGATAAGTAAGTTTTAAACAATATAAAATAGACATAATAAAATAATGATCTTTTCCTTTAACTAAACAATGTGTTGCCATTTAACAAAATACCAGCAACGATATGTTGTTTGTTGTACTGATTAAAATAGTTTTTAAACAGATATGATTTAGATATTGGAAAAAATGTTTGAGAAACTGTCTTCTGTCAGCAAAAATATTATGTCAACATCGATATCCTGAACGAAGCTATCCAAATGCGTCCAAGCTCGTTGATGAGATTAATTAATCGTTTCATTCGAATGCATCCTTATTACTTTCAATTGTATCAAGGATTATGAATTGACTCAGTAAAAAATCCGAAATAACGGATGCTTTCTCGTGAACAATAAGTGGGCATAATTGCTGTTACTATTCAACAAGTAATACTTACATTATTCAACGGGTCGATAGCCGCAGTGGTTAGGCGGCTAACTATCGTTGTGGTAGAACGATAGGAGCCGGGTTTCAATTCTCTGGAGGGACGGTGAAATTTTTTCGGAGGGTTGAAATCCGGATTGACTTACCATTCGCTGTTGGGAGCAAAGTGATTAACAGCGCGGCATTGTAAAAGGCGATATGATGCTGTCGCAAAGAAATTTGAACACAATTTACACACACAAAACTACACCGCTAGAGTTGCATAAAAAAATTATAACTCGAAATCAAACTAAGTGATTTGTCAATATTTCGGGTAGCGTTGTTGGAAACCATATTAGTTGTTAGAAACCATATTTTGTTAGGGCTTTGGGAATATTTTAATTTCCTTAAAAATCATTTGCTGGTATTATTGAAAAGTTCTATTTAATATTTAGCAAAGAATGTACTTTTCAAAATATGCTGTTTGTATTCATTACACTGCACTAATTCACAACCACCTTAATAACCAGTTTCCTACAAGGTGAATACATCGAGGAGGACCATTTCTACGGTCATCGCAATCGCCAAGTTTATTCAAAATTAATCTTTTTCATGCGAAGCAATATACAATACCATGTGTACCAAGAAACTGTAACATCGAATGATACCAAACATAAAATAAGAGAAGCTTTGAACAGTATTGATTGACAAATTTTCAGAAATGTAGCCCAGTCATTTGAAAATCTCTTAGACGCCAACGCAACATTTGTGGTTATTTTAAAATTATTTTATGTCAACTTATTCTTTTGGAAATATAATATTGGCTACGAAAATTGTTATGTTATGATTGGAGCTAATTATTTATAGATTAATAATCAATAAATATAATTGTAAAACAATTAAAAATAACTCGAAAACTAAGAACGAAATTTGCCATTTTTTAGGTGCACATTTGAAGAAAGTTAGAATCATAGCTTTTGAGGTCAACTCAAATATAAAAAATATAGAAGATCACCTTGAAAAGATCAAAATATTTTTCAAGTAAGGAGCATAAGCTTAGTGATTACTGCTTTTTGAAACATTACTTAATAAGTTTTACACTTGCTTCAGCTTCTTCATTACTATTAGAATGTAAAGCTGGAGAAGTCAGTGATAATACACCAATAACTTAAATAAAATTTGTTAAATTCAATGTTACTAAACGGAAATTCGAAGTACCAGAAGTATTTTTAAACAGATTTATAATGTTTTGAACATTAGTTTGGTTAAAAAACCCGTCAAAAACCTCCTTATTAAAAAAATACTTTGACTGGCTAAATCTGCATATACATATTCAGATCCGATGAGGTTTAAACCATTATCACAGTGTTAGTACCGTTTTTCTATCATAAAATGTAGCATTATTGAAGCATAACAATGTTTTGTAATATTATTTAATTCTTAGTTAACATTTGGCTGTCAACAAATAAGATCTGACGATGATCTTTATTTTTAACAGTTCCCAAATGTCCAGAAAGAAAATCAGAAGGTAATGAATTTCTTAATTTTCCTGGTAGGTATAGTAACAACATAAACAATGATTATAAATAGAATAGAATTTTGAAGTATGGTGACAATTCTGGTCGTTTTTAACAGTGTTGGAAGTTTAATCGATTCGATATTAATCGCAAAATATTCGTTTTGAATTGAAGCTAGATGTAAGAAATGTTCGCTTTGTGTAACATTAAATTTGTCAATATTTAGGATGACACTAGATAGAAGATCAGCTTGAGTATTGCGCTGCTTTAACATATTGGCTGCCAAATTACGATTAGCAGTAATCAAGGCTCTTCCCTTTTGCGAATCAACAAAGCGTGTACTTGGACTTGTAGTAAATCAAGTAAGAAATCTAATTCAGGAAAATTTTTGTGCTTTAAGACCTACTGTTTGTAATTTCAACAAAACAGTTTCTAAATTTCTTAAGTGATCTAAACAATAATTGTTAATTGTTTCGATTTGTTTGGTAATAATATCTGCGAATAAGCTGTTGATAACGTCCTATTTAGAAAGCCTTTGATACTGCTGAAATTTAAAAGTTCTTCCTCTATTGTAGGTAACACAGTGAATAAATATGTATTAATTGCCACTTTATAATCTCCTCAAATTCTAATGGTTCCCTACATTTGGTACAATTGGTACAACTTTATTTTTAATAGCTAACGGAAAAAATCTATGTTTATGAAATATAGGATTAGCATTTTAATTAATCTATAACAACCTGGACAATTTCGGAAAAGAAGAGGAGAGAACAAATGGATTTTCTGTTTTCTTTTCAATATTCTAAAATATTATTTTGCACAAGTCTGAAACAATGTAGGAACTATCTGAAGCAACTATTTTTTAACACTGTTCATGTTAATGTACCTTTTCCCATATACACATACAACTAGAAAGCCATATCGATTACAAATACACCACCTCAAATAAATCCTTCTTATACTAAGATTTGATTACATGAAAAAATATTCAACATAATGAAGACAACATTCCTAGGAAGAAGACAAGTTCCGAGACAGATAAAAACAAAGTAGTTAAACAGTGGTCAGAACAAAAATTACTTATAATAAAGAGACAGGACGCTGATAGAAACAGCAATGCAATCAAAGCAATGAAAGTGTTACTGAGAGAAATAGAAACTAAAACTAGAAGACAAAATAAAAAACCAAATATATAGACAAAACCTACAACCGGTGGTTCGGATTGTTAAAAAAGATTGCTTGAAACGCCTGAGATTGTCTGCAAGAATAGAAAAAGAAGACCAAGAATAGAACGGATCGATAGAATCCGAAAAGAATCAGGGTAAAAATAAATGACGCAGAATGGAATATGAGGGCCAAACACAAGACAGGAAACAACAGAGAAAGAAATGCAGTATTCAACTCCACCAGCTCCCAAAGATAGAAAGGGCTCAGGACTCACCAAGTAAGTAGAATAATTAAAAATTTTGAGCCAGTAAAATATTCAAAATGTATTGTAACAATTAGCAAAGATGTCAAACTGCTGTATCTTTCATATTTGTCTAACCTTCGAATACGAAATATCTAATATTAACATTCATATGTATACCCTGTATCTTAGCAAAGTGTAATATACCAACGTGGAAACAATCAATGAAAGTCCGTTGAATTATATTTACTACTTCTTCGAAGCACTAAGCTTCACGTATGATAGGTAATAAATCAAAATAAGCGTCTAACTGACATTTCGTCTTAATAAAGCAATACACACTTTCTCTTTCGTGAAATTCTTCGTTAAATGCAGAATACATAAATTCAAATTTATGTTGGCGGCAAAAAGTAATCGAAAGGTACATATGTATTCAGTTGTCCTAGACTACATTAACACAGGTAATAATTTTCTATACACACACACGGATTGTTAATAACTGTCTAGGATATGTGTAAAGCACTCTTCTCAGCCATTATCTTAACACTACACGCATTCATCCATTTAATACGGAGAATATTGCATCAAATTGTCAGTTCTTAACTATAGATTACCAGTTTTCAAAATTAGTATACATCGTGTCCAAAGTTAAGTGTTCACCATTGAAAACTTCTCATTATTAGTTATGGTTAAATTAGCAAGTTGGTGGTATTTTTTATTCTGATTGAAATGATGAAAACAGAGATAGGCCTAGATACTCAGAAAAACACATTTTCTACATTTTTATAATTCTTACAATAGTGTTTTAAACAAAGATTACTACAGTACCGATGTAAAAAAGTAGGTAATGACCGAATATTGTAGAATAAATAATGACATATAAGTTTTTCTAGTAGTCGAATGAATAGTTTTTTTATAAACACGAGTATATATTAATTATTTTAACGGGTCGATAGCCGCAGTGGTTAGGCGGCTGACTATCGCTGGGACGGAACGATAGGAGCCGGGCTTCAATTCTCTGGAGAGACGGTGACATTTTTTCAGAGAGTTGAAATCCGGATCGACTTACCATTCGCTGTTGGGAGCAAAGTGATTAACAGCGCGGCATTGTAAAAGGCGATATGATGCTGTCGCAAAGAAATTTGAACACAATTTACACACACAAAACTACACCGCTAGAGTTGCATAAAAAAATTATAACTCGAAATCAAACTAAGTGATTTGTCAATATTTCGGGTAGCGTTGTTGGAAACCATATTAGTTGTTAGAAACCATATTTTGTTAGGGCTTTGGGAATATTTTAATTTCCTTAAAAATCATTTGCTGGTATTATTGAAAAAGTTCTATTTAATATTTAGCAAAGAATGTACTTTTCAAAATATGCTGTTTGTATTCATTACACTGCACTAATTCACAACCACCTTAATAACCAGTTTCCTACAAGGTGAATACATCGAGGAGGACCATTTCTACGGTCATCGCAATCGCCAAGTTTATTCAAAATTAATCTTTTTCATGCGAAGCAATATACAATACCATGTGTACCAAGAAACTGTAACATCGAATGATACCAAACATAAAATAAGAGAAGCTTTGAACAGTATTGATTGACAAATTTTCAGAAATGTAGCCCAGTCATTTGAAAATCTCTTAGACGCCAACGCAACATTTGTGGTTATTTTAAAATTATTTTATGTCAACTTATTCTTTTGGAAATATAATATTGGCTACGAAAATTGTTATGTTATGATTGGAGCTAATTATTTATAGATTAATAATCAATAAATATAATTGTAAAACAATTAAAAATAACTCGAAAACTAAGAACGAAATTTGCCATTTTTTAGGTGCACATTTGAAGAAAGTTAGAATCATAGCTTTTGAGGTCAACTCAAATATAAAAAATATAGAAGATCACCTTGAAAAGATCAAAATATTTTTCAAGTAAGGAGCATAAGCTTAGTGATTACTGCTTTTTTGAAACATTACTTAATAAGTTTTACACTTGCTTCAGCTTCTTCATTACTATTAGAATGTAAAGCTGGAGAAGTCAGTGATAATACACCAATAACTTAAATAAAATTTGTTAAATTCAATGTTACTAAACGGAAATTCGAAGTACCAGAAGTATTTTTAAACAGATTTATAATGTTTTGAACATTAGTTTGGTTAAAAAACCCGTCAAAAACCTCCTTATTAAAAAAATACTTTGACTGGCTAAATCTGCATATACATATTCAGATCCGATGAGGTTTAAACCATTATCACAGTGTTAGTACCGTTTTTCTATCATAAAATGTAGCATTATTGAAGCATAACAATGTTTTGTAATATTATTTAATTCTTAGTTAACATTTGGCTGTCAACAAATAAGATCTGACGATGATCTTTATTTTTAACAGTTCCCAAATGTCCAGAAAAGAAAATCAGAAGGTAATGAATTTCTTATTTTCCTGGTAGGTATAGTAACAACATAAACAATGATTATAAATAGAATAGAATTTTGAAGTATGGTGACAATTCTGGTCGTTTTTTAACAGTGTTGGAAGTTTAATCGATTCGATATTAATCGCAAAATATTCGTTTTGAATTGAAGCTAGATGTAAGAAATGTTCGCTTTGTGTAACATTAAATTTGTCAATATTTAGGATGACACTAGATAGAAGATCAGCTTGAGTATTGCGCTGCTTTAACATATTGGCTGCGCCAAATTACGATTAGCAGTAATCAAGGCTCTTCCCTTTTGCGAATCAACAAAGCGTGTACTTGGACTTGTAGTAAATCAAGTAAGAAATCTAATTCAGGAAAATTTTTGTGCTTTAAGACCTACTGTTTGTAATTTCAACAAAACAGTTTCTAAATTTCTTAAGTGATCTAAACAATAATTGTTAATTGTTTCGATTTGTTTGGTAATAATATCTGCGAATAAGCTGTTGATAACGTCCTATTTAGAAAGCCTTTGATACTGCTGAAATTTAAAAGTTCTTCCTCTATTGTAGGTAACACAGTGAATAAATATGTATTAATTGCCACTTTATAATCTCCTCAAATTCTAATGGTTCCCTACATTTGGTACAATTGGTACAACTTTATTTTTAATAGCTAACGGAAAAAATCTATGTTTATGAAATATAGGATTAGCATTTTAATTAATCTATAACAACCTGGACAATTTCGGAAAATAAGAGGAGAGAACAAATGGATTTTCTGTTTTCTTTTCAATATTCTAAAATATTATTTTGCACAAGTCTGAAACAATGTAGGAACTATCTGAAGCAACTATTTTTTAACACTGTTCATGTTAATGTACCTTTTCCCATATACACATACAACTAGAAAGCCATATCGATTACAAATACACCACCTCAAATAAATCCTTCTTATACTAAGATTTGATTAAATGAAAAAATATTCAACATAATGAAGACAACATTCCTAGGAAGAAGACAAGTTCCGAGACAGATAAAAACAAAGTAGTTAAACAGTGGTCAGAACAAAAATTACTTATAATAAAGAGACAGGACGCTGATAGAAACAGCAATGCAATCAAAGCAATGAAAATGTTACTGAGAGAAATAGAAACTAAAACTAGAAGACAAAATAAAAAACCAAATATATAGACAAAACCTACAACCGGTGGTTCGGATTGTTAAAAAAGATTGCTTGAAACGCCTGAGATTGTCTGCAAGAATAGAAAAAGAAGACCAAGAATAGAACGGATCGATAGAATCCGAAAAGAATCAGGGTAAAAATAAATGACGCAGAATGGAATATGAGGGCCAAACACAAGACAGGAAACAACAGAGAAAGAAATGCAGTATTCAACTCCACCAGCTCCCAAAGATAGAAAGGGCTCAGGACTCACCAAGTAAGTAGAATAATTAAAAATTTTGAGCCAGTAAAATATTCAAAATGTATTGTAACAATTAGCAAAGATGTCAAACTGCTGTATCTTTCATATTTGTCTAACCTTCGAATACGAAATATCTAATATTAACATTCATATGTATACCCTGTATCTTAGCAAAGTGTAATATACCAACGTGGAAACAATCAATGAAAGTCCGTTGAATTATATTTACTACTTCTTCGAAGCACTAAGCTTCACGTATGATAGGTAATAAATCAAAATAAGCGTCTAACTGACATTTCGTCTTAATAAAGCAATACACACTTTCTCTTTCGTGAAATTCTTCGTTAAATGCAGAATACATAAATTCAAATTTATGTTGGCGGCAAAAAGTAATCGAAAGGTACATATGTATTCAGTTGTCCTAGACTACATTAACACAGGTAATAATTTTCTATACACACACACGGATTGTTAATAACTGTCTAGGATATGTGTAAAGCACTCTTCTCAGCCATTATCTTAACACTACACGCATTCATCCATTTAATACGGAGAATATTGCATCAAATTGTCAGTTCTTAACTATAGATTACCACTTTTCAAAATTAGTATACATCGTGTCCAAAGTTAAGTGTTCACCATTGAAAACTTCTCATTATTAGTTATGATTTTGGTTAAATTAGCAAGTTGGTGGTATTTTTTATTCTGATTGAAATGATGAAAACAGAGATAGGCCTAGATACTCAGAAAAACACATTTTCTACATTTTTATAATTCTTACAATAGTGTTTTAAACAAAGATTACTACAGTACCGATGTAAAAAAGTAGGTAATGACCGAATATTGTAGAATAAATAATGACATATAAGTTTTTCTAGTAGTCGAATGAATAGTTTTTTTATAAACACGAGTATATATTAATTATTTTAACGGGTCGATAGCCGCAGTGGTTAGGCGGCTGACTATCGTTGTGACGGAACGATAGGAGCCGGGCTTCAATTCTCTGGAGAGACGGTGACATTTTTTCAGAGAGTTGAAATCCGGATCGACTTACCATTCGCTGTTGGAAGCAAAGTGATTAATTGCACGGCATTATAAAAGGCAGTATGATGCTGTCACAAAGCCATTTGAATAAAATTTACACACACAAAACTACACCGCGAGAGTGGCAGTGATATCCAGACAAGTAATACAGCTTACGGAGTCACTGTAACTACCTCACATAAAAAAATTAGTAAATGATTGCTTTCAAAATACCCTTCATATTCGAAAAATGTCCGCGACGTCCACTACCAAACAAGCAATAGTTTTTGCGTTTTTATAACAATTTCTGTGATAGAATTTTTGGAAAATGTTTCAAAAAATGCTAACCTACTTACCCCCATTTACTGATCTAAAATAAAAGTCTTCTTTCCTCTACTTTTTTTAAATGCTGATTTATTTTTTCGCAATTTCCTGTATAAACTTGAAAAGTACTGCTTATTTGCTATTGAACATTCAACTAAACACATCAACTTTTATAAGTAGATTTTAAATCTGGGAATTGGCAAAAAACTTTTTTCACAGTGTTAGCGAATCATAGAATTAGTCATATCGTCGAGACAAGACTATACCAGAAAAGGGTTTCTCAAGTCCCGTTAACAGTTAACACATAAGTTTAGAATATCAATTCCCTTCTCTATTGCATCCGTAGAAATGTATTACTATCGCTGCCCCATACCAATTGGCCCCCTATTATAATAATAATCAAGGCTACACAATGTTATTTATTTCATCAAAATAAATACTATTACTCGAGATAATTAAAATCGATTTAAAATAAGAAGAAGAGAGATATCTGAACAAAGAGAAAGTTAACAAAAAAAAAATCTTACTGTTTGCCATTGGGTAACATCGCGTTTATTTTTTATAATATGAAAAATTCCATGGGACGTAGAATTAACTTTTGTCAAATTTTGGTGAGGCTTGTTCTGAAGTGTGGACTGCACCATTCTGCTGCAGAAGAAAATATTGTTTTAATGACAAATATTCGTCTATGACCAATAAAAGTAATTCATCATTTTAGATTAATTACTTTCACTAGTATTTATTTGTATCCACAGTTACTTCAATGAAATGAAAGGGGGGAGGAGAAGGAAGGACTTCTCCTCCCTTCTTTCTTATGCTTTTGGATGACATGTTACCTGTGATCGTAAACTATACAGAAAATGTTACAATTAATATATATATTTTCTGACCTTTATGTACTTATCTTTTAATTCCTGATTTATTTCCAGTTGTAGGTCAATAAAACAATAAATAATTAAATACCAATTTATTCCATAACATATAATAATATGTTTTCGAAGAAGTTATTTAACGAAAACATATTATTATATGTTATGGAATAAATTGGTATTTAATTATTTATTGTTTTATTGACCTATAAGTGGAAATAAATCAGGAATTAAAAGATAAGAAAATGTTACCAAGAATCAAGAAGAAACGCTGCATATTTTTTGCGAATAACTGATGTCAATGTGCTCTAGTCCATTTTAGTCTTTTTCTCACTTTGGCATCTCAACGAACGTGGCGTAAATCACAATCGCTACTTTCCATTTTCAATATTTAACGTTATTTTCCTTAAGCAGCACCAAGATATTAAGTTTTCCGTTAATGCGTCTCGTGAAGTAACAATTTCGAGTTTTATTGCCGAAAATTCATATCTTATATGACTATTAACGTCATTGGTCAAAGTCCGCAGTGATCCATAATGATCACGCTGTACCCTATCCCAAATCGCCGTTGAAAATCAGGAAATGAACGTTCGAGGATTGAGTGCTAAAGCCCCCAGCAGTCGGTACAGTTTCGATCGGACACATATGACAGGAGACACACAGGAGACAGAGAAAAGATGATAATGAAGAAAAATGATCATCAATTCTGAGTTACAGTTACAAAATTCCACATCAAATCTATGCCCAGCGTCTTCATAGGCGGGTCATTAAAATGAGTATTAGTGAAAGTTTTCTTGGACCGTAAATATCTTGGTTTGCCCGAATTGACTGATATTTTATGACCTGCCTCCTTTTACTGTAAAAACTGCTCATCTTGGCGTATGTGCAATATTTGTACTTTATTTAGGCTTACTTTTGACATAGTGCCTTCGTCCGAACACCTCATAATACTTACTGCTGCATTAATTAAATATTGTCATTGTTGATCACTTTCCCATAAAACTTTGCATGGAATCAAAATCACCTGATTCTCTAAGGGTATTTGAAGTAAAAAGTTGGAGATACTGTTCCCAACGCTGACAGTTAGTAAACATCTATGACTAATTATCTCCTCACTCCTCCGAATCTACTGAACTAGCTGAAATCGATTATTATGTCTGTAGGGAATTTTCCACCAACTATGCTATATTTATATTTTTGCTGTCTTATATCTTTGAACGGTTTATTCGCCCAAATCAAGTTTGTAACATTTCAAACTTGTCTACACAGCCATTTCAATTTGATGTCCCACTAATACTGATCTGACTCAGCAATCTAGCTGTACACTAATCATTTGATGCACTAACGACATTCACTGTTTTATCCAAACACAATATTGCAAATGTGCAAAAGATTTTTTATTTATTATTGATTTTATGCTAAACTAGAGTTTCTTTTGAACTTCAGCTTTATTATGGAGACGTACGTTAGATTGGTAATGTCACGAATTTTGTTGGGGTACAATATTATTGATTCCGTTAGTATTTCGTTACCTGCGTCAATAAATGACCAGTTTCCAATCTTATCAGAAGTAAATTAATAAATATTTGCTCATGTCAACTTTTAGATAGTTTTAATATGCATTTGCCTCAAGTATATATCATACAAAGTTCATTCAAATCGATTCAAAAATGTTACCTCATTAGATACATATTATTTCTTAACCAATTCTCGTACGTATAAAAGATGTATAAAGTGTTCGCCGACAGACTCGAAATGTGAGTGATTTTAATTAAATTTAATTTGTGTAGATTCGATAAGGAGAAGCTTTAAATTGTCCCGCGTTCTTCGGTTATCGAACCGGGCAATTAAAATGACGTTCGTGCGTGAAGAAAACAAAAATTGTTTATTATTTCTTTTTTTTGTTTCTTTTTTTTCCTTCCATTTTAAACGGTCTATCTGGGCATATACGGTGTGTGGTTAAATAGGATTTGTTGTAAATCCTTTCTAAACAAGACGTTTCGACTAATTCATTACACTTCATCACATTAATCGTTTAATGAGTGTGTAAGCAATTAAAATCGATTTATTACGGAGGAGATATTTCAGATTCCAACATTGTTTATTATACAATGGAGACAGAAGAGTGAAAATAATAATAATTCTTTTTGATGTGCGTTTATGTATCTGGTATTAAAGCGATTAATTGAAGACCTTTGCTTTATAGCGTTTTAATTAAAATTTTATCTTGACGAATTTATGTTTATGTTTCGTTATGGTGTGGCTCATTTATAGAAGTGTGTCATGTTGTATTCCAATTATAATAACATAAACATTAACTCGATAAACTGCTGTAGATGTACGATAGTAGTTAAATATCATTTCTGCGGAAATGTTATATATTAAGAAATTTCTGTTTTTCTGGCAATAGATACTAGCACAAAGTTTATCACAATTGACGAAAAGAAGTTATCAGGTAATAAAATTTATGATATATTTCTTTTTTGATTAATTTGTCATTGACAATACGCTTATTTATTTCCTTATATGCTATTACTCTCCAGTATATACCTTATTTAATCTATTCCCTCAAATTTTCCTATTATTTACTAAATACTTTTAATAACACGCATCTCACTTCTGCGCACATATAATTATAACAATTTGGATCGAGTTTTTCAGTCAAGGATAAATGACTTCTTACATTCATTTTTCTGTGGTTTATTATCTTGGCACTTTAGCATGAGAGTATGAACACTGTAATATATATATAACACTATAAGAAGTGTCTTCTATTACTGTAATTTTAATGTCTAAGTTTATTTCCAAATGGGGCCAAAATGCACTTCTAACTGGACTTCATATTCAAGAAAGTTTGCAAAATTAACAGATAACTTTTTATAATATTATACCATTAACTGAATGAATTATATTGTTGATTTTCTTTGATTTAATACTTGGGCAGCTATAGCGTTTTCTTAATCTCTATTACTTATCACGCTTAGCACTATAGTTGTTGCTGCATAATTTTTATGTATTATCATGTCCTAAGTAATGTTGCGTTCTTAATTGTATCACAACAAAGAATAGCTGTAGACTGCACTGACCGTTACCTCTTCAGTTAGCCAGTCTTACTATTTCGACTATCGAGCTATTTAGTTAAGTAAATAAGACAACTTAAGTCTGCATATTATTAAATAATCAGTCTGAATTTGAAAGTAATATAGCTAATAATACAATGCCACATAAGAGTTTTTTTCTGCAAATTCATATTCAATTGGCTCTCTAGTCTTTATTGAAGTAATACCGAAATATCAATATTTAGAGCTTTTTCTTTTACTATCCTACAGAAAAATAATTTTTAATATACTCTTGAGCGATTCCACTTTATAAGTTGTTTCTCAAAGGAATTCTAATTGTATTTATTTCTATACACCTACCGAACTGATTTTGACAGATATGAAAAAGACATTGAAGACACTTTTAATCTAATTTCCTAAAAACTTCCTTCCCGGATCTGTTGCTATAAAGGTTACACACTAAAAGCACTATTTTACCCAGAAAGCAGCAAACACTCAATATAAAGCCAACGTGTTTCAACAGCGAAGCTCTCATTATCAAGGCGATGCTAACATTAAATTTAATGTTAACATTAACTGAAATTATAGTTTCTGTACATGGTCGATCACATTTAATTAATTTTTAGGACAAGGTATACAATGAGCTGTACGGAATCGGAGCATGACACGACTCGTGTGTGTACATTTCTGAACTAAGTATCTCAAAATTTATAATTACTAACATAACAAACCCAATTAACTTAACATTTGCCTCATTAATTCTGTGATCAGTATCAAAAACCTATTGTGCAAAGTTCTTTCTTCTTCTTTTAATTATTCTTTTAATAATTTTATTGTATTTGAAATTACCAAATGTTCCTTAAAATCAGTTGAAAGCGATCTCTTTGGTTGTCCATTATATTTTTATTTGCAATTGTTACAGTTTAATTCGTAAATTCATGAATTTTTTAGAGATTCTAATTTATCCTTTGGGTTATCCATCTGGGTACCTACATATATGTCCCGAAATGGTAAAACATTATGATTTTTTTTTAAGATTTTTCTACTTTTGTTAATAAACAGGGAAAGAAATAACCGGTAAAGCTTCCAAATGTTTATAAAAAGTTTAGATTTTTCAAGGGAGTACTGTTTACACCTAATTGAAGAAGACCTCCTCGTATGTCTTTATCTTTAGAGTTACTAATACCCGAACATATCTGAAAATCGTAAACTATTATGAAATTTATTTCTTTCGCTTTGAAAGATTTCTCAAAAGCTTTTGTAATAAAGAAAGCATAAGAAAGGAAAATAACCAGTACAGATTCCAAGTTTCCCCAAGAAGTCGCGGATTCGTCCAAATTTTTCTTAATTAGTAAACCATTAAACTTCCTAGCCAGATTTGTTATAATTTTGAGCTCGTTCTCATACCTCTGTTTTCCCTTCCAAGGAAAAGATGAGAAGTCCATGGATCAAAAATTTAAGCCCTGACATTTTATGCTGCGACGAGGTGTACTTGTTTCTTTCCTAACTATGCCAAATTTTGAAATATTACTATTTCTAATAACCAATATATCTAGTCGAATAAATAAAGTTTATACTTTTGAGTCGGCTATTTAATCTGTAAAGAAAAACATCAATTTAATTATTTTTGGGTACCAAAAATTTCACAAATTGTATGCTCATACCTTAACCAAACCCTAGAAAAATATTCGCTTTCAGAGTCTTTTCAAAACAGCTAATCAAGAGTTTAGCTAAAAAGGATGGCAAGGAGTTAACTATTAAAAAAAGGTCTGGTAATATTGAAACATATGTAACACAAGGCTGTATTGGTAAAATATGGAACTCGTTGGCCAACCATTAAGGTCGAAACCTGGTAGATGAGTGCAATCTACTGCAAAAAAATATTTACTAGAATTGATATAATAGACATTATGGTCATAATAGTTATCTTTTGTAACAAAGAACATTCGTAAGTTAAATTCTAACATCTGCAGAATGAGATCAAGCACTGGAAAAATATTAGATCGTAGAAACTTTAAATTGTTTTCGTTGTACTATATTCTAGTACAGTTACATCAGTTTGCAACTTTGCAGTTAAGAACTATTTTGCACAACATACAATCTTTCATTCAGTAATAATCTAAAAGAAGCTTAGATAAAATATTTATGTCCATAGAATGTATCTTAATCAAAAGACGAAAACATTACTCTGCGAGTCGTTAGTTCTGTCACATCTAAACTTCTGCGACTCGCTGTATAATGCTGGCATATCAGCAGCTAATGTATATAAAATACATAAACTGCAAAATTCTTGCCTCAGATTAATTTTTGGAGTGAGACGCAGAGAACATATCTCCAGCAAGTTAAAAGTAATTAATTGGTTAAACATGAAACATCAAAGACTATTGCATTGTGTTCATACATTAAACGTGAGATTCAAGGGCACTTTGACCCCACCATTACATAAACTCGAGCAATACAAAAAATGTTTCTCTTATCAAATAACGTATATATACAATTCTATTCCGGCGGAAATAAAACTCCAGAGATCCGTCTCAGGTTTTGATTTAAAATATTTTCATTATCTCTATAGGGGGCAACAGGGTAGCGGCCACTAGGTCATTATGGCTTTGTCACTGCGGATTTTCGTTGGGGGAGAGCGAGAGGAAAGAGTTTTTGTTATTGTTATTATTTATTGTTTTGTCGTCATGTATATGTGTATATATGTATCACGTACTGTATTCTGGGCTGGGTGGAAGAGCAGAGTATTACTGGCTACAGTGATAATCTGAACCCAGTCCAATTTCCTGATTGTTGTTTTTTGTATATTGTACACTATCATGTATTATTTTGGGAAATAAATCGATATTATTATTATTATTATTATACATTAAAATTCTTTACACCTAAGAAACCATTATAAGAGGTCCTTGATTCCATCCAAGATACAACTTTACGACTAAAATGAGATACATCCGTTTATCCCTTGAATAAAAAAAACCTTCTTTTGGCGCATGTTAGTACCAAACATAAATCATTAACAGATAACAGGTCAGGTGCTACAAATGAAAAGCGATAAATAAGGAAAAAATCATATGTGGTCTGAAATATTGAGCCAATCAAAAACACCATAGTTTTTCATTGTACCACAAATGATCTTCCAGTCCCCTTTTCTTCGTCACTTTCCTCATTCGTTCTTGCTCACGGTTCTCGTTTTACATGATTGGTAATCTAGTCCAGAGTAATGACTTGCAAAAATAACAATTGCATCCTTATAACATGGTTATTGTTGCATTTATTTTAAATTCTTTAGCACTGTTCCAAAACACTTGCATTCTATTTATATTAGGTACTACGTACTTTATTATCAGTCCAATCAATGATAATCGCTCTGCATTACGGATCTATTTTCTTGTTATTTACTTCAGAACAGGATTATTTCATTTCGCAAATTACCCGTTAAAGTGTGATATGCTATATTGCTAATAAATCATCTAATTTGTGGTTAAAACAAAGTATATTTATATCCATAATCATAACTTAATTCTAGTTTATTATTTCAAACAAAACGAAAATCGTTTTAGTATATTATGCATATCTGTTGTGTACGACTATAATTATTATTTAGTGCATGTGGTTATAGTGGTTACACATACTTTCAGGATGATAAGAATATGCCATAAATTAAATACAAACATCAATAGTATAGCACATTGTTGTAGAAATAATAATAGGCGTATGTACCATCTGTTGATGAGTTACATTAAATAAAATATATAGCTCTTACTGAACAACGCAATAAATATATATTATTACATAACAATGATATTAAATTACCGCAAAACAAAAATATATATACAGGGTGTGGCAGGAAGAATTTTGATTAGAGAATTTTAGGGATACAGTTACAGACAAAATGCAAAATTTTACCAGATTAAATAATGCTGAAAAATTTATAGTTTTTGAGATATTTCAATTTTTTCGAATAGGATACGGTCCTAAAAAAAAGTGCTGTATTCCTCGTTTTTACACATTTATTTCCACTAAACCCAGTATGTACGAATTCGAAATAACAAGCTCTTTCAACATCTGCAAAAATGTACAGGATGTCCCATTTAAATTAAAAAAGTTGAGGGTATTTCCGGTTACGCCGGAAGTACATTATTAACAAAAAAAATATACATCAGATGCATGTCCCATTGCACTTACCTGCAAAATTTCATAAATATCGTTCTTTTCTTTTTAAAAATATTTACTTGGTTCCATACTTTATCCCAACCCTGTATATATGTATATGCTACAAATTGTACATATATGAAAAGAAAAGAAAAGACAAGGGAGAAGCGAGGATAGAGGAAAGTATAGTCTATGGAGAAGCAGTCACAAAGCGAAAATAGACAAAACTTGTATCATGCATGCTCGCGATCATTGTTACGCGCACACGACACACGCAGGGCGCGCGCGACGCGACTATCGGTTTCAAAAACAGAGACGAAAATAAAAATAAATAAAATACGAAAAGATACACCGAAAGGTATTCGGAATGGTGTTAGGCACCGACACTTTCAACCTACCTGATGGTGGGGATTGAATCCTGGAAGGCGGCTTATCTCAGTGAAGACGGTCGTGGGAACAGTTGTTAAAAAGGGTGCGCCACTGTTTTCTCTTTTATCTTCGAGATTCAATAGATACTTACCCCGGCAAACAGAAGGCAAGTAAGTAGTTCGAGGTAGTTCGATAATGTCAAACGCAAGTAAATTTGTAGGCATAAACAGTTATTTAATGAAAATAAAATAAAAATAAATGTTGAAGACAGTACGTTGTAAATAATAATAAAAATAAAATTCGTAAATATATTCCTTAAGTGACTTGTTAAAATTTAAATATTTTGGAATGGACTATATATGTATATATTTAGGAACACACTATACTAGTTCCAATCTGCAGACTGTTACCTCACATAAAATTCTTACATGCGTTTATGTCAATTCAAATTAGTTGGAAATATAATAATACAGATTGAACCACGCAAGTATACTAGGTGATAAATAATTTAGAAATATATTACTTTATAACTCGAGCAAAATATGTCGAGTACAGCAATTTAAGCCGATGGCTTATCCAATGATTAATATAGTGACTCGAATAAAATAAATGAAATAAATGTGACCTGTAGAGAGGACCTGTCGGAGGACCTCTTCGGAAGCCTCACAAGAGATTTGCTACTATAAATGTTCTTCTGAGTATCTGGGACCTTAAGATACTTTATTCCAGAATTCAGGGGATGATGGTGAAGTACCAACCAGTTTTACTAGGTAGGTAATCGAGACGTAAACCAGTCGTTAGTCAAAAATTGTAGAATATAATTTGTAATGAGTTTACAATAAGATTCTAACTAAAAGTTACATCAACAGCTTCGTAACCGTATCGTGATACTAAAACTTAGTAACTGGAGTTACGCTAAAACTTCGTAACCGTGAAGTTACATTAAACGCTCCTAAAATATGAAAAGATAAACGGAAAATTACAAAAAGCAAAAATGGCGAAACATGTGACTAAGAACTCACCTCTTGGAGAACACACTAAGAAAATCTCGGTTGAAATTATCCATCCGTATTCAACAGAAGCATTACAACGAAGGAACGATAGTTCTTAAAAGAATCTAAGAGGTATTTTGTTCCCTTGGACCAATTAAATCCACTAAACTAGTGATAGTCCTTCAAAGACCAAAAATACTAAGCCACAAGGTTCAACCGTAAATAAGATCCTATACGTGTTGTTCACATCAACGCCGAGAGGGAAGTGACTTCAAGAACGGAAATAGACGTTACCACAAGAAATCGTCCAACAGCAGAGAATTATAAAATGAATTAAGGAATTTTTCAAACTAACGGTTGGCTATGCTGAGAAACGAATGCGAAAGACAGAACCTAAATTCAGATAATAACAAATATTTGACATTTAACCTTCACAAACGTATTGAAAATGAATTCGAAGAGAATTACTTATGAAACAGGTAAATATACATTCAAAACTAAAGGAGTGCCATGAACTACTACCGGAAGAATCCGAGTTAAACTGAATTTACAGGTTATTATGAAGATCATCAAGAAGAAATCATTATGTTGACAACTTGCAACTGCTTATTAAAACGAACAAGGGGAAATAATAAGTAAACCACTGACTTACCGTAAGGGAAAATGAGAGAAACACATGAAATACATATTTAATGAACTGGCGATGGAATTAGATGTCAGATCGAAGCATATCGGAACCTAAAAACTATATATCGCAAGGTAAATGAACATTTACTCGTAACATCATAACAGGCCAGACGAAGTGTGATACAACCTCCGTATTTGATAAGCAAATGATGGCAGATTCAAGTCCTTCAGTACAATTAAAATAGCATTATAAAGTCTGACAATGTTATATGAGAAAGATCTCTTAAGAAGCTCAAAATGATGGACTGGCGGCAAATTCAAAGTGTGAACATCGGAGTGAAATAGCAACTTTCGGTGTAAATAACTAGGGTTCTTGAAAAAGATGATTTTGAAGCAGAACAGAGAGGAAGTCAGTCCTACACTTCATATTCAGCCATTTAGCTCACTCGAGTGTATAGAAAATAAGTTCGCGCCGGCGGAGCCCATCAGGGTGTTAGTAAATAAGTGCGACAAACTTCAGGGGGTGATTCTGCATGCAAAAATAATGACAGTTTGCTATATAAACGTCCGTCCGCAAATGCTTAGTTTCAGAGCTATAGGGTGTTAAAGTTTTTCTTAAAAACTGACGATTTATTTATTGCTCTGAAACCGGTCGCGATAGGCAAATGAAATTTGGTGGGTTTTAAGAGATGGTTATAGCGCATTTCTTGACATCCAACGAAGAATTTTATATTCATCATTGGCGTGCATACGGGTAATGATCTTAATTTTTTAAAGAAAAAAAATGGTACGCTACTGAGATATTTCAAATTAAAAATCATTTTTGAATTTGCCATTCAATTTGTGATAAAAAACCTCTCTTGCCTTTTTTTCGTGTGAGGCGCCGTTTTTATGCAAAAAATAAAACATCTTAACGTGTATTTTTCATTTCTTTAATACATTATCTAGTAGGCTACTGAACTACTAAACTCTTTAATACAATAACGTTAAACTAGAACAATAACAGAAAATAACACTAAAAAAATGTTAAGTAAGCGCAAAACTACAACAAATGTTGAAAATAACTTCCCTCAGACATGACACAATTTTCAACTCTTCGCCTCATTGATTGTTGTATTCGCCCAAAGATTCCTGGTGTATTTCTTATTGTCTCACAGCCGGCTATAATTCGATTCCTAAGGTCATCAACATTTTCGACGAGAGTGCAATAAACTAATGACTTAAGAAAACCCCAAATGCAAAAATCTAAAGGATTTAACTCCGGTGATCGAGCAAGCTAATGTTCCGTACCTCCCCTACCTATCCAACGATTTGGATACACTGTATCTAAGTGATTAGGTACTTTAATGCTAAAATGAACTGGTGCGCCATCATGCAGTGTTGTCTCAGCTGTAGAGGAATATCTTCAAGAAGCCCAGGTAACTCTTGCTGTAGGAAATTAAGGCAAGATTCATCTGTTAGTCGTAGTGGGAGGAAATATGGACCGATTAAATGAGCATCAATGACCCCAAGCCATGCATTGACTGAAAAGTGATGCTGAATATGAGCTTCAAAAATTCCATGTGGGCAAATGAAATTTGGTGGGTTTTAAGAGATGGTCATTGTGCATTTCTTGACATCCAACCAAGAATTTTATATTCATCATTGGCGTGCATACGGGAATTTTTGCGCGAATATAACAATCAATGAGGCGAAGAGTTGAAAGTTGTGTAATGTCTGAGGAGAGATCCGGAAATGTCGCCGCGTGTGAACGCGAACGATAACAGTCATTCATTATTAACGATCAACGCTAAAACTAAATGGTTAATTAATTCAATGGAAAAAATTAAACCGGAAGTTGTAAAAATTTTAAATTTTAACGATGATGAAGATCCATTTTTCCATTACACACGAAAAAAAGGCAAGAGAGGTTTTTTATCACAAATTGAATGGCAAATTCAAAAATGATTTTCAATTTGAAATATCTTAGTGGCGTACCATTTTTTTTCTTTACAAAATTAAGATCATTACCCGTATGCACGCCAATGATAAATATAAAATTTTTGGTTGGATGTCAAGAAATGCGCAATAACCATCTCTTAAAACCCACCAAATTTCATTTGCCTATCTCGACCGGTTTCAGAGCAATAAATAAATCGTCAGTTTTTAAGAAAAACTTTAACACCCTATAGCTCTGAAACTAAGCATTTGCGGACGGACGTTTATATAGCAAAGTGTCATTATTTTTGCATGGAGAATCACCCCCTGAAGTTTGTCGCACTTATTTACTAACACCCTGTATAAATCTCAGACATACATTTTGCACACGCTGCACCCGTAGCCTCGTCTCAGTATTGTCCAAACAGAGATAGTATATGTTAATTGACATACTAGCTTTCTAAGATCATGATTCAAATACTTTCAATTTAATACTTATCGAAACCCTGTACACCTATCTGTATATTAGTTGTACAAACATTCCTGGTATGACCACTTTTAGATGTATGTATATAATTGTGTCGCTAATAGCACCAGCACTATCTAGAAAAAATATTCTAAGATAATGGTACTAGAAGTTATTCTTTCTTTAAATTCCAGTGTATGTGTGTTATATTCGGAACGGAGGAGGAAACATAGCAAAATTTAGTGTGCAAGTACCAATAAAAGGTTCACGCAGTTTACATCCATCAGCAGAGTGACACAGCACTGTCAAGTGGGGATGCATTAATAGCAGCACTGTTATCCTCGAATTTAATACTGCAACGAAACAACGTAGCATAAAGTCTATCAGCCGCTGTAAAGATATGGCAAACCATGCTGATTGAACTCGTCTTCAAAGGTCTTTAACATTAGCCAGGAAAATTTGGCAAACGAGTAAGTCCAAGAAGCATCGCTATGTGATAGCGTTCCATAAAAGTTTCTACTACACGTTTTACGTTTTATCGTGCGTTGTGTTGATAGAAATAATATTGGACTTGTAGCACTTCGCCGATATGACCCGCCATTGTCTTGTCGACACTTACTATAGGTGTACAGCCTCCATAAAGAATATTTCCCCGTATCATGACGCCCTGTTGTTGGTGGTAACGACCAATGTCTAATATGAATTTGGATTAGGTAGTGGGATTCGTTGCCTTAAACAATAGGCTTAAACTACACGCCACAATAATTGTTGGCGAATACTTCTCTTGCTGAGTACGTCCTGCCTTTTCGAAGTCCATACCTGCCCTCATTGATTAGAAGAAGAGCTACGCGGAGCTAAAGTTGCATTCACAACCACTTTCGCATCTATACTATAGCCTTGCAATCCTAATTTCGTCGACATTGTGTGCACGCTATACGTCTTGGATGCTATTTAGCCTTTGACCCAAAGTTTGTACGATTTCGGCAAGCCCTACCTCCTCACCATTATAAGAAATGTAATGCATCTATATTGGCGAGTTGCGAATATATAGGGTATATTGGACAACATAAATATAAGTTCCAACAACTCTGCTACCACTACACATACAGCTGAACCAATACTATAGTGAGCCGTCTAATCTTCACAACCTGTATAATAGGAAACTGATATCGCTATTAGCCTGTATACAACATAATTTAATTCAAAGTAATGACGCACATAAGTTGAAAGCTTTTAACGGTTTTATACTTAACTATGTATATGCTCATACACAATTATTAATTGCTTATATATAAGTATATAACCTATTATCTACAACATAGATTTGAATCGTTTAAACTGTTTAAATTTTAATATATGAATCATAAACTGCAACGCAACATAAGGCGATCAATGCAAATGAAGAAAAATCTGCCTCCTTGTCTGGACTGTTTAGAACGCAGGTTGCCATATTTATATAAATGTTAAATCTAGCTTTAACCACACTAATTATCTTCTTGGGAAACAAAGGAATGCTTCGACAGGATTATTACGGTATTTCTAGTTCTGACATACATATTTGAACGAAATAGGTCTACTTGTATACTAGAATACTTATACTGCAATCAACATACAATAAAAAAGATTAACGTCTACTTAACACTTCATCCAATTATAATCATTTACGATTGTCTTTTCATATGAACGGAATTTCAACATGTTTATCTTTACTGTAGTCTAATCCTTTTTAATGGGCACTACAGGACAGAAACAAATTTTCAAAATTTACATCTTTAAAACTGGGATTAATCTACATCTTAGTTACTCCATGTTTGAAAGAAACAAGCCAAAATATTCATAAACTGCTTTAATTGAAAGCTTTGATGAAAAAATGCTAATTTTTTATTGTAATATATTCCGATATATAGATGCAATAAACATGGTTTAAAACTTCGCATCTTGTTGCTGCTTAAGTATTATTTATATATTTTTAGAAACTTTCCATTAAATGATGCTGTAATAGAAACATTCACGCTATTCTAATAAGTACTGTAAATAATCTCTCCTGACTTCAGGTCATGTATGTGCAGTCGTTTTCAAAATTAGTGTCTCATCTAATACTGGAAACCACATCACCGCAGTCCTTGATGATTTGGTGTAACACAGTGGTTTTGTTCATATATAAGCATACCTATCCTGTTAGCGTGCATAATTCAGTTCAACTTTAAAATCTAATACTAATCTTTTTCAAAAGAAAGAAATGTTACATTCCATCTTATATAATTTACTTTTAATAAACTCGATTTTTGGAGAAACGTCAAACATGTATTTATTTATTTTTGAAAAAGACTAAATCGCAATAATAATTTTTTTTTAATGTGGTGGCTGCTTAGTTGCAGTGACTCCGTAAGCTGCATCGCTTGTCTGGCTATCACTGCAACTCTCGCGGTGTAGTTTTGTGTGTGTATGTTAATCACTTTGCCCCAACAGCGAATGGCAAGTCGATCCGGGATTAAACTCTCTGAAAAAATGTCACCGTCCCTCCAGCGAATTGAACCCCGGCACCTATCGTCCTCTCACAAAGATAGTTAGCCGCCTAACCACTGCGGCCATAATAGTGATAATAATATATTTATCCAAGTACAAAGTACAAAGGAATGTACAAGATATAGGATAAGTCTTGTCAGTACAGAAAACCCATTTACATTATAAATTTCACTAAAGGCTCATTAATTAGTTTTACAAACGTTCATACTCACACCACTATTGTCACTATTTCAATATTTTCATGGTGGTGTGGTTATCTTGTTAGGTAGTGGACAATTCTTTCCACACTTTCTGCTTGCCTTCTTGCCATTTTTTTTTAATTAATTATTATTCTGATCCCTCAATATGGTATGCGTGTTAAAGTAACAAAATTTGAGACTGATCATTCCAGCAGATCTGCTCTCGAATTCGTTTACTAGGAAATGTCCACTTAATTTTATCCGTGTAAATAATAGCCGTATAAAAAATATTTCGTTATGGCCTGTTCATAAATATGCAAATGAATAATAAATGCAGTTATCAAATAATACTGCAAGGTCTACGGATGTGAAGCTTATACATATAAATATGTATTTAGATAGATAAAGAGATAGTTTAGTAATTCTCTCGACTGCAATGGAGTGTGGTACAAGTCAAAATTAGGACACAATAAGTATATAAAATGATTAAAAATATAAGTATGACACATAAAAGTGGACGTCACAGCAGTTAGCAATACAGATATACAACAATTGAATATATTCTTAAAAACTTATTGAGTGTTTTTGCAACCTGAAAATTCTAATCAAGTCAAGTGATGTTGCTATTGTTGCACATGAAAGTAATGAATAGAAGGGGCCAAGTGATACATTAAAAATATATAGTAGCTCACCCTTGATTTAAGTTGGGCTAGCATATAACATACTGGTAGCATTAACTTGAAAATTATTGTTAGAAAGTCGCCTTTTACCGTATAAAAACAGCTCTTTTATAGTTTACATTTGAATGAACTATGTGGAAAGCTTTACATAAACCTAAAAAATTGTCGCTGGCTGTATGTATGTATCTAAAAAACAAATGACGCCCTTTCTTTAGTTTATAAAAGAGATCTAAATACCAATGTTGATGCATACAACATTGACGTTGTTAAAGGATAAGTATATTATTAAACAAAAAACCTTTTCTGCCTCTTTGAGGATAGAGTTTCCAAAAATAAATTACCCGGAAAGAAATTTATAATCCTTGAAAAGGCAATTAAAAGTGGAATTTTCTATTTTTGTACATAGCCCCGTAAGACGTTGTCATACTTGTTATAACGATGGTTAAGAACTTTAATGTCCTCCGAAAAAAATTATTGGCTTGGCCTATCATTAGTGTCTCATCGTCTCAAAACTGAATCCCACCAAGCTATTCTTTAAATTTCGGGAATACATGGAAGTCACTAGGGACCAAATTTGGAAAGCGACTGTTGGAAAATTTCGAAGACTACATTATAAATTGCGCCCATTGAAACACTGCTCCTGCGGACAGAAGCGTTGTCATGATGAAACAGCACACTACGTCTAAGTTTTTTCCTCCCTTTTTCTTTGATGGAATCAGGCAGTTTTGAAATTAAAGCGATGCAATATTGCCCAGTTATAGTCTAACCACGTGGTAAAATGTCTATAAGGATAATTTCTTCGGCATCTCAAAAAACTGTGACCATCATCTTTCCCGCGGATGCTGTTGCAGGAAAATTTCCAGGCGGTGATGATACCCTTTTGTCTGCATTCCATGCTATGTGAACCCAGGTTTCATCCACAGTGACGAATCTTGATCGCCAGTGTTCAGAATCTGACTTAATGATGGCCAAATTCATCTCTAAAGTGACCTCTCAAATACACCTTTTTGAGACCTAATTCTTTATGCAAAATTCCGCGCTACCTATTGAAAAACCACAAGTCTATGTATGAATCTCACAGTGATTTCAGGACTCTGACATGGACCAGATTAATATTTTCTTTACAAACAATAGTTTTTGGCTGTCCAGCACCAACACCTTGTTCACAGATCTTTCTGCCAAGTTTAAAACTTCTTACCCAATTCTTCACCACCTAATGAAGGTGCAGATTCACCCCATACTTGTACCATATCCATATGAATTCCGTGCAGAGATATTTCATAACCGCCCTGTTCCCAAATTTGTCCATTTCGGAAATTTGGCCAACACTTTGTAATAATCGGCTCTATAACTTAATAATGCAGTAACATACGTCAACTAAAATTCATGTAACTTATCGTAATTAATTGAAAATTACATTAGTGATCTGTATGACATACTGTCTGTGAATTTCATGATCGTAGATCAAAGGTAATTGTTTGATTCTTGTTGGTATCGAGTTCCAAATTGTTGGTACTAGACATCATCTAAGGCCATATCATCTGCACAGATTATTGTTTCGTAAAAGTTTAAATTTCTGAGTAGGTCATTAACATAAATGGAGACACAATATAGGTCTCATTTTTGAGTCTTGTAGCACTCTATAAACTGTATACTTTTCCTTGGATCTAGAGTTTCCAACTTGTACAATTTAACTTCTACCTGCTAAATAAAATTAGATAAGCTCAGACATGTCCCAAGCAGCATTTTTAGTCGTTGCTACGTCCCAGCGACTGTTGTTGGGAATTGTAAAGTTGTGGTTACTAATGACGGGAACGTTATTGCCACGTTTCCATTACGTGCCAACGACCAAAATGGGGAACATTTTGCAGGTGATAGCTACGTAAAAATTACTACCCCGCTACTTATACCGCTACGTCGCACTTACGTTCCGACTAAGTGGCGGGGACGTAGCGGCGTGGTCATCGCTACTTTATAAGGTTTCGTTTCTTTGCTTGTCGTTTTCGCCTTGTCTTTCTCTTACATATTTAAAAAAGGGCTTTTAAGCATCTGCCGTCATTATTCAACCGCGACAACCATAATGAAAATAATATTTGTAGGTTTAAGGAAATATATTGCTTGTAGGGGTATGCACAACTTTGCTGATTTACGAGTTTCGAGTACAAAGAAATTCAAAACGCTTAAAAAAATTCTGTTAATGTGATGTTGATAGATTGAAAAATTAAAAGCGCCATCTCGAAATATATGTTTTACAATTATTTTTTTTCGGGAAGACAATAAAAAAAATGCATAAAATTGGTGAAATGTTTTTCTAACCTTTCTCCTAATTATAGGAATTCACTTTCGTTTTTCTTTTTCTTTTTCTTATGATATTTTGAGGATACTGTTATTGTTGTACAATAAGGAAATTGAAATTCATGTAATGGCGTCCTACATTTTGTCAGTAAATATGGCGCATTTTACAGAAATTACTGCAAAGTAGTATTGGCAGAGTGGGAGGTAAAAATTACTGTCAAGTAGTTTTCGTGAGTAGCGAGATTATTAATTTCCCCTTAAATATTACTACAGAGTTCCATAACTTTGAAGGAATTTCAAAAGTAGAAACGACGTCGTAGTTACTTTCAACGCTACCATAAACTAATAAAAACTTTGAAGTTAAATATTAGTAACAAAATAACGTTACAGGGACTATAGAATATCACTTTAAAGTTCGTGCCACCTTAAAGTTATTTTATATAGTAACAGTCCCATTCCAGAAACTTCAAAAGCTACCTAGAAGTACTGAAACTATTAAGTTCCAAATTGTAGTAATAATGACTACATAATTACCAAAAAAGTTTAAATAAAAGTAGGAAAAACTAGAAAGTCGTTTTTTTAGTGATATTAACGTAACAACGACTAGTCTGAAGTTCCGATCTCGGTTACCGATACTTTGATGCTGCTTGGGGTGCTTCTTACTCCATAATATTTCAACTTTTCCAACAGTATCCCATGGAATACACTGCCAAACGCCTTTGATGATCAAGATTATTAATTAACATAACATTTTGTATAAAACTATAAGTGGAAAGTGCAATAGATCTGTTTTTTTTTAATAACCATATTGTGTTTCAGTATTTTTTCAAAAACTGTAGAAATTGTGTAGACAGTTACTTAATCATTTCAACAACATTTGGATACTAAATAAAAATAGTTACATAATAAATATTTATTTGCAAATAATATGTACCTATACACAAATGTAATTTGTACAACACATTTCTCTAAATTTGTGGTCATTTGTTTATGTATTAGCGATAGGTAGTCAGCGAAAAAGGAATTTTTTGCTTCTTGATTCAAAGGATGTTTTATGGCTTTCATATTGTTATATACAAAATAATTTGCTGGCGTTTATGCGCAGACCTTTTTCTTCTCCGATTTACTCTTCCAATTACATCGATGGGCATCGCAGGAGAGCCAGTTTAGCGCATTCAATTACAGCAACCCGGCACGAAAGTACCTCATTTCCAAATTTGTAAAACGTATACCATTAACATGATTTATTGTTGTCTCGTAAAACGGTGGTCGCGCTCGAAAAGGTATGCATCACGCACAAAACAACACACATCTACTTGGCATACTACCAGCTATAATACACACACGCTCACCGTATACAACAACCCACACGTCTAAGTAAAATATATTTTTGCTTGTAATCGATTTATCTAATGCACGTCTTAAATACACAACCAACTACCTGTTGAAGTCAAAGGGGGGCGCTAAAATTCCCACGCCGAGTTACCCGACACCGAGATGACATCACCACCCTCTCTCTTTCGTCCGATGCCATTAAAATAACACCGACAGATGGACTCAGATACCGCTGGCTGAGATAGATGAGAGAGAGACTATGAATGGCCTTTGTTTTATGTTTTATAGGGCTGTGTGTTTGGTGAAACGCAGCGGTACGCCACTAAATGACCTCCTCTCACTCGCACAGAGATGAAATTTTTATCTTTGACCGGCCAACTTTGAAATGGATGATGGTTAGTATAGTATAGGTAGTATGTATAGGGTACTTTGATTTTCAATTTGCCGACCTGTAATGGCTATTAACTTTTTGCCATTTGCGAAAACAATGGGAAGGTGTTTCTAATTCGTTAAAACGCAAACGATTCGTAATAAGCATTGATGTTCTTGCGGCCAAACTAGGAATAAGAGCGTCGTATCTTCGTCTATTAATTTTATTGGCGTAAAATTAAATGCTGTGCTCTCAGCATAATAATGTACGAATGTAAATCGAGCAAGAAGCTCTTACCTGTGCAAAAATTAACGTAAATATAAGAATAATTTCATTGAATTTAACATACAGTCAAGAACCAAACTAAATGTCTGTCTTTACAAGTCAAAAATATATTATTGTTGTATGATATTTATATTCGTTGATCAATAAACAATCAACGTCTGCTATAGTTGCAGTGACTTAACAATGTTAAAATTGTTTTTTGAAAATTGTACTAATGCTCAATAGACTAAAGGCCGTCAAAGCTGTATTAATTCAAATTATCTGTAATAATGTCATATTGAAAAATGTAGTGTAAATAAACAAAATACAAAGTGTGTACAAATATTGTCCTGACAGCTTGCAAATCCCTTGGAAGAGAAGGGGTTGAAAATGCTCTAAAAAACTTATGCATATAATACATATGTATATGGAGAAAAAGAAATTATTGGGTAATCGGTCTCTGTTTGTAAATTCAAACTCTTTTGTTCGAAAGTGCCTCTATATTTCGTTGTTAATTCACAACATCTTCAGGAGGATACCTTACTAAAATTAAGTTACATACAACAATTGTATAAATAAAAATCAAAATATTACTTACAACATGAGTCCAATCAATAAAAATTATAACATTGCATAATATAGATATTAACAACAGTTGGACAGGAATGACATTAAATTGAAAACTCGATAATCTGATAAATGTACATATATAAAACTATATCTTTTTTTATTGCTAGATTGTTTTTCCTACGTGTTTAAAGTATTAAATCTAAAGGATTCCTACTGGATAAAGTGTACAGTCAAAGTCAAATGGAATAAAAATTACAGTGTACAGCACAAATCAGAAAAAAAAATTATTATTTGAATCGTAGGACATTGCAATAGATAACATTAAGCTAGTCTATATCAGATTTAAAATTGATAGAATTATTATTACTCATGACTTGTACCATTTCCAAGAACAACCTACGTTTATAATTAGTCTCAAATTCAAGAATCTTAACGTAGTTATAATTAAAATTGTGGTCTTTTTCTCTAAAATGGATGGCCAAAGCAGATGAATTCTTTCCTATTCGACAGTCACTCTGATGTTGGGTTAATCTCTTTTTTAGAGTTTGTGAGGTCTGACCTACGTAACATCCCTGACATTGTGAACAGGGGATACAATAAACCACATCGCTATTATCGAGTAAATTAGTTTTGTCTTTAGTTTTTGTAAACAAATTCTAGATAGTGGTAATATTGTATTTAGGTAATTTTAGGTTGTTAAACGGTTTAAAATGTGAAATTATTTTATCTGTAAGACCTGGTACGTAGGCCAGTCTCCTGTAAATAAAAGGGTCTTCAGCCTCATCATCAATAGGACCGTTAAAGTAATTCGAACTGTAAATTAATTTATTTAAGATATTTTTGGGGTAACCATTATTGAAAAACATCCAGAAAAGTTTTTTTAAATTATTATGAATGAATCTCTCATCACTTATGTGTGTGACTCTATTTTTTAAAGCTATAACAGTATTAAATTTTTGTTGTAAGGGGTGATTTGAAAAATAATTAACATATCTGCCAGAGGCAGTTGGTTTCTGATACCAATCAAGTATTAATTTATTATCATCTAATCTAATAACTTTTGTGTCTAAAAAAGGAACAGATGGAATTAAATGAATTAAAATATTCCAAAGTCAAGTCTATCTCGTTGTCTGGAACCGAGCAAATAATATCATCAACATATTTAAATAAGAAAGGTAAATGAAAAGGCAAAGTAGGAATGACTATATCCAGAAGGTGGTCCATCACTATTTGGGCCAAGATAGGGCTAATCGAAGAACCCATTGGAGTTCCAAAAGTTTGTTGATAAAATTGATTATTAAAGGAAAAGTAGCAATTATTCATGATAAATTTTATAATGTTAAAGAAATTATCTCTAGAGATAGTACAATGTGGTTGGATAATATGCCACTGGTTGTCTAAAATTTCAAGAAGTAAGTCTAACGGGATATTGGTGAACAAGGAAGTTACGTCTAAAGAAATTAAAACAAAACTGTCCGGGACAATGAAGTTGTTAATGGAATTAACAAAGGCGAAAGTGTCACTAACATTATACGTTATTCTATCTGCTAGGGCAGTGGTTAAAATATTAGCAATGTACTTGGATAAGTTATAGATTACAGATTTAATGGAACTAACTATAGGTCTGTGAGGTATATCAACTTTGTGGATCTTTGGTAAGGAATACAATTTAGACGAGACAGCATTATATATAGTGAGATGCCTGGCTATTTCTTCGGTGATTTCGTTGTTATTTCTTAAGGTTTTTATGAGAGTGTTATTTTTAATTTGGAGGTTGTTGGTATGTATATAGCTATACAGTTTCTTAAAAATATATGTACCATCTTTGGCAATTTAAATGCGAATTTTTGATCGGGGAATGTTGATTTTGTAAATAAAGGCTTTGCTTTGAAGCGAATTTAATTACTCTAAAGAAGTTCATCAAAGCAGTACTCTCTTTTAGAGAAATTAAATTTGCTTCAAAGTATAGCTTTTATTTAGTAAATGGAAATTCCTCGCTGAAAAATTCGCATTTAATTTGCCAAAGATGGTATATACATAACTCGAAATCCACTTTGTTATTTTAAATAAAACACCATATGTATTCCATTACTTTTTAAATCTTCATTAAAAGGTGAATCAACTGAAGGTACAAAAAGCATTTACTCTCATCCATTTTAGCGATATTTGCGATTTTCCTGAAAAATATTCCGCTGTGGCATTTTCTAAATTAATATCTAGAAAGAAATACGCGTCTATACCCGCAGTGGTTAGGCGGCTGACTGTCGTCATGGCGGGTCGATAGGAGCCGGGATTTCAATTCTCTGGAGGCACGGTGAATTTTTTTCAAAGAGTTGAAATCCGGATCAACTTACCATTCGCTGTTATTAGCAAAGTGATTTACAGCGCGGAAGTATAAAAGGCGATATAATGCTGTCATAAAGTCATTTGAACACAATTTACACACACAAAAACTACACCGCGAGAGTCACTGCAACTAAGCACCTACCACACATAAGAAAGTTATAATTTTCAGGAAAACGGCAAATATCGCTAAAACGGATGAGAGATTCTTTGAGATGGATTTGAATTTAAATAGTTGGTTGGGCTATTTCTATCGAATATGATCATTGGATTATTTCCACTTTTTGATGTTACAGACCGACGTTTCGACAGTCTATTCTATTGCCACTCTAAAGATGTATTTAAAGAATTATTTTACTATTAAAAGTCGTTAACAATTTATGGTGCACTTGTGTGAGTCGAAGCTCATTTGGAAATTATAATTGCCAAGCACACTAAATATTTGTCATACTGTTTCGTAGCCCATCAAACAACTCAAATTCAAATTCATTGTCAAAAGTCTCTCATCATGAGTTAAAATTTCGGTATGGATCCAAATTAAATTGGTCTTTTGGACAATGATTAAACATGCCAAAGAAACAATTCACCTAATTTTGCTTTACAAACCGACAAATATAATATCATTCTAAAAGACTTAATAGTTAAATCTCCAGTTGTACCGAAAAGACTTTGGGATGACAGTGGTGTCTCCACTCTCCCAGATACTAAGCAACATGTATATGGAAGGCTTAAAAATAACGGCTACCGATACATATCATCAAACCCATGTTATGGTTAAGATATGCAGTTGACACATTTATCATATCAGTAAACGGTGATGACACAGATAGATTCTTGAAAATTTTAAACTGCATTAAAGAATCTATAAAATTTACTATGAAAAAGAAAACTCACAAAAAAAATTTCTTTCTGGTTGTCCTAGTGAACAAAAAGAAACTTACACACACCGACTTGCATTTCGACTTCAATCATCTATACCACTTCAAAGTTGAAGAGGACAGATGCATATACTGTATGCACGAAGGCAGACGAACTTGTAGATAGAACGTTTTGTAACGCAAAAGAGATCAAAATGCATCAAACAGCTCATAATGCAGAACAACTCAACATATCTACCACTATTACAAAATTGTTATAATTTCCGCCGCGGCACACAGTTCAGCAAAATATTTGGTATGTTGAAATTACATATCCTACCAATCCCAATAGCCGTTCACTGTCAAGGTGAACATCTGTAAACTTCATTTTTGAAATAGCACCTTACAGTCTTTTATATACCTTTGGATTGCACTCATACTAGTGAAGTAGAAAGTTAAATTTGTTTATAAAATACTATACAATTTATTGAAAACTCATTCCTGTGTCACTAAAGAGAAAATATTATATTAACTATCAATTACTTTATGGTTGATTTTTTTCGGTCTAGCGAAGAGGCAAATCATTTCAGTGCATTATTTTTTAATCAAAAAGCATTATCTCCTAGAGACTAGTAATGAAACCATAAATTCCGATAAGAATTAAGATAAGAAATTTAAAAGCATTAGTTATCTAAGAAAAAACAATTACAAAAATAATAAAACTAATTATTATGGATTAATTAACCACTTCGGAATCTCTCCATCAGTTACTACTCTATTGTCAACTTATCTGCAGAACAGGAAGAGTTATGTCTTTTACAATGGTTTTGCATCGTCTGATTTTATATCGACGTCTGGCGTTCCGCAGGAATCAAACTTTGGAACGTTACTTTTTATTATATATATTGATAATTTGCTCACTTCTTTAAGTTGTTCGGCCCTTGCGTATGCTGATGATGTAAAGATTTTCTCTGTCATTAATTCGGTGGATGACGTTCGTAGGATGCAGGGAGATTTGGACACATTGTCGGACTGGTGCCTGGTCAACAAACTTAAGCTGAGTATTAGGAAATGTACGTCTGTTACATATTCAGGGAAACTGAATAATATAACATCGTCGTATATAGTAGATGGTCAGAAAATTCCTGTCAGTAATGCTACTAAAGATTTGGGTATTCTCTTTGACAACCGCCTCAGTTTCACTCAACATATTGAAGCATTGTCACTTGCTGCGTCAAAGAAATTGGGCTTCATAATACGTGCATCAAAATATTTCAGTGATATTGCATTACTTAAGACCTTGTATTTTGCTTTTGTATTGAGTAGTTTGGAATACGCATCTGTTGTGTGGTGTCCTTACTACACCTTCCACCAGTTAATATTGGAACGCATACAAAGACGACTTTTGAAATATATTTCATTTAAGTTTGTCGGCCAGTACCCACTTAGGGGTTTTGATTATGAAGCATTACTTGAGCAGCAGGATTTTCAAACTTTAACAGCTCGCCGGGATCAGCACAGCATTTGTTTTTTGTGGAAGTTGGTGAATGGCCTGATTGACAGTTCCTCACACTTTGGTTCCATGAAATTCCACGTACCTCGCTTTTCATCTAGATACTGTCCTACTTTTGCATTAACAACACCAAATACGAGTTTACTCCATAAAGCCCCGATATATCGAATGTGTAAACTAGCTAATTGTAGTGAATGGGATATTTTCTTCGATGTTTTGCACTAATAATGGTGCGTTAAATTATGTACTTCACTTTGTACTTCTAGCTGTTACAAAATTATGTACTTTCTGTTGTTGTTTATATTCAATGCATACGAATGTTAACCTTTTTATATTTGCAATGTACTTATATTATTGTCCTGTAATTGGTTTCTGTTGGGCAATTAAACAAAAAAAACAAAGAAAAACAAAGAAAACAAAGAAAACTTTACAAAAATGTGTCTACAATAATGTTTCAAATACTTGGAACCTTAAAGTCTTAACCGCATCTCAATATTTTTTTCAAAATTGCTGTCGTGTTATGTATAATTATAGATATTTTTAAATAATGCAACAATTAAATACAAATATCAAGTATATATATACATATACAAGTTACGAAAGTCGCTACAAAATTATTGCTACATACCCTACCTTACTTCACCCGAAAAAACGGACAGAACAAATACTATTATTAGTCACATAGACCCTATCGCAGTAACAATGACGCGTTTAGTATACTTAAATTTTCACCCCCATTACCTGTAAACTATAAGTTATTTGTTTTCATAGAAGATAAGATACCTAACACCGTTATCGAATTACCACCATAGGTCAGGTAGAAAATTGCAAATATCTGGAATTTAGTATTAAATAAATATAGAAAGCATGGTGACATTTATACTGTATTTTATTTAATATGGGAACAATAAATTACATGGCCTAAGCTAAATATCGCCATAAGCTATAATAAAGTATGAAATTACTCCGTAATTACCCAAAAAGTAATTGCACTAGCTCAGCTAGCGAGCTAATGTTTTAATGTTTAAAAAATCCTTTCATTTAATTACACGCTGTATCTCAGCTTTTTGCACTATAAAATATTCAATTTAGCGTTCTTCCCGCACTTTTCTACAAGTATCAATAGCAATATTTACATTAACATGTATTATTTTTAAACCTACGTCTTGAAAAGAATAAATTTCTGTTTCATAAAGCTTTGTCGGCCATTCTATAGACCGGCGACGATTACTCTATTGATGAGGATAAGTTTATTTACAAATTCTCAAACTGACATACCGAAATGTCCCGGAGCACTATCTTGCTGAAAGTTCTACTGGATTATTTTTAATAGTCTCTATTATTTTTGGATGTACTATTTCCGGCTGATGACTTTAATACAACACCGCTCTTTTTTGCATACCTATTTACAGTAGTGGTAAGATATATTGCTTGACTCAACAATCTTTGAGGTAATTTGGCGTGGTTAAGTTACCATTTCACCTACTATATTAACCTGTATTTCTTGTCATATACGTGGATAACCAAATTTCTTTTTTATTTAGCACGTTTTGTATCTCCAAAGCTTTCGACAAATTCCTTTAAATACTTTCTCAAGGTTGAACGATCTCGAAAGTCGCTATTGCTGATGGACGTTTCTATTGTTTTCAGAAAAAAAAAAAATTAATTCAATCTTCTGCATAGTTCGATAATTGATGCAGTTAACAACAAACACAATAATGTATCCATGAAATAAAATTTTACTCTAATACTATGATCAGTCACATCATTTGTGTGGGTAAAATTGTGACGTTATATTTCACTGATTGACTGTTTACAGAGAGACTCACTCTACCATTTATTCCATTTAATATTTTTAGAATATATTGCCCTCTCTCGTCACATGTAAAACAAAATAGAAAGTTTGTCATCACAATGAAGTTTTAATTTTGTGTGGGGATATTGAGACTATTGTGGCTATGCAGGATTAGGAGAATTATTAATGATCGGATCAGTGTTTTTGTGTTACTTTTTAAACAACTTCACCAAAACAACCATGCTCGTTGACCAAATTATTTTGTCAACAGTTATTGTTCTTTGGGTATGCTGTATTCAAAACGTTTATCATCTAGAGCAGTCAATATTATGTTTCTAATAGACAAAAAGGTCTAATAAATTCGACGAAAATTCTGTTAAACACGCAATAATTGAATATCAATGGAGGTCTTGCTCATTTAGTAATGTGGGAAATCATCTGAGTAACTAGTTTCGTAATCATTGCATTGATCGTAAGTGTCCACAGAATTGGCCATCAAGGTCACCGAACCTAATTTATGCAAAACAAAGGCTATAAGCGAGACTGTAATTGAACGAATTAATAATTCAGCAGTTACGATTAGAAATAATAAGTATGCATTCAAACCAATTGCGTATGCAATCCACAGATGAGCATATTAATGCTTTTTATACAACTGTCACTAAAAGTGACACTTTTAATGCAAGCTAATCGGATTTAAAAATTGAGTTTTATAACATAAGCGTGTTGAAATAGTAGATTATTGTATTAGGATTAAAATTGTACGAGTCTAAATGACATTTTTAATCCGAATGGAACATGCTAGTTTTTCTCCAACCGAAATCATGCATTGCGATAATAAAACAAAGTCTATTTTTTATTCAACCGAAATCATGCACTGGGATAATAAAACGAAGTACATAGGTAAGTAAAAGGCTCATATTTATAGTGCGTGCTTGAAGTTGTGTTGATGCTTGAGCACGCGATTTTGACGTAAATGTCATTATAAATCTGTCAAAATCACGTGCTCAAGCATCGACACGACCTCAAGCACAGACTATAAATATGACCCTAAGTTATATCGACGTTGTCATGGATATGTTGTCAAACATTAGTCATACATTAGCTGTCATTGCGTTCATTTGTGATTATTAGTGGTCCAATTGGAATACTTTTTTATCCTAGGATTAAAAATAACCACTTTTACTACTAGGATTAAAAGTGAATATTTTTGTTGCTTAGATACCACCTTTTTGGATCAGTATGGAAAATAACAACCTTAGATACTCCTGACAGTCAAAATATGTTATACTTTTTTACGGTTGGAAGAAAATGCTTTTAACACTGGTGTGATAATTTTTATAACACTAGTGACAGTTATTTTATTGTTTGTAAATGTTAATATACAGGGTGAGTCACGACTATTCGCTCGGTCTTTTGTGTCTAAACGCTAAAAGATTTGAGTTTCAAATTTTAGTCAAATATATAGGACGATAAGGAGCACATTTTAAAATTATTTGTAACTATACAGAGTGATTCAAAAAAGTACAGCACATCAAAGTTAGATTATTTTTAATGGAACACCCTATATTGTATACCATTTTTGGATTCTACGTCACAAATTAGAATAACTTTGTTCATAGTTCCCTATACCTATCTGCTGCCAATTTCCAGAAAATTGGATTTTTATGAAAATGTCGACTTTCGCGAAAAAATTAAAAACAGGAAAACTGTATGACGATTTACATTTGTAAGAAGTTATTTTGACAAAGCGTGCTTTCAATAAAGTAGAGTAGAGCATTTTGATATTGGCTACATGACAGTAAGCAAAACAATTTATACTTTATATTTTTTCAACCATCAATAACTTTTTTAAGTTAAATGGAACACCCTGTATTTATCCATACTATGTGAAAGCACACTAAACCCCCTAGCAAAAACTATAAAACTATAAACTATAGTTATTGATGGTTGAAAACATATAAAATATAATTTGTTTTGCTTAATGTCATGTAGCCAATATCAAAATGCTCTATTGGTTTCTTGAAAGCACGCTTTGTCACAATAACTTCTTACAAATGTAAATCGTCCAAGTCATACAGTTTTCCTGTTTTTCAATTCGAATCGAATTCGATCTTTTCATTTGAAGTATTTGTTTTATTTTTAATTTTCTTAATTATTTTAGAATAAACAAATTTCTAGTATTCTGCATTGTATTTCAAAATCAGCCACTTCAATTAAATTCTCTGTTAAATTTAACTTTATAATTAATTTTAGGAATATTGAATGCACATTAATTAAGTCTTAACGTCGCAATTATTAACCGGATTATCTATTTTCATTGATAATATTGTGTTAATATCGCTATAATACTAGCAACAAATTACATATTTTTATCTGTAATATTATTTTAATCATCTAAGATTCCCAATCGTCTATTTCGTAATATTTATACGTAATTCTAATTCGATTAGAATATATTCTAAAAATAATTCAACTTTTATATAACGTTAATACAAGCGTTACCTTTATTATTACGTAATATTCTATTTTAATTCCTTGACCACTGAAATTCCAACAGATAGACTGAAAAAATGTTATCTTGACGTATGTTTTATTTGAAAGGGATTTATAAAACTATGTTCAATGTAGGAAGAAGATCTAAAAAAGAACGAAAACGATGTTCTATTAAGGTACACAATTTGTTCATCCATTACGTCTATTTCATGTATAATCCACGTCATTCGGTTATTTTACGATAAAGTCAGCCTATATTTAGAATACCATTGATACAGGTGACATTAAAAACGATTAAAATCCATGCGATATGGTTGGAATTTATTTTCAAATAACTTTATACTAAATAGGTATTAGATTAAAAAAATAATACATACAACGGATAATGCATAAAATGGTATATACGTAGATATCTCATCTACTGTATACGTTTAAAATCTGCGTCTGGATCGCTTAAAATAAAATACCAATTAAACGTTATCAGTCGGTCGACTAAATATAGCGAAATAACGTAAAAAAGAGAATATCTTTTAGCGGTCTCCTTTTTTCATGTGCACAATGACGAGAAAGCTATCAATCAGACGAAAATACTACAGCAGGTAATTTAAACTGGAAGAAGAAGAAACCGAGAGGACCATGTTTACAGATTCTAATCAAAACAAGGCGACCGCCTGGTAAGTTTAACATCCAAGCTATCTTTAAAGGTTAGTCATCTTCCGTGCGGTTGATAGTTTTGACAGTGTACGACTATAACAGGCCCACCTTCAAGGTAATCTCGCTTGACTTCAACGGGGCTTTTAGGCAGGCGGCTTCAGTCCAAACACTACAAACTCGCCAAGATTTAGTGGGACCTCTTTGCCGACACGGTTGCTCCTTTATCAGGTGACAGTTCTTGTACTAATGAATGTTTTCAGGACCTTGTTCGCTTGTTTCGGGCCTGATGTGGGTTTTAGATGCACTGGCCGTTTATTTCTACACTTTTACACGTTTACCTTTTTTCCTCCGTTTGAATTTTATTCTATGTACATTTTCGATGTACGGTGCTATTTGCAATTTTTGAATTCGATTATCTTTAATAATAGTTTATTTGTTGAAATAGTATCCTTAAAAAAATAAAATGCAATCATGTTTCTGTTTTGTAACACAATAATGTATTTCAAGGGTTAGATCACAAAGTAATATTAATAAGTAATGAAACTACATATTTAAAATGTACATAGATAAAATAGACAAACAATTACAATTAAAGCTGTGAATATAATAAATCAATTGTGGATATAGACGTTAAGTCAATAGAAGCAATGATTCACAAGAAATGTTTTCATGTCCTTTTTAAATTTAAACAATGAATTATTGTCTTTTAAGTGTTGATGCACTTTGTTGTATATCGTTCGGCAGACTTTTTCCCTTCTCGAATGTGTTCGTTGCATGGAGATGGTTGTGTCCTCGAGTTGTATAGTTATGGTGTATACCATTTATTGTAAACAAGTATAGTCTTTCTAATAGTCTTTCTTCGTTCAATTGTATCGTATAAAATAAAGAAGCAACAATAATACAAATAATAACTTATAAAATCAATCTAACACATGAGGTTTGTTGAGGTTCGTTGTATTTTACGAAAGGTCTCATTATACAAGCACGGTCCGTATAAAGTAGAACAAAAATTAAAGTGAAACAGCACGAGAATATCACAAAGGTGGATCTTTGTCTTATAGTTGCAATAAGATCTGTGAGGATACCACCGCAGACTACGGTAAGCCCATTTCGTCGCAGATACCCACTATACTCCGAAATAATAAAACACTTGAGTAATCCTGATTTAAATGTAATGAATTTTTGATATATTTTTTTTTTAGCTGTATCGCTTGTCTGGCTATCACTGCAACTCTCGCGGTGTAGTTTTGTGTGTGTATGTTGTGTTCAATTGGCTTTGTGACAGCATCATATCGCCTTTTATGATGCCGCGCTGTTAATCACTTTGCTCCCAACAGCGAATGGCAAGTCTATCCGGGATTAAACTCTCTGAAAAAATGTCACCGTCCCTCCAGAGAATTGAACCCCGGCGCCTATCGTCCTCTCACAACGATAGCCAGCCGCCTAACCACTGCGGCCATCGACCCGTTAAATTTGCATTGACTGCAATTTTTCGAGATCATCATTAATTTTTCTAATAGCAGCAGCACATCAAACTGGAGCAAAATAATGGTATATCTGGGTATCCTCGGCACACATATGGGTTTACAGAACTTAAGTTGTAGTATAACTCGTGAACAAGAGTGGACTCAAAACTGCACTCTGGAGCACACCGCTTTACATTCATTTACAACCAGATGTCCGACACTAGACCCCCACGGCTTGCGAATGATAATGCAAGCAATTATGAACCAGATCAATGACATTAGATCTAAAACTGACATAGTGAAGTTTAACCGCAATCAAGAGATGACAAATCGTGTCGGATGCTTCAGTGAAATCCAGTAAGACAAGCGTTGTAATCTCACTATTAGCCTACAACATTGTTGTCATTGAAGATTCAATTTATTTGGCTACAGATAATCTTTTCCATAACCTTAGATAGAGGCGACAAGATGCTAATGAGTTGCAGCAAGCGAGAATGATTCGGTCTGCTTAGGATTCCACCCACATGACTGCGGTAGAGAGTGTAAAAAAATAATCATTAATACTATCTGGCAGCAACAACACCTCAGAAATACTATCAGTTTTTTTACTCACAACATTGAGTCTCTTCCACTCTCTCCACAAAGTTTTCGGGGGATATTGCCCAGCAGCGTTAGTAAGTTGTAAGATTCCTTAAGTCTTTGTAATGGTTCCAATAATGTATGTAATGTATATGTATAGTTTTCTCTATTTGTAATGTCCCCTTTTTTGAATACTGTAATTGACCTTGCTATCTTGCTTTCATCAGGAAACACACGCTTGTCCATCATTATAATTTTTTAAGAATGCCAAAAGTGCCAATATTTCCGAGTAAAACCTTAATGACATCGATACTTACCGAATCGGGATCACTGGATCACGTCATGTTTTCTATAAGTATTTCAACATCGCTCACATGAATGTAATTAACAAAAAAAAACTAATTTGAGCGAGTTGTACCGATAATGCATTCATTAGAAAGATTACCTTCAAAATCATTCTTGAGTGTTAGTTCGATTATCGTTGAAAAGTAATTTGCGAAGCATTGCTAACTCGTAAATGACTTCTAATTTACAGACCTGATTTATCTGTGAGGGCTATAGAAGAAAAGTGACATTTTCTGCCGATTTGTTGATTCACACAATTCCAAATGACGACTTTCATTTTCAGATATTAGCATTTTATTTGAGTAGCAATTCTTGCAAACATTGCAAATCGAGCAATAGCTTTAAATTCTTGCTTAACTATTTAACTTAGTTCTACAACATCCAAAGTAGGTTGTTGTAACAACAGAATTCACATCATCAGATACGATTCCATCTCAATCTACTCGAGAGAGATTTTTAAGTGTCGCAGTGTAGATTTTGTTCATGTCTTTTTATTTAGCATCAGAAGAAGTTACTGTTGTGTGTCTGAACATCATAACAGCTTAAATAGGTTTCAAATATGTATACCTATCAATTTTATTAAATAAACTCTGTATATTAAGGTGAAGTATATCATAACTAGGGTTTTTTGCAAATGTATTTTCTAGCAGTCCTTATTCAGGGTGTTCCAACTAAGCGGGATTCTTCTGTAACTCTGTAGCTGTAAATTTAACAAAAAAATTTTTTTATAAAAGTTGTCTAGAATCATGTGGGCCAAGTAAGGAAAATATTTTTAACTTCGCAGGATGTTCCATTTCTCGGGGGCGCTACACAACTTTGTTATTTTAAATGGAACATCCTATATATTATTATATTTTTGGATTTCTCTGTTAATTTCAGGTAGAATGTATTAACTACACTGAAAAAAATTTCTATGCGAATTTACAACGATAATCGCAGACAACTTTGTTACCCACGATTATCATAGTAAAATTACTCTCTGATGTAATTTTTCTATTCCATTAGTAAATAACCAAGCGGAATATGCGATTTTACAAATTATGACTTTAGTTACACAGTTTGTATTTGTAACATTACAAATCATGCTAGTATATTAATTAAATAGTGGTGTAATGTTACAAATACTCACTCAATTAGTAGCAGTATATATGTACCTATATTTATGCAAAAATGCTGGTTACTATTCCAGTATAAATAATAAATTACATCTACATATATGCATGTGTCTATAGTTCGATATTCTGTGACGCTGATAAATCTAAAAGTAACAGCATTTTCATTAATTATATCAATATATTATTATAAAATCAAAAAATTTCTAAGATGACTTTACATCCATTTATGCCGCCTTCTAATTCATATAACACAACTGCACACATGGACGCTAGTATCTAGAGCAATCTAGAGTGCATTTGCATTGCAGTGTACCCAATATGCACCTCGCAGCTGATGCCTTGCATGTTTCTGCTTGACTTGCATTTTTTTACAACCGCGGGCAAAAATAAAATAATAAATTTACAATTACTGTTTGGAGATTTACAATGTATATCAGGGTGATAAAGCAAACCAAACAGTAAGATTGATTACACCTATGTAATGCACAAAGTAATACTGTGTTGTTACATATAACGTTATCGTAACACTAAAATTTTAAAAAAGGAAAATAATTATAAAAAAAGATTAATTTATGAAATGATATACATTAAGAAAGATGAAAACGCGGTAAATTTTAGAACGGATATTGATAACTTAAGCGTTATTTACAATAATTTAATTCACGCATGAATTTTATTAATTTTAAGCTCTTGACTAGGTTTTTTTGCCATGTTTTTCCCTAGTCCTTGAACAGAATTGTTAGAGCTTGACAAAAAATAGATTGATATACGAATAATTCAAATCATTTTAATTTCTAATGTTGTATTAAATCATTATTCCTTCATTATTACTTGTGAATATAATTAAAATTCGATATATCAATGAATTCTTTGTTTTTTAGATAATTTTGTTGATAGGCATGGCAATTTATATTTATATTATTAGTAATTTGACACATATTAAATGTCAATTTCTTCCACCGAAGAAGTTATTTAACGAAAACATATTATTATATGTTATGGAATAAATTGGTATTTAATTATTTATTGTTTTATTGACCTCTAAGTGGAAGTAAATCAGGAATTAAAAGATAAGTACATAAAGGTCAAAAAATACATATATTAATAATATATAGGGTGTTCCATTTAAAATAACACCCTGTGAAGCTAAAAATATTTTCCTTACTTGACCAACATGATTCTAGACAACTTTTATCTAAAAAAAAAATTGTTAACTTTACAGCTACAGAGTTACAGAAGAATCCCGCTTAGTTGGAACACCCTGTATATGTTGTCAATATACTTGTTACTATAGTTAAATTTACCATCGAAAGAATGGATGGTCATTAGTGAGTAGTTCAACATTAGATTTAGATTGTTGAAGAATTTCCAACTTTATTGTAATTTGCAGCTAGGAATTCTAGCGACTGAACGTCGTTGTAACTGAACCACCACAAATTTTCGAATCAACAAAATCCACTAGAAGGCTTGCCCTTATGATTGTTCTCTGATTGTAAGAGTGTACTAAGTTGAAGAATAAAAATCAAAATATACTTCCTGTACCCAAATCCGATCCTTCCTTACTTTTATATTCTAACATTATCAAATCAAACAGTTACATTAATTGTGTAACAGCTACAAGACGACTTGGATGTGCCATCTGCTTAAAAATATTGTGGGGCATATCTTACCAGACTCCTCATAGCTTATATTAAGCAATATTTTCCAAAGATATTTGATAAAACAACAAGCCATAACACTATCACTACCCAAATTTGGACCTATTACAATTTTGTTTTTATATGAAAATTGGACCAAAAATATTTAAAATCGTCGGGATCATCAAACTTAAAAGCCTTCTTTTAAGAAAACATTTTTTGTTAGTGTTGTTTCAGTAAAACTGGTTTTCCAAATTCTTGCTACATATGGTAAACGTTTTCAACCGAATAAAAGATGTCCCTACTCATGTTATGTCTTATTTATTGGCAGAATCAATTCAGATACTATTTGGCTTGCAGTTAGATCACCATAAGACGGTAACCAAAATATGCCGCAGTCTGCAACCGAAAAATCACCAAACTTATTACACTTATAGTATTCATTACGTAATGATGTCATCCTATTTTGTTAGCTATATCGCGTTTCAAAATCTCGCCTCTTTCACCTAATCTATTTTTGTTGTTTCGTTCAAGTTTAACAAATTACCCCTCAAAATATTTACAAACTGATCTATCTAGACTTTATAGTACGCTGCTGATAAGTCTCTGTGCATTTCTTGAATCGTGATAAACCATGCAAAGTTTAATAAGATTTTAAAGTTTTGTTTCGGTTAATTGTACATATTTCAATATTCAAGATAATCACCGTTCCCCAAAATTGAATCTCCTATACCATATAGGGGTCAGTACGCTTGTTGTATTATGTATAAAAATTCGGATCTACCATTTTCAGTATACCTTTGTCTTAGTTTGCTTCCTTTTTGTGTATACAGCTGTGTTTTTCGACATTAGTTCTTTGTCGAGCTTATTCCATTCACTTGTTCTTTTTATGTTGTGTTTATCTATTTTTAAATATTGTCGAGATCTTCTTGTAGAATTTAGCAAGCCGCAATTCCACTTTTGTTGAAATTTATAATTATCGTTTTATCAAAGCGAGTGATAAGCAAGTAAATTTCTAAATCGTGGTATTTTTGAGTGGCAAACCAAGTTTACGTCATCCCTGATAAGTAATTCAAGCTAACGGATGCGCCCAATTCGATTTCGTTTCCTGTTAGCATCTACTTTCTAGAATTATCCAGTTTGAGTGACATTTCAATAGAACTCGGGTTTTTCTACGATAATTTCGAATACAATATAAAGATTATATGTATACAAAGCAGAAAAGAAGGAATCAAATTCCGATAATAAATAATTAGTTCTTACATAATGAATACAGAAAATACATATATTAAAATACAATTATTTACATTACTGTACCTTATATGTATTTATTATTTGACCGGTATTTAACAACAATTTAATATCTGTACCAATCACGCGCAATTTCATCTGCAAATTGCGTCTACTACTTCCGTTTGTCAATAAAAACTAATATTCAAATTGTTTAAACAAATAAAACATAACTTTTCACGTGATTCAAATACACTATGGTTTTTTTTTATAAAAATAAAGTCGTACACTGTGGAGAATATTCATTTCAAGAATATGTAAATTGAGTCAGTATTGTTTGCGATATATTTTTGCCTGTTTGAAATATAAATATTGATACTTCAAATTACGAAAATAAATGTGTGTGTCGTTTCACCTTGAAATTATATAATTTTTGTACGCAGAAGAAAATAATGCAATGATCTTTATTTTGCCTAAGCCGATTGAATATTTATTTTGGTTGAACTTCGTTAAATTGTTATTAGATGAGCCAACACCAATTCGCAGAGAAATTGAAAATAAAAGTCGAAAGGAATGTATTCACTTCATGTAAATGGGTCGATGGCCGCAGTGGTTAGGCGGCTGACTATTGTTGTGAGAGGACGATAGGCGCCGGGGTTCAATTCTCTGGAGGGACGGTGACATTTTTTCAGAGAGTTTAATCCCGGATCGACTTGCCATTCGCTGTTGGGAGCAAAGTGATTAACAGCGCGGCATCATAAAAGGCGATATGATGCTGTCACAAAGCCAATTCAACACAACATACACACACAAAACTACACCGCGAGAGTTGCAGTGATAGCCAGACAAGCGATATAGTTTACGGAGTCACTGCAACTAAGCACCCACCACAAAAAAAAATGTATACTTTTTATGAAACTGATTCTAACATTTTTCTAATTATAGACAAGTGCAGCTAACTTTTTAAGAGACTAATACGATGTGGCTAATATACTTGACTGATTTAAATAGTGCGCCGTTTTTAATACAGGCATTTTCGTAAGTAGTACTGTTCTAGTGTTCTAAAGCACATATGTCAAGATCATCATGGAATGGAATACCATCCAACAACGCGTCCGAATTGTTAATAACTTTTTATTTAAATAATGAGTCGATGATTGCCACTATACGGTATCTATGACGAGTCTGTGGTCGAAAAAACGTGCTAGTACCAAAACCATTCGTCAATTAGTGTGAAAATTTGAACGGTGAAGCGGTGAAGTTCAAAACTTTTCGAAGCCGGGTCGTGTTCAAGCTGTTAATCCCCCAGAAAATGTAAAAAGAGTTCGTAAAAGCTCAATGAGAAATCCACCAGTCGTCGTTCTCAACATACAGTTCCTTAAGCCTTGTATGCCTATAAAAGATATAGCCGTTGCAGCCATATGGTTATATTGTGTTAAACGTCGGATATTTTCCTCGATGAATCTGTGCTGCAAGAATCGTACGCAAAACTCGGTTCTACAGGATGTTGGGACACGTTATTTGTGTAATGCCACTTAAGCAGATCAGGGTACTGTAGGTTAATGTTGGTCGGAGAAAAGATGTATAAATTAGGAGTTCGATTTTCAAGCTCAGGGAGCTTTTGTAACACAGGAGAGGATGGACCTCATTCGAAGAAACTTGGAAGCGACGTTGTTAAAGTGTTGCCTAAAGACCAGCTTTGAATCAAGAATCACGCCTAGATATGTGACGTGCGTTCGCCATTTAAGCTGTTCACTCTGTATAAGAATGGTGGTGGGAGAAGTGTTCCGCGAGAAGCGAACAGCTTCATATTTAGAACGATTAATTTTGAGCCTCCATTTAGGAGAGCACTCCACAACCTGATCGACGGGGCACTGAGGGTGTCGATAGATGAGCGCGTCATTCCGGGATGTTGTGGAAAACACGGTGTTATCCGCGTATATTGAGAGCCTTGTTTGGTATGGAGGCGTCATCGAACATTACTTTTTTGAAATCGCTGTAGGTAATTCTGTTACTGTTATTGGCGAGCGCTACCGCAATATGATGCAAAACTTTCTGACTCCTCAAATTCAACAACTTATCCTACAAAACATGTGGTTTCACGCATGGTGGTTGTCACGCAGTTTGGAAAGAAATGCAATCTTTTGCAAAGAATATTTCCAGAGCATTTACTCTCTGGATTTAACAATGTCATCTGACCGCCAAAATCACCCGAGTTAATAATTGCAGAGGTCTTTCTATAGGGATTTATCTGATAATATTTTTCAAACATAATTTTTAACTTTAAAAAAAGATTAAGATAAAAAAATTGAAGTATTTTATTTCGTTATAGAAACATTTAAGAGACAAATCCATCACTTGTACATCGACCACTATGTAGCTATTATAGAAGACAGTGTTCGTTTCTGGGTATGGTTTGTCAAAATGATATATTTGACAGGGTAAGCTACTATTTAAATAAGATGAACAAACTACTTACTAAACGAAGTAGATTATTCTTTAAATAGAAGAACTATACTGCAAATGTAAGTAATTTTAATGAATTCCCACCACCCATGATCGTAATTTAAAATTGTGCAGATAACCTAGTTACTAAAAATATGGAACTAATGGTGTCTTGTGGAGGATCAACTTGTGTTCAGTTTTCGAAGAGAGAAGTTTCATGCACCGGGTTATGTCGATGACATCATCATCGCTAAAAGACGCAGGTCACACCCAGATTTGTGAAGAGATGATAGCAAAGCGGAGGTGACTAAACGTTAACAAAAAAACGACCATGGTTTTGTTTATTTGAAAAAGAACGCTTCTTGGACTCTAAACCGGCAGAAAAATTATATCTGAACCACATAAGTAATGCAGCCGCTAGGTTAATACCAAATCATAAAAGTCATGATCCTAACGGCAATGGAGGCCAGTCTTAGGTTTTCTCTAATGCAGATAGTGATCTAGTTGGAAGCAACCTTAAGGATCTATTGAGCAAAATTTAGGCGGCATATAAGATTCTATAGCAATCTGGGGGACCACACCTAAACTATATTGGAGGTATGGTACAAATGACGACGAAGGTAGACAGCATTTTGCCCCGTCTAAATGTCACTGAGAGATACAAAGCACCAATTTATTATATTAACTATTTGGTAAGGTGCAGAATTTGACTGCGTTTTGATTCTTTTCACGAAACCCTTATTCTGGATCTCCAGTAAATATTTTTACCTATATATAATATATATATATATATTATATTAACTATTTGGTAAGGTGGTAAGAATCTCAAGAGATGGACAACTGGGTAGTAGGCCCGTTAGTGTATGGGACTGGCGTTTCATTTTTCAGGCTGACATAATTGCTGTTAATTTGTATAGCATACATTCTGTGTTGTCAGTACGAAAATGAATCTAACGAAATTTTCTCTCATCGCCTAGCTTCACTTAGGGTGCAACAGTTCATCGAATTTAACCAAGCACGGAAATGGACTTTAATTGACAACCATCCACTAAATAAGCACCTGTAACCATTGTAAATTCTCCTTTATGTAGAAATCTAAAGTTTAAGTTTTAAGTCAAGGATGAATAGCAATTTGATTATTTCAAAACTGATGTTGGGGTGAATAAGTATTATTTTCAGGTTATAGTCCTCATAATAGTAATTGTTATTCCATAAAACGCATGCAGAGGTACAAAGCGCCATAGTCCTTAATAGTCTCAAAGTTTAGTCAAGTTAGGTGTAACATAGTTTCCTGAGTAATATCACTAACATAATTTAATCAACACTTTAAAATTTCCGGAGAATCCAATGTGCGCACATTGGCAATTTTCTATGAGGTGCTAAGACGCATCTCAATAGTAAATGATTCATTGGGCAATTAGACACATCACTTTAATGCTCTTTTCGTTCTTTAATATTTTTACAACTTTATGTTTTTGGTATTTTTTATTCATTACTAAATGTTTCAAAAATTTCTGTTACTATGCGGTTATGCTAAATATAAAATTTATTGTTCAGGCATCTTATATATTTTTCAAAATTATTCAATACTGTATAAAACGAAGTTTATTTATGTATTTCATATATTATTGCGATTTTATTATTAAATAACTATACACTTATAGTAGTGTATATTTAAATTGTTACTTTATGTAACCCTAACAGTTATACATATTTGTCAAACAACAATTCAAATTATTGAAAAAGCTATCATCCTACATCCGAGTGATCCGAAATTTGCGCAATTCTAGATCAAATATTTTTGTTGACCCGCATGTTTTACACGGCCGTGTCACTTCTCGGAATATTTAAGAAGAGTTACATTTATACGCATAATTGGAAGCATAAACATTGTAAATAATAAGAATTTACCAAAGAAATTACTGACGACCCGCTAATTAAAAAAGTTTTTATGGTTATATTGTGTCGTTATAAGATTATTTTTCTTTGGAAAATAGGCGCTGTTATGTACCCAGGTATTCTCTTTCAATTTGCTATTCTATTAATGTTTTTGGTATTACGTTGTTAAATTAATGTGTTGCTCTTATTTTATTTGTTCAAGATTGTAGATAAATTGACAACTGAAAGAATAATGGTAATTCACTACAATTTGTCACTCTTGAGATATATAGGAATTGAATGCGGACATAGGTTTATGGTAAATCTGTCTATAAACAATTTATTGGCTTCTATTTAAAAAAATGAAAAACAAAATTGAAGCACCCACCACAAAGAAAAAAATAATAGACGAAACAAATAATGAAGAAATGAGTTATGTTTTTTAGATTTTCAGTTTTCAATTTCATCCTATACATATACCCATTTCAGCATTCAAATTCATAGTGTTTTATTCTATTTTAGTTCTTTTATAGCTTCGTCAAATTAGAACAGTAAACGAATGAGAATGTATCCCTGCTTAACCAACAAGTAGTTTCAATAACCAAACGCTTTTGATTATTTAGTCTCTTGCTTTAACCTAGTGTTTTATTTATAATATACGGATGTGATCAAAAGCGTTTTCCAATCCAGTGTGTTGTCATATGTCACTTTTCGTTTCTACAATATTCAATGTTTGAATGGTGAAATCGAACAACCAAGGGTAAACTATTTTAGTTACTGAATTAAAATCCGAATAATGGGAAATATAGTTACAAGTGATCACGTAGAAATAATAGTCAAGATTATACGATGCTTTAAAAAAGTCCGCTAACAGTTGGATATCTTTACTTGTCACTCAAAAGGTACTACGAGGGAGCGTTTTTATATTCACGGAATGAGCGGCTTGTAGGGGGTGATTAGGCGCATTGGGGGCGTGGCCTGTGCAGCGACTCATAATTAGTATAAATACGAAGTTTCATTGTTATTAGACAGTTAGTCTTTGAGCTATCGTCAACCAAGTAACATAATCAGAAGTGAAAAGTGAAATATGGAAAACATCGTGCCGTTATAAAGGTCCTTACCAGGCAAGGAAAATCAGTCGCGACCATAATGAATGAGATGTCATTGGTTTACGGCGACTCTTGTCCAGGAAAAACCATGGTGTACAAGTGGCATAGTTTATTTAAACAAGGAAGGGAATCCCTTGAAGACGACCCGAAGCCGGGCAGGAGCATTGAGGTGACCACGCCAGCACTCCAAAAAGTTGAAAAAATTGTACTCGAAGATGCTCGACTAAAGAAGAAACAACTCGCAGAAATGGTTGGGGTATCCGATTCAACAATTTTTAAAATCCTACACGATCATCTCGGCATGTCTAAGGTCAGCGCAAGATGGGTGCCGAGAATGCTCTCGCCGCCGCAAAAACAACAGCGCGTAGAGTGTTCGCGTGCATTTTTGGACCTTTGTAATGAAGACAAGGATGGTATATTGAATCGAATTGTTACTGGAGACGAAACTTGGGTTCATCATTATGAACCTGAGACAAGACTCCATGCAGTGGCATAAAAAGGGCACAGCACCTCCCAAGAAATTTAAAGTGTCACAATCAGCTGGGAAACTCATGGCAACGGTATTTTGGGACTCGGAAGGAATATTGTTGATTGATTATAAAGATAAAGGTGTTTCTATAACCGGAGAATATTACGCTTCAATATTAGAGCGACTAAAAGAAGCCATTAAAGAGGAAAGACGGGGAAAATTGACGAAAGGTGTGCTGCTTTTGCACGACAACGCGCCCGTCCACAAGAGCCGCGTTGCGTTAGCTGCCCTGCATAAGGTGGGCTTCGAAATTGTGAATCACCCACCCTACAGCCCAGACCTGGCCCCGAGTGATTATTACCTGTTTCCGAAAATGAAAAAAAAGCTGCGGGGTAAAAAATTTACTGCCGATGATGAAGTCAAGGAGGCAGTTTCGGCGTATTTTGCAGATAAAGAGAAATCATTTTTTTATGAGGGTATAAATAAATTAATTGAAAGATGTGAAAAATGTATCCGTCTTGCAGGTGAATATATTGAAAAAGAAAAATAATTTGGTTTTTTTATTTCCACCCCTTATCCCTCATTCCGCGAATATAAAAACGCTCCCTCGTATATTTTAAAGAGGGTCGAAACTATTGTGAAGAAGCTCTGGTGCCTCTAACTCAATATTTTCAAATTTATCATCATATGACGACTGTATGAGGACTGCCAGGTTTTGACTGGATCACAGTAGAGTATTTTTATTTTATTTTATTTTGTTTTTGTTTATTTGTATAATGTATATATTTATTCGACTATTCAGCGGTCAAAACTCAGAAGAAGACTTCGATATTATTTAAACAATACATGTGATATTTATATTTCTGGAAGAGAAGTAAAAGACTGAGCCTTGTACTAAGCTTTCAATCCCAAATCTATTTTCACTTTTAGGTAAATGAAACAGCAATAGCCACCTAAAAGTGGAAATACATCTGAGATTGAAAGATAAGGACATAACATAGATATAACGTGCCATCGAAAAAAAACATAATTGGCGTAGGCTATGTAAATGTTTTTGATCGTTGCTTTAGCCACTACACACAAAGTGACATTTATTATTTGACATTTTATTGTAACCAATTGTAACCAAAGTTTATAACCTCAAATTAAGTGTCAAGGAATAAATGTCATTATGTGAAAGTGGCTAAAGTAACAATCTATTCACATAGCCTACTCTAATTATGATTTTTTTCGATGTGTCTATATTAAACATGCTAAGCAAAATTGATCCTTAACCAAATAAAATTCTTCTCAATGGCAAACCGGTTTTGCAGCTACAGACGTAGCAATCAAAGCTAGAGTTAACAATGAACCGTAAAATAAATTTCAGTAACACGCTCCAGAAGTGAAGCCTTGCTAGGCCGCCGTCTTCAACGGCGCCTCGATGCAATGCTACACTGGTTTTCTAAAAGGCGTTTGAAACTCAATGAGACGAAGTGTCAGGCCATCCATTTCACCAAGCCCCGACGACCAGCTTAGGACCATCTTTACATTCGCCTGCCTTGGTGCTCAGCAATGACTTACCTTGGAATGGGTCTTGACAGCAGACTAACAAACTACGCAAACATGTTAATAAAGTTGTCAACCGCTTTGGTACCGCCAGATCACTCGTATATGCGTTTTTATGCGTTAAAAGTCTGCTGTCGTTAAGACTTAAACTTTTAATTTTGTTGTCTTTCTCCGTCCTGTCCTCACCTACGGAACATTGTGGGGGACTTGCGTCACCAAAATCCACCTCAACAGAATGGAAGCCAGTTTAATTTAATTTAAATATGTATTTTATTTATTTTTGATGGTAAGTGCAGCTGCAACGACTTCTTAAGTTGCATTGCTTACGAAGACTACCCACTGCAGCTGTGTAAATCGAGTGTGCAAATGTGTTTTTATGACTTTGTTACGATATTGCTTCGTTGTAAATTATGTTGCGTTATTAATTATATGCCAACGAATAGTAGCTCAATCAAAATATTGATCTCGCCAAACAATGTCCCAAACGTCATCTAAAGATTCGAACCCCGGACCAAAAGTATTGCCTTACCTCTGGCCAGCCTCTCTGAGACTACCGAGCTGTATATGTCAAACTGAAAATAGTTAATTTTGTTCTTACTACACAGAGTTTAAGTGAACAAAATGGTGAAAAGGGATAGCCAAAGCTATCAGATTCAAAGCTGAGACAGGATCTGATTTGTTGCTGGATTCCCCATGCTATTTTTAATTTTCTCTTCGTATCACTGCCATCCGACCTTTTCCTGTATGTTATCAGAAACATTGACCACTTTTAGAACATTCCATCATTTCAGCTCATTTTGTTATACGCTAAAAGAGGACGTTCTGTAAAGACAAAACTCTTAATCTATTTCGCGTTTCTACATCCCATAATTATTTGCTGATTTGGTTATATTTAACCAAGATCTACATAACTAAACTAAAAATCCTACGAAATTGGACTATTAGACAGATCTTGAATGCCTCCGAGTTCATCAGAAATGTCGAAATTTGCGGATCCAGTTAGACCACCTCCTCTAGTGACAGTCAGAAGTGTTCATTAGTTTGTTACTTAACCGGTCCAAGATTAACTCTTTCTTTCATGAGACACCTCTAGCATGATCTACTACTTACCAATCTATTCACGTCTCAACCTGACATCTTGAGGGATTATCTCTTTGACGACAAAAGAACACCAGAATAATCCTGCTTGGCCTCAGAAAAGGAAAGAATGGCATATGAGGATGTTAGATTCGTAGAAACGGGGTAAACGGTGGCAGCAAATCTATTGCCTTTGTTTCAAAGTTCTACATTTTTTATCCCAACAGATTGCTCCAGTATGAAGACGCGGATATGGTCACATTTTTCACAGTAACTCATAGTAAACTGGACACATTTGCAAAAGTGCATGTTAGTGCGTCATTTTCTTCTTTAACCACCTCACAAAGAACTAGTTTCGTAGTGCATTTAGAATTTATCTGAACATCAATTTAAAAGAATACTACAATGTATTTACCCAATAAATCAATGTACACTAAATAATTTTCATCAATAGCAAACGTGATAATTAGTACAGATATGTTTGTTTGTCTTTTCTTTTTAATTTAGTTTGTGGTTTATATTTACAAATTTCGTTCTATGTTAATATATTCCATTATTGACTCGTTCTACTGTTTGCATTAAGGAACAAATAAAATCTATCTATTTACCAACTGACATAACCGCAGATCCGCATATTTTAATGGTTAATCAAATATCACCTCACTGAAATTCGTCTCGTAAATTTAATTGATGTTTGGCCATTGTGTTTTACTATTGCTTGTACGATCAGATTGTTTGATAAATGAAAATCTCACAATCTCAAATACAAAAGCGGAATTAATTTATGTGAGTGGAGGCATACGTATACATAAAAGTGCCGTTGGTTATACGTCCGTGAACTTGAGGATGCATTTAGCTTTCGTGAAACCATTTAAGACATGTATTATATCGTATATAGCGTTATACAATAGAGGATGATACTTTATCGGCCGACCGTATGCCCCCTCATGAACGTTATTGTTTAAGTTCGTATTTAAATAACGATTTAATAAATTCAGAAATGATTCGCGAAGCGAGGAACCCGGGCCGCCGAGGTCAAGTTTTCTTCATCCCGAGGATGTTGCGTGGGTTCCATCGTATTAACAAGGTAGCCATTCTTTCAGTCGCTGCACTATTAATTTAACGCCTTTGGAAAAAATACCTTGTCAAAGAGTGTGCTATACCTGACGTGCCACATACAAGAGAGAAGAGGGTTCTGTAGATATTGTGAAATCTCTTAAAATATATTGATAGTTCGGTAGTACGTATTAATGATGATAATGACAGTGAACGTATCGAGATAAATCTTCAAATTCTTCATGTATTGAGGTGTTTCATCATTCACATAAGCGCATCACGCACATTTTTATATTCCGTATAACAAATTTTACACCTACATTTTACGAAGCTGCATTAATAGTACCTACACTACACTATGCCAATTGGCCTATACTTCTTTGTTTTAACAATACTTTTATTTCGATTATCGTTGGGGATCGTCGGACAGAAAATTGACAATGTACATATATTTATTGAAACCATCTACAATAGGATAACGCATCTAACTACCCATCATCAGAAAATTCTGAGGTAGAACCAGAACCATTCTGAGATAGAAACAAAATGCTTATGCCTTGTATCTCGCTTCATTTATCCAGAATATCAAAAGGATGAAAAGTCACTTTTTTAAATACTCTGCCATTCCAAGTGTCTCTCAATAGGAAACAAACTCTCAGTGTCGAGAAGGGAATATTTGACGAAATTGAAAAATATGCATCAAAGAAATATTGCTATTTCTGGGTAGGACGAGATTCCGTGAAGAATTGTGATTACTAAAAAAGTACAATAGGTCCATAGACGCTATGCGGGTACCATAAACGAGACCACTCCTTGGAAAATAAAAATAACGACTAGCGAATTGAGTTGAAATATGAAGCAGCTCCAAAAACTAACTCGACTGTCTGTATATCAAAGGTACTTTCTATTTAACACTGATCTGCAAACAAAACCAGTTCTTTTGTGTATAAATCGTTAAAAAAAAACCGTTTTGTTCGCCGATCAGTGTTAAATAGAAAGTACTTCAACTCGATGATAATAAGAATTGAACGAGCATCATTTCATCTGTAGAGTGTCGCGTATGTTCTCCTCAAGGAAACTTGGAGCAGTTTGACCAGCAGGAAGGAAAAGCGTACTCCTTACGCGAATTGTACGGGGGCGTTTGCTAGACAGTGGACTGCGAGCGCGTCGTTGCATTGCAGCGGATTTCACTGACTTGCGAGCATCGTCGTACACGGCACCAACCACGCCATATACACCACCAGCACCCGACCACATGTTGCACTGACTTTTGTGGAAGAGCACCACACACGAATGCTCCCATGACCGGCTGATTCCGATTGAACATGTCTAAGATATAATTGGTCGGACACTTCGACGTTATCCGGCTCCTCCGCCTAACATTGAAACGCTATGATGGCGAATTGAAGCAGCATGGTTGGCCATCCTTCTGCCTAATATACAACGACTTATTGACTTCATGCCCTGTCGTGTAGCGGCGGCGCTCGCTGCTTGCGGAGAATAATCCTGCTATCAAAGAGTGCAAAGAGACGATCTATCTATCTATTCAGTTAAAGTTGGACACCTATAGTCCAGGCACTTGAGCTGGGTGCTCTTTGTACCATCCCTATTGAAGCCCTCATTTCCAATTGAAAAGTTTACTGTCTTCTATAAAGTCCGGTAACTTGCCCACTAGAAACTTGAGTACCTTCGAAGGCTCCAGTAGATATTTTCCGAAATGTTTCTGCCTGAGTATCTTCAATTCCTCACATGTGCAGATTACATGTAAACTCGTTTTCTCCTGTAACTCGCATCTCCTGCACCAGGGTTCGCTCACCCGACCCGTGTTAAGATGCTTCCTGCGACAGTGTCCAGTTATCAACTCAATAATGATCTTAACTTGTTTTTTATTGCGTTTAATTAGGCTTTCAGAGAACTCAGCGTCCCCGTCTCCTATTAGCGCTTTAGTATGGAGTTGACCCTCGGTCGACCTCCATTTCCTTACTTTTTCTTTATTTAACCTAGACTAAATCGCCCTTCTAGTAGAAACCCTTGTGATTCCACATACGGGTTCTGGTCATATGTAGTGTTTCCTGGAACTCTCCTTGGCTAGTTCATCGGCTATTATATTGCCTCCAATATCCTCATGTCCGAGCACCCAGATCAAAGATACCTTGTTGTCTTGTGCCAGTTTATTGAGATGCTGTTTACAGTCTTTAACAAGTTTTGACCTGGTAAGAGGATTCATAACTGCCTTGATAGCGGCCTGACTATCAGTCATTATCTTTATTTTTCTCTTCGTGCAGCCTCCCTTTGCAATAAGTTCTGCGAAGGCTGCAATAGCGAATACTTCTGCCTGGAAGACCGTTGCATGCTCTCCCAGGCTTAAAGATATCCTATGTCTTGAGCTCAGTCCATAAATACCGGCTCCTGTGCCCTTACTGGATTTGGATCCGTCCGTGAGCCAGTTATCAGAGGCAACGAAGTCACCCCGTGGCTGGTCTGTGGGTGGTCGGTATTGAGATTTTCACCTTTTCAGTAAAAATAATTTCAGGTGCCGTACTGTTTATTGGCATTTGCAGGAAAGGCCCGTACCCGGTACCGTACCCATAGTATCTGTGTGCCCTGCTATCCCAATATTGGCGTATCACACTTTATTGGCTTTCAGTCTAAGGATCACAGCCATATCCTTTGCCTTTATGTACAGCTTCAGCGGAGGGAGGCCCACAATGGTCTCCAAGGATGCGCTTCCTGTATTGTTAGTTGCTCCGATGATTCCCAACAGCGGTTGTCGCTGGACAGCCGTTAGCAGTCCCACTGCCAAAGACACTGCTGTCCTTCTCCACCAGACTACGGCTCCGTAGGTTATCGTCGGCCTCGCCACTACACTGTATAGCCAATGAATCACCTTCGGTTTCAATCCCAGGTTTTACCAACAACTCTTCTGCAGCGCCAGCATAGCTGCGTAGCCCTGTTCGTTATGCTGACTAAGTGATTTGCCCAGTTCAGTTTAGCGTCAAGCATAACGCCCAGATACTTTACTTCCTTGATTAATTGTAACTCTTGCCCGAACAGTTTAATGCCGCCCTGGTCATCGAGTTTCCTCATATTGGTGAAAGCAACCAACTTTGTTTTCTGTGGATTAACTGAGAGTCCTTTTGTAAGGCACCGGTCCTCCACAATTCACAGTGCATAGCGCATGATGCCTGCCACTACTCCCGGGAATTTCCCTTTGGCTACTATGACAATGTCATCAGCGAAACCCTGTATCCATATCCCTCTGTCACCTTCGAGCGGTCCTCGTCCCATCTGCTGGTTGTGTTGATGTGTTATCAAATGCACCCTCTATGTCTAAGAAAGCTGCGAGGGTAACCTCCTTTTAGTGTAGGTTCCTTTCGAGTCCTCCTACCAAACTTTGCAGGTCGACCTCTCCCGATTTGCCTATCTGATATGCCCACTGCAGAGAATGTAGAGGGGATTTGGCAAGTGCTCCCTCATTAATATGAAGATGTATAATTTTTTCCATAGTCGTCAACATAATGGATGTAAGGCTAATTGGTCTAAATGATTTTAGATGGGTATATGTATCTTTCCCATGTTTCGGAATAAGCACAACCCTAGTGTCTCTCCAAGCCTTTGGGATGTATCCCAAGGCATGGCTAGCCCTAAATATCTCCAATAGGGGCCCCATAATGACTCCAATTGCCTCTTGCAGCAATCTTGGAAACACTCCATCTGATCCCGGAGATTTGTATGTTTTAAACGATTCTACTGCCCATCGTACGAGATGAGGTTTTAAGATATCGTGTGATAGTTTTCAATCATCTCTAGTCGCCCTTCTTGTGGCGACTGCTTGATCGGTTTTACCGAGGTGAGACGATCTATCAGGCAAAATACTGTAGTACGGGTATGGTGTTTAGGGGTGGGCAGTTCATAAAGATAAGCTAAAGATCCGATTCAATGCAGGCATAATGTGATCACAGCATCAAAGATTAAACCTTTTGAATCCTATAGGAAGTTGTTTGACCAATGCACGGTCCATAAACCACATCATAGTAGTTAAACAAAGAAAAGGTGAAACTATCACAAAGAATAAATTTTATAGAGCAATATAAGAAGCTCTGAGAGACACATAGGCGAAGTGAGATTGCATATGAATAAGAGCACACACGCTCTTACGCGCTCCCTTACCCTTCCCAATGGAAGGGTAACGAAGCCGATCTTAAAATGGATCAAAGAACTATACTAGGAATTAATAGTTAAATAATGCATCTCGTGCAGACAAGCTAGTTCATGTAGTTTGACGTTGATGGGCCGGTCATGAACGGGGGGTGTAAGTTCTAACAGTATTTCACGGGTCTGCAATGTATAAGAAAAATATCAGGGGACCGAGAACATAGAGAACATAGAGAGAACATTAAACCCAATTTAAAGCGCTAACCTGTGTTTGTAAATTAGAAAAGTATAATAATAGAAACATGGATTCATCGAATGTAAGAACATGTTTCAGCAAAATAACGCACTAATTTTCATCATTTCTGACGATGTTGACAAATTAGTGTTTACGATTAGCGTAAAACAATTGGGAATAAAGGAAATAACTTAACTCGATGTTACGTCTGGTCCGTTTAATGGGTAATTTCACTTAATACATCAGTCGATTAAGAAACCGCCTAATAAATCCGATGGATTTTGGCGTTTCCCTATACACATACTATTGTTTACTAAACCATAAAACGTGTTTACGAATTCCGTAATATTCGTTCGGACGCCTTTTTTATTGCAGCCAGTTGCATACCAAAATTTCAATTTGCACCCGATAATGGCGAAAATGAGCCTCCAGTTATTTAAATTACATGCGCGCGTACCACCGTTGACTAGCTGATCCCTGGCTGATTGTATAAGCCAGCTAATTGGTCTCGATATTTAATATACATACTGGTAGTAGTAATATGAATTCCAGACGACGTATAGAGTTTTGATTAAGTTGAATACGGCGAATACGTGACAGAGTTACAGATGCCAATTTACACCTGATTGGTTAACAAGAATTACAGTAATCGGATGTCGTTTTATTCTGATTCGCTGAGAAAAGTTAACGTACTTAGTAATAAGACACGTATGACTCTCGTAAGTGTCTTGAAAACCTGCAATGGGTTATGTTGCATGGTATTTCTTTGATCGTTTCGATGTAATATTGTTTTAGATACTTGGTAATATCGTTAGTGTAGAAAAATTCAAATTAAATTTCATAGAAAATTTAAAACGACCTTTCATAAATCAGAAATGTTAATAGAAAGTTATCACATTTGTTTGTTACAAATGCTTCAATGCGGCTATGAAAAATTAAAAAGTATAAGTAGAAATCCAATGTTCGATATATTTTGATTATAAAATGACCAAAGAACGTCCTTCAATTTGGTGGTCCGTGTATTCAATTTTAAAGACATAAGAGAGACATGGAAACAAATGTAGATGATTCCTCAGTTTTTGTCGACAATCCATACAAAACAATTGATCAAATCCGAGACTAACAAAAGCCAACAACGTAAACCTAATTAATTCGTTTTAAGGACTCCAACATAGCTACAAAAAATATAAATAAACAACTAAAAACGAAAGAAAATTAATATAAAATCAAGATAGAAAGCTAATGTACCGAATACATTTATATTAATAACCATTTAACACAGCATTTACATTTTTACAGCCTAATCTTTTTTTTGGCGTATGGAAGGTAACTAAAAGAAGAGAAGAAGATGGATTATTGTTTGGAAAGACAATTCACCTTCATTAGGAAACTATCTCGCGTCACTTGTCTTCTTGGTCATTTAACATTAGCACCAGATTCAGAGTCAGAGGAAACATACTATTCAAAAAAGTCTCCTCCTCTTGCCTCTCTAAAATCTACCTAAAATGCAACAAGACGCTATCATTAAATAAATTGCAAGCATGGTGTTGTTTGAGAGATTTGTCTCCGTAAACACGTGGGGACGATTTCGTTAATTTCTGGAGAAGGTACATTGATTTTTAGGTAGTTAACAAATGGCATTTTTCGAAATGCCAAAAAAAAATTGCGATTTCTCTAAAAGTAAAGTAAAGTTAAAAAAAGGTTTGATGGCCTAAATTGTTAATGATAATTTGGACTGTGTGGAATTGAATCACGTGAAATTTTGATGCTACAATACAGGACATTCCCGCCAAAAACATGAAAATGTAACTTTGTGGCCGTGGATTAACTCATTAGTATAATTTTTTTATAATCAAATAGTAAGACGTAAATATAAACTTTGAAAAATAAATTAAGAAATCTTAAATTTCGATTCAATCAAAATAAAGACAAATTGTATTCACCCTAGGATCCACTCACTTGTCAGCCATGTGCAGCAAATTGAGGTTAAGCAGTTCAGCCCATCTGGAACATGTTCATATCCCCATACTTAGTTAATTCACAATACGTTTTTGTAAGTGATTCATGTACAGGGATCCAGGAATAAATACGAAAATGTATACAACAACTGGAAGGGTGCCGTGGGGTGGCAAAGATCAAATTTTTTTCTTAGTATTGCTTTCAGTATATTTATATAATACGGTCATCATTCATTGTCAAAATCCCACGGATGGTATATGATAGGAATTGACCGTCGTGTCCTACTTTCTATTATAGTACTTCAATTTGTGTAGTCTACGAACACATTCAAAGAATACGTGGTTCGCGTCTTTTACCAGTCCGTCCTAGATGCTCCTTCAGCTGGTTGTGATATTAAATCTTAATCGGCTAATGCTTATTATAAATTCCCCGTTTTTGTATACCATTTTGCCGTACCAGAGTTTCACCAGGATGCCGCCGACTGACATCTTGTATGCATGTCCAGTTTCGGACACCTCGTACACTTCTACCCAACGCAGTTTGATGTTACGATCGCTTACCATTCTTAGATGAGGCGTATGAATTTTCCTGTTGGTCATGTTTCCACTGGCTTCATTTTTGGCCAATCCGTCTGATATTTCGTTGCCTTGCATTCCACAGTGGCTCGGGACCCAAAACCAACATTACTTGACGTTTCAATTATCAACTAATGAGGCTTCCCAGACAAGCCCGCGAATCGATAAAGGTCGCTGCGTTAACTACATACATATATTATACTGTCGACACTTTATTAGGACTGTAAGTATAGCAAACATCTCTGCGTCAAAAATGCTGTAAACGTCGGGTAGATCTCCCTCGTCCGATGTATCAAGCTCAATATCCTACTTTCCTTGGGTTCGCTGATAATGACCCGTCTGTGTAAATTTTGACTATGTGAGAGAAAACGATATTCATAACCGCGAGATATTTGTTCCTCAGTGCTGGCGTATTTTTGACGAAACTTTGATCAATGTGTACATGTAGATTACTATACACTCTAGCGGATTAAGTTGGTAACAATTCAAAATTTCGGGTCTCTAGAGGTTCTTATACGCTTATACGCAACGATGGAATATTACCTTGATTTCAACTTGGATACATCCTAAGAAGAAAACCGCCATGCCCCACATCCCACATGAATTCATTCCAACATTTCCATCTTCGTTTTGTGAAATTTAAAATCAATAAAGCCTCATAATCGATGTACCACATTACCAGGGACATGAGAATTGGGAAAGAGAAATCAGGTGTACCAACATTTTGAAAGAAATACACCTACAAAAATCCACACGAAATAATATGATCACATTTTCATATTGAGCGAAAAAGTTATTAAGCTTTCACTGTCAATGAAAGTGTAAGCAAACTAGCTAATTGGTATCCTCTTCGACTGTAATATTATAGAAAAACAATGCATTTTGAATGGTAAATAGATTATTATTATTATCCCGTGGAATTGTCTTGTCCGAGAATTGAGGTATCTTTATGATGTATAAATCCCTTGCCTCCTTATCTCTGCTTTCTAATGCAATTGAATGCCTCATAATAGCATAGTACGTGAAAAAGTGCTTCATTATACTCCTGGTACTCTTGCCAAATAGGATCAGATACAAAGCCCAAGATATACAAGTGCTTTTCTCAGGTGGCCGCACCTGGTAATTACTCCGGTAGTCTACATCAGATTCTGCATACTATAGGTAAATACATTGCTAGTTCTGCTGCCAAATGCTCCCCTCTCTCCTACGAAAGCAATTTCCTGCCCGGTGAAACTGAGGGTAATTGGATATAATTAGTGCATTTGTAAATAAAGTGATTATGTATTCAATTATACCATTCTAAAACGGCATTCAAACAAAATCTGCAGTCAAAACGATGTTATTCAAATTTCTTAATTTAAGTATATTTAATTTAGTATTTAAGGATCACTTTTTTTACTTGAAATTGCTACTTTATTTACAATAATTGGTTACCTACAATATAACTTAATTCTAAAATCTCTATCAAAATATAGATAGTTAAATATAGAAACAAATATTTAAATATCAAGTTACTTTTTCGAAGACATTTCACAAGTTATTTACAAATTGAATACAGTTACCACAAGTAATGAAGGAGGTAAACAAATAAAATAAATACTTCTAAGCAGAAACTCACTAATCTAATAGACGTAATGGGCTATAGCAGTAACATTCTTTCGTTTTCGAAAGTTCCTATTTTCAAATTGGACACCTGTAAATGTACAAGGTATATTACCATACATCTTTGTATTCGTATACTAACATAAACGCTAAGCTCAAGTCGCGTTTGTATATTTTTCGTATAATGAATTACAAACTTAATTGACGCATATCAATTAGAAGAGAATCCTATTTCATAGAAATTGTCCGCGGTAATGTATTCAGTCTCGGTAATGCGTGGTTGTTTGCATAATTCAATAATAAAGAAATAAAACGTGTATTTTGTAACTCAGACGGTTTATGGTTTAATAAACTTTGATCATATTATTTATTCATACATTCATTAAATTTCACGGCACTAATGAATATATATTGAAAAAGCACTGAAACGTAACTTTGAAAAGCTTATTTTAACAAGTTACAATCAAGTTGCTTTTAAAATATCCATTTGAAATAAATATTTATGCTGTCGATGGATACTATACGTTGCAGGATAAAAGACAATTTAAAAGCTAAACTGAGAAGAATCGGCTTCTATAACATTCTATCACAAGTTTTTCTAAAACGTGGAAAAAGTTGAAAGCATGACATTAAGTTAAGAACCACAGAATCCTGAATGGCTCATCAAGTGTTGCATCAAGGTGAGAACAGTAATTAAAAATAGATAGACATGTGTAATGTAAACGTCAGATCGATAGTTACGCGTAACCTAGAAGTATTTTATAAAGTTCTGACAGTGGCAAAGAATTGTGGGAAGCACGTGTATTTTAGTTAGAAAGAAAAACCTTTTCGCGGAAAAAATCTTTATACCTTCAAGCCTGTAATTGCAGGCCTGACCAACTCTAAACTTCTTAAATTACACTAACATAAAATGATACATTAACTAAAAGTTTACTAATTTGCAATACATCACTTACCAAAATATATAGGTTCGTTTTCGAAAAATTAGCATTAAAAAAAAACTAAGGTGCAAAACAAAAACAATGATTCAATAAGATTCAAAAGTTTCTGTAAATGTCCTTTTCTGATATACAAATAATACAGTAATACAAACGTTGCTCAAACCTACCGTATGCTTTTCAAAAAATTACTTGTTTGTAAAATCCTAACTAGTAACCTATTTAAAGAGTGAAATTTACTAGCATAGAAGATGTTTTTCACATATCCCTCAACAAAATCGTGTGAGATGAAGTCAGGTATTGAAGGTGGCCAGATCGTAAGACCTCTATCCCGGACCTGTCCAACGACCCAGAAACCTAGCAGCAAACGCAGATAGTGTTTCATCTTATTAGGAAACATGTTTCTCCTCCAACTAGTCCAATAAGTGTCAAGATAGTTGTTTTAGAAAAATTCAAAAATTTCTCATAAAGATTTTGTTTAAGAGTCAAGTCATTCAGCACAGAAATAGTCCTAAATATAAAAATAATAAAGTGTAATATTAGGTTCTTCTTCTGTTGCAATAGGTGATGCTTGTCAACATCGTACAACTATATTCAGGTGGTACAGAGAATTCCAAAAGCAGAAATTTCACTCTGGAGGACGCTGAAACAACGGCAAGGCTGCGAACGTCGGTTACGAAAAAGAGTACGAGTGACCTACCAGAGAGAGAACAGCTTAGGACTAAAGGCACCGACAATTCGTTCGATTTTGCATTTCGTTTGATCATTTGCATGTGAAGAAACTTTGCTGTCTTTGGGCGTCTCATAGAGTAAGTGAAGAACAGGCGCGAAACAAAGTTTGGGTTTTTGGTGATAAGGACACTCTCATACCAGCCAAACATCCCGATCTATAAAGAAGAAAATTAATTGTGAAGCGTATCATTTTGGACACATAAAAGACAGTCTAAGTCAGGCTAAGTGATACACAGAACAGTACCTGCCTCAAGCCATGAAATCAGTGAAGACGATTTGGTTTCTTCATCATGACAACAAAGCAGCTCACTGCGTTAAAGCTTGCAACAAATATTTGACCACTACAGGACTGAAAATTCTTCGGCATCCCCTTGTCCGTGTTCCGTCTAACTTTGGGCTGTTCCCAAATGTGAAAATGAAGCTAAAAGGGAAACTGTTTTTCAGCAATGAGGAACTTTTGAGAGCTTGTGACAACGACTGTGCCTTACACCCTAGTGAAACTTGGCAGAGCTAGTTTAAGGATTGTTTTCGGAAGATGAAGAGGTGCATTAAATGTGACGGAAATTACTTCGAAAAAATTAAATAAATAAATCTGTATATTGCAAAACTTTCTTGTACATTTGTATGTAAAAAAGGCAAATAATAGCGAACTGCATCGTAAATGTTCAAATAGTGATTCTTAAAAGGAAAATTGAGAAATTTACATGGACAGCCACAAGGTTTCATTTTTGAAAATAAAAAACTATTAAATTCATGCAAAACTTCCCATATCTTCTAAACTAAACTGAATAATATAGTAAAAATCTATATTATAATAGAGGTAAGACCTAAAAGAATCGTAAACAGTAAAAATATACAGGGTGTTCCATTTAAAATAAAGTAAGTTTAGTTTACCCTGTCTTTATCTGACACCCTGTATAATTAAAAATATTTTTCGGTTATAGCTCCACACGCGCTTCAACTTTTATCTTAATAACATTTTGTCATTTCTCTTATAATACAGAAGTAATTGGACTTCCTCGCACTAATGCCCCACCCTGTATGTAAACGATTTTCTATTCATTCGAATTGTTCAACCTTAAAAGCAACTTTTCAGAAAGAACTATCAAAGAAGTTTTTTGTGATGTGTAGAGCTGCAGCGACTTTCTGCGCTATATTTCTATATGATACAGCGAGTGGTAGCTCAATCTGAGTGCCAATTCAGCGAACCATAACTACTACCCTATCTATGATCAACCGCTCTTACCTCTGCGACTATCAAACAGTTTCAGTTCGGTTCTAATTCTGTTTCGGTTCACTAGAGCATTTTCTGTGAAAATTTAATTAGATCTTTGATATATTTATCGGTACACACAAGATCAAATATTTCGGATTGTATAAAATATCTAATTCGGTTTAATTCCTGTTTTAATCTTGAACGTTTCTAGATGCAGATTTTTCAAATGATCATGATGCAATATCGTGGAAATCTAAAAAACAATATTGTGTAGCTTTTTCCAGTATTAAATCTGAATACTATGATTAATGGGAATAAAGAAAAAACTAATTTAACATTTACTAAATTCATTAATTGCATTCAACGTTTCACTTGAACATAGGTTGGAGACAATGCAATCGATAGTTCGTTTACATTCCGTATGTGTGAGAAAAAATGCCGTTCAATGAAATGTAATATAAATCAAAAATTGTAATTAAAAAAGCAAATGATCAATTCTATGTTTTTCTAATATGCTGTATGATTTATTTTAATCTTACAGCATTAAATATCGAGAATACTTTCAGTAATTTATTTTAATAGGAATAAATAAAATAGTTATTTTCCGCTCGTGACATCAGCACATTCATCTTAATAAACAAAAATAATAAATAAGCATTAACGCTGATCAAATATGCTTTTATATTAATTATCTCAGTTTGTCATGCTCAGCGGAACTGATTCGATGTTTGCCATTTTCTTTCTCATGATAAATGTCCATAATTAAAGTAATTAATTCGTGGTTCGGTGTGCCCCAACAGAACACGCGTCTTCCACCTTACAACCACAATAAGACTAAAGGGGTAGAGACTACGGATGTATGAAAGAGAAGAAAGATCATTTAGTATGACTAACCATAAATAATAAAATTCTTTCACACAGATTGCATCTCCAACACCCGCTATGTAACACGATAGCACTGCACGGTTTTAACCAATGGCATCGGACTTCATCTACAGCTTAGCAATATATAAAGTCTAGAGAGAATATCGTTCTTTCATATTACAGGTACAACAACACACGCGGACAAGTATAATGTTCAGCTCACACAAACACACACATTCAAACATCTGTAAGCAGTCGAACAAAATACAGATACTTCGAATATACTATATATACATACATATAGGATATTGTATATGAACGTAAGTATTGGTGTGTAGTGTTGCATTTCCATCGGGTTACGGATGATGGTAAGGGACGACCACTTCCACTGTAATGCTCGAGAACTGCAGGATACTACGGATAGGCCGTGGCGAACGATGCCTGCTGCGTCCAAGATATTATTAATATTCTGACGAGTCACCGAGCTATTCAAGAGGTCGTCGTAATACATGTAGAATAGAATTCAGACTCTCCGAGTATCCTTTTACCTATTTGACTTCATTTTGTCGAACTTAACCCACCATGGATGCTTCCAGATTGATTATTTCTATCTTTCTCGGGCTATTGTCTGCTTTTCTTTTAATTAGAACTCGTCCACGACCTATTGATGTTCCCCCTTTAACTATATATCGAGATATTAATATCATCTCCTGTGATTAGATTTCGTTTAAATGGGCATTGAGAATTAATTAGAAAGAAAAATTTAATGTTTGTTAGATTAATTTATTACAAAACAATAAGAGTTGCCAGCACGAAATATTATTGGTCCAAATAAAAAAATTCTTTTTCTTTCAAGTTCGCAGAAAACTCGAACATTTGGAAAGGATTATCTAAAAAGTAACACAATATGCATCCGGATTCGTTTTGGGAACGCCCTTTTTTGTACTTAATATTATTAGCGACAATTTGTCTTAATCTTAAATTTGTCACTTTTATTGCAGCAACAATTCCAACAGCTGCTGATAGAATTAACTCTTCGACAATGGTAGGTGAGTTTTTCTTTCCCACTGAATGGGTGGGTTCGAGGCAACTCAGCCAAAAAGATCTATTGTGCCTCCATGCCATTTTAATCCTCTCTATCTAGTTGCACCCGGACAAAGAAGTCTGCAACCTGCTCGAGAGTTAATTTGCTTACTCTGGGATTATGTAATCCGCCTGTCCCTGTCTGCTGCAGAGCAGTTGGTAAAGAACAGCTTTTATATAGGGTAGAGTTCACCAGTACCTGTACGCAGTAACCGGTTATGATTCCCGTTACTGCTCATAAAAGCTGCATTGGCGAGTCTTGCCTTATTTAGGCGAACCCCAAGAGTTTTACAATGCTTTATACTGGCAAATCGATTCTAATAGAAGCGGTGCCTAGCAGCGAGTTCAAATCTGAGAAAAGTTTTGATGGTGCCATAGAAACTCCCACACCTCAGTTGTAGATCTGTGATTGATCATGCGGTAGTACTTCTTAACATCGCGGCCTAATGGCCTATTCCGTGCCTAGTGAATTTCTTTACATAAACAGGTATCCTGTGTGGTAAATCTTTTTCCGGTAGTCCTGTGAGTTGATTTCTTGCTCCTAGTAGGTTGCAATGCAACACATTCAAATCAGTGTTGTAGGCTGTCTCCTCCTCGTCATTGCATAGTCTACAAATAGACTCATTCTTAAAGATGCCAATTCTGGTAGGTATTTCCTTAGACAGCCGTGTCCTGTTGATAGACTCATCACTGTTCTAAGTTGTACTCGGTTGAGAACCAGCACATCTGCTGTTGAATGCCTTGATGGCTGCCCCAATCATCCGTTTGCTGTGTATCTGCCCCTCAACATTGTTCCAGTGTACTTGGTGTGCTTTTGTGATCCAATCAATCGCCAGACCCGGTTCAGGTCCAGTAAATATTTATTTAAAACCCTTTCTTGCCAGATTGTTTGCTATTTCGTCGCCTGGTATGGCCTTATGCTCCGGTACCCGCACCAAAATGATTTTATTGTGTTTGGCCAGATTTATTAGGTTTTCCAAGCAGCCCAGAGGCAGAGGTTATCTGATAGGATTCTAACGTCGTTAGGGGCACCTGGCTATTCGATATAATATGAATCGACTGATTCTTAGGTTGTTTTTCTAGTGCTCTTCGGATACAAGTCGCTATTGCTAGTATTTCCATGTGGTATACTACATATACCTGCTCCAGAGCCTGTGGTTCGTTTTGACTCGTCTGCGTACCAGATTTGGTTTTGAATCTCGAGTTTCTGTTTTACTTTCTAGGACGATCTAGAAGGATTTGTTAAAGGAAAATTTAGGAATCGTCGTTTCACAGCCCATTTCAAAGACCTCTACACCTCTTACATTCGTCAGATTCTCTCTTTCTTGACACTCAGACAGGTGCTCTAATGGTATAGTTCCGCTGACACAACCTAACCCTCCTCCTCCCCCCCCCCGCCTCCGCCCGGAGATCTTTCAACCAATTGGAGAAGAATCTTTTTTCCGAATTCCGTTTTTAAGCCTAATATGAGGTTTAATTTGTATTTTTTGCACAATAGGAATGATAGTTCAAAGCTCTGTTAGATTTTAACGTCACTGGGGCGAGAGAGGAGGGAGGGGAGACGAGCACTTATCAAAAAAAAAATACAAAATCTGTGGGAGGTCGATTTGAAGCTACTGTGGATCTTTCTATACAGCTTTAACAAACTGCCGAAGAGAAGTGCTGGTATCGACTGTGTGTATACATATGTTTAACAAATACAAAAGACAGTTAATATGGTATCCAGAGATATCACTACGTTGGATTCTATAAATATCTGTATCTTTCCCGTCGCAATCAAAGGAATAGTAAAATCCCTTTCGGAAGACAACGTTCAAAATTGACAGAGAAAGAAATATTTTGTGAAAAAGTATATCTGTATTATTATGACGTAACAGTTACATTGTTTACTGTTAGAGAATAATAATGCGGGCAAACCATATATGCGTTGTCGAAAATAAATTAATTGAATGTTTAAAAATTAAAAAATATGTATATAATACATATGTTGAATAAAATGTAAATGCAAGGTAAATAATAAGACACATATTTTGCAAATATATTTGAAGTGATTCAAAAGTGTAAGTAACATTGATATTCATGTTTTTATTTACAGTGACTCCCAGCTTAAATGATGAAGTAGTTTACTAAAACAAACAATTTTATTTTAATTTTAAAACTAAACTAACAGCGAGTGTATTATTGAGAACGTCGAGAAATTTTATAATAAAAGTTTATTTTGATCATATTATTCGTATAGATTTATTTATTTTACGACTACATTATTTAAGCTGCATTACAATTTCACATTTTTTATGATTTGCGACATAATTTGAAAAATTGTGCTGCTATGATAGTAAAATAATTTTAAAAAAACAAAAAGCAGTATATTATGCTATATGAATACAAAAAATATATTATTATTAGTCAATATAACGTTTAAATAATCCCTAAGATACATTCAATTATATTTTTACAGTAATACAAGAATAATTGAAACAAAATAAACATTTTGTATATTATTTTACAAAAAAATAAAATTAAGAGCTAGCTATAAAGGTTATTCTGAAAATTAAAGATGAATATTTTTTTCGTCGATTGTAGTGGAATATTTATTCAATCAATTCGGTTACCAAATAGTTAAACTTGTAAAGATTTGCTTTTGTGATTAGTTTCTGTAACGAAATAGTACTACTTTGTCAAGTCAAGAAGAAATAAGTAGTCTACTCTACGACTATATCTTCTCCCGTAATTCGAGAACATTTTCAGGTAGGTCATCTGATCAGAAAATGTATTATTTCAGCATGCTACGTATGTAGGCATCCGGGACCGTGAAATCCGGAGATCGTGCAAACGGGAATTCCATTCAACAGGAAATTATGTGATCTCCAAAGTGATATTGCAGAAGAGTAAATGGCTCCCTCACCGTTGTGGGCTGTGGCTCTATCTTGCTGTATCCACTGTCGTGGCAGTGGCTAGTTTCTTGCGCGGCAAAAAGACTGCAAATTCCGCACAAAAAGGGCAATAATATTGTCTTTTTAGCGTTGCCTGTTTTCTGTTAGCGGGTTCTGTGCATCATCTTATGTTCCGTATCCGGATGCAGCGCTCTAAATCATAACCCGCGTATGACAACATCAGGTCGTTCAAGCCCTAGAAAACAAGTTGTTTGGCTGTTGATGTAGCCATTAAGGTGAATATAGTTTTCATCTGAAAAAGTCATGGACAACACTCAGTAGCAATATTGTAATCGGGCTCATCCATTTGAGTTAGAGACTGAGTAACTTGAATACGGTATGCGATTTCGCATAGCTCTTTAAACATCCGCCGAACAGATCTATTACTCACATCAAGTTTCAATTCCAGTTGTTCCCTTCCGATGACACGAGACTGAGCCCGTGCGATGGAACTTCTCGACAATAGCTAAGATTGTTTTGTTACTTGATGCCCTCTTGTTCAATAGCTCCTTGTAATGTTCTCTAACATGGCTTGATCCGTTTTGACGCCAAACTGCGCATGACCGGAAATAATGTTCGACGATAAAAAATGTCTCGTCTGTTATGAGAACCATAATTATAACACAAACCGCAACACTAAATACGGAATATGTCAAACTATTATAAAAAAATTAAACACTTTATTGTTACGGACATGTAACTAAACCACAAACGACCAATAGTTTCAGTTACCTTTGTTTTGCCGCATACTGTATATACAATACGTTCACAATAAAATAGTATTATGTATTTTTCCCGTAATGTATGTTCTAAGATGTTTCACAAAAACAAAAAATACGTCGAGACAGCCTAATTATAAACTGCAAACTCAAAATGTATCAATCTATTTCCACACATATAACATGGAGACATTATTTAATCTTTAGCAAATCCGATGTAGTGTTAATAAAAACTATTATACTACTGTCGTATTTTCTCGCTCGAACTTGTCCATCCACGAACCATACAAATCGCCAACTCTTACACCGTGCCTTACGTTTAGCTTCCCAGAAAAGCATTCTATTATAGTTCGACATCATTTCATTGATATATACATTATTTGAACTTCCATTTTCAACGGCATCACCTTCTACCACCCGAACACCTTTCTTTTTTAAAAATAAATTTCTTGTAACTACATCGATAAATTTAACTAAGATAGGTCGCACTCTGTACTCAGTGAATCTAGTATCGTCTCTTCTTTTCTTTCCAAATCTAGTTGCTTCCCTTATATCTGTTTCCCGAACATCAATTTTCAGTTTTTTAGCAATATTAAGAACCACTGTGTGCAATTTATTGTCATATTTCTCATCGCGGATTCCACAAATTACTATTTGATTTTCATACGCATTTTGTTCTAGTTTGTTTACTATTTTTAATAGATCGTCTATCTTATTATCCTTCTCTTTATTATTCGCCGCCATTTCCGCAATTTGTTCAACAATTTCTGATTGTTTTTCCTCAATTTCATAAAAATTATTTTTGCATACCTTGTCTATCTGTTTTCCAATATTTGTAACACCTATTGTTTGTGGCAACGTCGTCGTAATTTTGTAAGCAACTCTACAAAATTCACACCTCCAGTTACTTTTCCTCGTTCTATTCATACCTTCATATGTAGCAGATGAAATCGAACAACATTTGAAATGCAATTTCCCATGACACCATTGACATGTAACAAAAAGCCCATCGTTTGGCAAGTCTTCTTCACACTTAGTGCAATATGACATTATACTGTTTGATATCCTTAACATCTGTTTCAATAAAAAGAATGCTTTTGCAGATTATGTTCCTTTATACAGTTAAATATAATGATGAATTCCTTATATTCACTACAGGGTCCCCACAAATGTTCAAGTTTACAAACCACAATTTAACCGTCTTCACACTCATCTACCTCCAAAAACTCTGCACAAATTTTCTCTAACCACACCTGAAAAGTGCCACGGCGTAGATCAAAGGACTGTCTTCTAAAAATCACCAATTTTTAATTGATTGAATATAATCAGATCTCATAACCTATCATTCAAAATCATACCTGATGTGTCAATTTCGAAATACACAGGGATTTTTATCGATTCACCATATAAAAAGCACTAGTTGGGATAATATTTTTCTCAATTTCATCTCCAGATTCTACTCTCTCCGTGCCAAAAAAAAAATAATGCAAACCATATCAAGGAATGGTAGAAGTAAGAATGTCAGAACATACTAAAGAAATGTTTGTATGCATAAAACATTGCACGTTTGTTTAATTAACAACAATAATTTATGAGCAATAATAGAGTAGATTACCTGCAACATAATTTAAGGATATTTTATAAATAGCTAAGCAAATTACGAAATGCCAAGTATAGAAACACAATACCCTAGTAATATAAACTACATACGTATTTACTCTCTGATTTGATTTCCTAGAATAATTACAAGCAATCTACTTTTCCAATACCATTTTAACCATTTGTTATTCGATCGATGTTAATTTCTATGGAATTTTCGTATTGGTAACCTAGAAAATGATTATGTGTCATGACACCTGCTAAATCGCTGCGGTGTAGATTCGGTTTTAATTTCGATATACATAGCCAAGTAGTAAGTACATTCCGCGACTATCTCGGTCATTTTAATATGCGTCACGTGTGGGATTTTACTGTGAAATAAGTGTTTAGAATAGTTCGTGTAATCTTTACTACCAATAACGGTTTTATTGCTTCGGCATATAGGATGGAAACAATACCCAGCGGGGTATTGGATACTCTGAACGGCAAACTTCGCAACACAGGCATTGTTCGGGGTAAAAAATAATTCGCATTCTATTAGGTACTCATTTTAAAAGGCGGACACACACCGAACGACCCATTAGCTCATAGTTAACGAATTCGCTCAGCTAATTTGGTACCTTAAATGGAAAACGCAGACAGTTCTGGTGAGACACATTCCTTTCGTTAATGTGGTCAGTGTTAGATGTCACCGCGCTGGCCACAAATAGCGATCGACTATGAAATTTAATTCCACCCGGCATCGAATATCATTCTCTCAACTCGGTGAACACACGGAAAAAAAAGACGACGACCTATAAGACTTATGAATGACTGTAATTAACGGGTATCACGTTTTATAAAGTACCTACACCCTTCGTATATGTACAGTGGCGTAGAACGTGTAAATATCGAGACAGCATCGGTTTGAATTGCACTTCATGTTATTTCTAGAACTTGTGAGATCGTATTAAAAAGAAACGAAAATAAGAAAAAGAATTGGTAGCTCGAGCTCGTATAAGAACAGGTTTGTTCTCAATGAAATAGAAATCAAGTAAATTTTACAGTGGTGAAGTAACATTGCACTGCTATTTTTAACAACCTCAGAGACAAAATGCGGTACTGATGTAAGTCTTGCATAATTTACACAAATTTTTACAAAAAAATTGTCCCTAAAACGTTATTGCAATCTCTCTTATATAATTTTACGTTTTATAGTATTATTAAAAAGTACTTCACTCAAGCTTACTCATCTTACGAGATGTTATAAGTGAAATAGTTTCCACAAATTTTAAATAGTTGCAATAGTTTCCTGTTTTTACAACGTGGTTAAGCTCATTTATATAAGACAAGATCATATCGAAAGAATATAGAAGAAAATGTACATATTAATGTACTAATGTGACGTGCAGTTCAACAAAAGTCTAGAATGTCGAAATGGAAGTGATCAATTTTTACAATTACTTCCAGAAATATCAAAAAATTCTAGATTAGTATCGAACTTCCTTATAATAGATATCCCTGCCTTAGAAGGATAATGACAATGGGTACTATGCCTGTCACCATTATTATCAATCCTTTGAAACCCCTGAAAAATTCAGAGGTTGTAAATCCCATGTTTACAATACCTGATTAAATAAATTCACCTGTTTCATCAAAGGATTTCAGAGAAGTTGTTCAAAAAATACATTACACTAGGGATCGGTTACGTAGTGCTATTTAGAAGAATCAATGTGGTACAGTGGATAGCAAATTAGAAAATAGCCTTCAGACCTCTAGAAACATTTATATACATCCAAGCCGTACGTAGTAAGTAGGCTACATGCTAGTAGATTATTCTAATGCCACAATTATCACAACAAGATGCTTCTTGTTTGCCGAAACATGATGGGAAGAAGAGGTGCCAAGGCTATACCCTTCTAAAACTGGTCTTATTCCATTTATTCAAACACGGGCCCCATACAGAGTAACTGATCTGTAGCTGCTACTATCTGATATGAAATATCTAGCAATCACTCTTAGATAGGGTATATTCACGCTCCAACCCCATCTGACTAGCATAGTCGATAAAGCTAACAGAGCTTTAAAGACGTGGAAAAGAAGAGGTAATGCTAGGAAGTCTTCAGATCTTGAACTTACCTACCGTTATCTTATATTGTACATACATATTATATTGTCGAATATAATACACAAAACCGTCTGCTTCATAAAACTTTTGAAATTATTACACCAAATAGGCAGGACTGAGAATTACAAAACGAATATAGAGGCATTGGTGAGCTGATCTTACATTTTCCGGCATACTACAAACAGAAATATACGTTATAAGCAAGGAAGGTCCATTTGTTATTGGACAAGAAGAATCTTCATAGTTACAGACAACAAACCTATCCTTCCTACCCTTAAAATATTATGTTACTGAAACGTCAGGAAACTGCTAAGATTTTTAGGAAACAATGCAGGATTCGGAATAATTGAGCACTGCCAGGTAAGACAAAAGATGCTTCATAAGTCCATGCAAATTTATGTATTATGCAAAGCTTTGTGTATCTGATGGATTGCTTCTTGTTTACCATCCTTTTGTGTGTTGCATTTGCTGGTGTAGAGACTAGACCAAGTCATTTTTTCAATCTTCTCTTCTTTGAATCTTTAAAACTGAGACGTCCATTGACGTTCCAGTTTATTGATCTACGTTCGTCAGGTATAAATTTAGGAATACTATTTGCTAATCGGCTTTTGGTGCTTTATCTTTAATGCTTTATCTTTAGTTTATTAATAGCATTAATTAATTACTTAAAATTTTCTTGCTGTCTCATCATTATTGTTCAATCAAATTGTTTCATCCTTTATACAAGGCTTGTTCAAAATTGTTTAAAATATAACCATAAAATTGCAATTGCCTTCTCTTTCTGAAGGTTCTTTTAAGACCAAGAACTCTTTCGAAAGTTTCTTAAATGTTTTCAGAATGCTGATATACATAACTCCTGACATTCCCGTTTCATCCTGATTTCTCTCTACTAAGATTGGATAAAACAGTTTCTCTAAGTTCACAGTGAAATAAAATAATGGGTACAATACTTGGAAATGAAATACTGACATTTCCTTTTTAAACTTTTAAGCTTTCAGTATATGTAATAGCTTCTTCAGAGTTGCTCTACAAGTCTTTCCTTCACTGTGAACTATAACTGGTAATACTGTTACTTCTACCTAAGGTTTTTTTTTTCTATGTGTATTGTTGATGACAATTCTGAGCTGTGAAATATTGCTAGTTTGTGGTTTTTGCTCAAGGCGATTTCACTTGCTTTTTTATAATTTATAAACTTGCTTTTTCTGTTAGGTAGGCCCCTGAATCTCGTTCCTTAAGTAATTTTTGACGAATTAGTTTATCATGAAAACTAACGTTACACCGTATGTATATGGATTTAATTTTAAAATAGCCTACTAACAGCTTTTCTTCAATTTTTCTGTTTAGATAACAATTTTTATTAATATTCATGAAAATTGATCTGATTTGGTGTGACCACTTTCCGATTTCCAAAAAAACTATAACGAACATTTTTGAATGCTTGCCAAACTGTTTTTTCCAGCGGATTCAATAATCCTTCAAACAATATTTAAACATTCTGACTTACCTAGAAAGTAACGGTTTTCTGATATATTTTCTCCGAGTATCCTCCTCAATAGTCCAACAATAATTGACTAGCATATATTGACTAGCATATTATGATGAAAGTGATCATCGCTCACTGTGCGAAGATTTTCTGAGAAGAAATTTAGGCACAAGTGCAGAAAGTGTATTTTTAAAGACATGTTACAACCCAAGATGTTATAACATCCTGAACGATAATTTGCCACGCTGCTTTCTCCAGTACATTCAATAACCCATCAAACTTGTCATCTTGCATATTTGTGAACCCACAAATATTGCTTCTTTAATTTCTGCATCACTAATTTTAAAAATCGTCTGTCTTAAATACATCGAATCCTAGTTTGATATGGAACGGAAGTATTTTTTAGGATCTTGAATCCATAAATAAGACTCTGATGAACAACTTGGTTCAAAAGTTGTATCGCCAAAACTTGTCTCTTTTTCTTCCTTACTTCCATCAAAATCCAAGTTCTCTTTATGTCTCTTAATGTCGCACGATTTGGACTAAAGCTTCCAGACCATGTGAAATTAGATAAAAAGAACTTGGATTGATAATTCTTCACAGTATTGAACTAGTCTCATTACAGATTCGAAGTTAGAATACACCACTATATATCTTGATTTTGACGGGCTCTATTTTATATTTGTTAGGCATATCGGCATATCTGTGGGACTGGACGTTGTTTGGTTCTCCACTTTACACTGAAATAAAGTTCAATTCTTCGCTAATGAAATTAGACGCAAAAAAGATTGATAAATCATCAGCTGACTAAAAAAATATGGGTGCCAAGTCCATAGCCGATCGCTAGAAACAAAGTGGGAGTCGATGGTACCGAACCCCCAATTTTCTCTATTGGTTCTTTGTGTTACTTTGCTATAAATTACACAGAAAATGTGCTTAGATAGAAATAAAATGTATACCAAATTTGAAAAGATATCTCCAAAGATACTGAAGGTATTAATAAAAAATATACTTTTTTTAAAAGTCAACTTTGACACTTTGTACATTGAAAACACAGCATTCAAATAGAAAGCAATATAACGTATATAAAGTCCCATTATTTTAGCCAAAAGATTAGGATGATTTAAACAATTTGTAAGTATGTAACACAAAGCACTGCCTGTCTGTGCATGTCTGGACCTGCACAACAACTGCACACTGCTCTTATTTAACAGTAAATCATTTAAATTGTTAAATAAGAAATATTAGGAAATAAATGTTAAATAGAATAAAAATACATGTTTAATATACATTATTAAATATTATATTAAATACATTATTAACTGCAATATATTTGCAGAAAAGGTTGAAATTGATTATGGTAGAATGAAACAAAACACCAAAACCCTACACAAATCCAGTGATAACTATACAAATAATCCAAAAGCAAAACGATTACAGAAGATTATAACAAGAAAATCAGATTAAATATGATTAAGTGTACAAGCGTTAAAACTTCAAAACAATATATGCATCATCACACTGGATATCGACTTTGTTTCACAACGTTGAATAAACTTTGAAATCGAAAGAAAACATCTGCGAAGAATGACATTGAGAAAGAATTGTTATCTTACTATTAAAGCTTCGTATTCGGAATAACAAAGAACAGTACCACATGCAACTTTTGCGCGAATTTCAACATATCTCGTACATGATTTTTCTGTTCATAGTCAAAACTATAACCTCAAATTCTATCATTTAGGTATCTTACTACTATTATCCTCTGATACTATCATATTTTATGTAATATGGAATCCCGTATATGTAATTGTACAAAGATAACACTGACACATGCAATAAATTCTACACAATAAGCAATTAATAAAACTATAGTGAGTAATAATACTAAATTCTGGTAGCGTCGCATCGTAACGAAAATAAAGATGTTTGTTGCGCTTTCACTAAAGAGTATATTTTCTCTCAATTTACAGCTAACGATAAAATAAGTTACGTAAATTTTTATAACCTCTAAAAGCCGTATCGCAACTGACGACAATAGATGTAATATATTTGATTGAAGATAAGCTTGACATACGTACATACATGTATGTATTCTATGGAACTGCATTTTTCAACCGATGTCAAAGAATGTCAATCGTAATTAAATGTCATTAATTGCTGAATCTCAAGGGGAAAAAACTGTAAGCTTGTTCGGCTGGGAAAAATTGCATTACACGAAAGATTCCGTTGTTAAATTAGTGTAAATTAATGTCAGTATCGTAAGTGTTATACGTGCCTCAGTAATACGAACGTTTAAGAATTCGTTCCTGTAATAACTTGGATGTTTGAAAAATTGCAATCAATGAAAAGACTTATGAACTTTCTTTTAAACTATATTTTGTTTTAATTAATAATAATTAAATTATCGTTCAATATACTTCAACTCTCTAAAACAACATTATTGTAGTTCGTCCTCTGCAACTTTTTAATACTCTTTAATAGGTATTGGAGGAGGTATTGAAAAAAAACTATCAACCAAACAAAATTCGAAACCCAAAATATTTTATTATTCAATATACTCTTCTCTTAATTAAATACATGTATTACAACGAATCCTGAACGCTTCTAGTCCTTTTAAAAGAAATTTGTATCTTGTTCTTTAAACCATGCGTCCACGACTTCTCTTCGTTGGAAGAAAATTTACAAACTTTTTTTCAGTTAAAGAAAGCCAGGATAGTCGGACGTAGCCAAATCTGGTGAATAAGGGGCGTGTTAGAGTAACTCAAACCCTAAATCAGGAATAATTGTTTGCATGGCAACGTGTGATTTGTGTGCAGGGGCATTATCCTGCAAAGACAAAACATCTTCGGACAACTTGCCATGTCGAATAATAGTTCCCGGTTATTGCTGCATCCTCATCCAGAAAATCAAACATGGCAATCTAAATAAAACTGAAGCAAGAACTTTTCTAGCAGATTTTGAACACGAATCTTCTTAGACCTTGGAGGACCAGAGCGTCTCCATTCCATCGTTTATTGCTTTGTTTCTGGGGTCGTAGAAATGTACCCAAGTTTCATCCACAGTAAGAATATGGCTGCATCATTTTCAAACCGAGCACCAATTGAACGTGATGCTTTCACCCTTGCACACTGGGGATCCACTTTGCAGAATTTTTTATCATATCCAAATCGACGTTAACTATACGATGAACGCATTCATATGAAATATTCAGTGCCCTAGATATTCGTTTCAGCCCAATTCGACGGTCTGACAAAATTATGTCATGAACTGCATCAACATTTTTGGGGACAGACATAGAAACTGTGTTGCCTGATCGGTGTTCATCTTCAATGGAAAATGTACCCTTTTTGAAGCTAGCAACCCAATTTTTTACGGTCACAAACAAAGGACATTGATCGCCAAGGGTATAAAGCACATCTTAGGTTAACTAGATATCAATACATCCTCCTAAAAACTTAGGTTAGAGGGTAGTGCTTTCGGGTCATTTAATTGCAATGTGTTTGAAACGAACCTAAAAGTTTGTACTGAATTTAAAACAGAACAACAGAATCTGGCTCTTCTTCAAAACCTGTCGAAGTCGTAGACGATGTTGATTTAAACAAGTTGCATAGAAGGAAATAGGGTAATCATGGGAACTGTCGAAGAAAATTTCTAGCTAAAAATATTGGATGTTGCTTCACCATTTTCAAAGCACACGTTGTCTTTATTGTTAGTTCAAAAACAGTATTTAGTCCTTAAGAAAGTTATAAGGCATATAACAATAACGGTTATTGTAAATCCATCTTCTTCAAAAAATCAACTACGGTACAAAAAACTTTCCTCTTACTGGTCGTTCATGGAATATCTGCGAAATTTAACTTATTAGACTATATTGTACAAGTGAAACTATTCTAACTCAAAGTTACCTTTCTGTTCTGGTCTCTTTTACTCAATTTTTGAGTCTGTATAATTTGGTGGAAAACAATTTGAATTGTTAATGCAAAAATTCTCACATCAGTCAATTGGAAATTCTGAACAAGACTAGTTCCCACAATTACAATCTAATTTATTTGAAAATGTTATATGTGTCTATTATAACAAACCTCACTCCTCTACTCCAGTGTTAAGTCGAGTAATGATCAATAAGATTTCTGTTGGTCTTCAAAGTAGACATCTAATTTATCTTTCTTTTCGGTATCATCTGTAAAATGAGACACTCTACTGTGCTGTTTTAAATTTTTAACTACAAATCACAACTATATAGTTCATCCCAAAGACAAAACGACTTGAACTCGAGCTGCCATCTGCGCTAACGCATTTTCATGATAAAATTGCGTTACTTTATGACGCAAAGCTAAACGCTCAACCGCCACATATAACATTCTTAATATGTTACCTTAGTTAAGTGATGTTACTGTAATCCACTTATACACATATCAACAAAATAAGTATTTTTTACTTTCAAACCACCGCAGTCGTGAACCCAGGTGAAGATTATAAGCGAGCCTAAAAACCCTAGTGAATCCATTGCACTATAATTTTGTTTCTGAGTTTCAACCATATACCAAAGTCTCGTTATCAAAATACAATTTTTATTCAAGAAATAGCAATCTTGGAACCAATCCTACTTGGTGCTGCTTTAGCAGTAGCAAACATTTTAAAGCATAATTTTTGAGAATAAATCTGGTTGCTTTGATGCATTGTATTATAGAATAGTCGCTTAGATTTCAGACCAACCGCATTGTTACCCAGTTATCTATTCTAATTATCTAGTTTGATTTTGAACATGCCCCAGGATTAACTTTAGCTTCCATCTCCTCAAGCGTTGCAGTTATCTTGCTTAAATGCTGAAACCTTTACCGAAGTCCTTAATTTAGAGTTGCCAAAATCGAGATATGTTTTGAGAAATTGCGTTTTTCTGAGATGGCATCTTAAAGGGCAGTAATCTGTAAGAAGCTCTGTAAGTCTCGCAAGATTTACTGAAATAAGGGAGTTGTTCATCTTTCGCGCAAAGTAATCAATTTATTCTTTAGAATGTGTGCAGATACTTTTCTCGTGAGAGAGGAACTTTCATTGGCCGAAGTTAGCTTTTAGGGAAGTTAAAGATAGCTTTTGGTTCAATGAAATACATATTGGTTCACTGTATTGCAAGTTTCTTCGCCATATTATAACCCCATTGGGTTGTTTTGGAATTTAATTTCTTATTTGCGTATCCTGTTTCTCGTAACCAGCTTGGTAACATCGATGCTTCTAGACCACTTTAAACTTTAAAACCTATATGAGGTCAACATTTTTAGAGCGATCTAAAAGTCGTTTAAAATGTATATCTGCTTTTTTCATGTCTTGGTTTAAACTAGCATTTAAAACAAACGATAATTCTAGTCAAGAATAAGACAAAAAAACATATTCAAGAAACTTAATTAGATGCTTGGTGAAGTATGTATTGTATACCTATATAGCGTGGTTTCACCTATAAATAACAAACAATTGATTCAAGCTGACAGTCTGTAAATAATAATCTCTTAAATATTACGAAAATAAAACGATCGTAAAATACTGAAGCATGTATATTCCCGATATACCTGTTTCGATCATACATTTATATTTACTACGGCAACATAAAAAGTTAAAATATTGAATCGGCAATGAAATATTGCTTTTCACGGTAATCGAAGATCAAAGCAGAAAAAAGGTTCCCTACAAATATGACATGGATCTCGACTTATTTTGTACACCACTGTCGCTGAATACTGTTCGTTGGTGGACTGACACTGACAAGTGGAATTAGCAGTTCGCTTTCCTTTTAAAGCGCGCGTCGTATATCTATGGCACATCTTAACTCCGTACACATATATTGGCAAATTAAAATTGTGTGCCTAGTTTTTGCTGGCATGAAGAACTTTATAACTCGGTAATTGGATATTACGTTCGTGTAAACTTGCAAGTAGAATGCTCTTCGGAATGCACGTTAAACGAATAAACAATACAGTCTGTCTGTAGAGTGCCACTGTGTCATTTACGTAGCATGTACTTGTATTTGTACATATATGTATACACATATACATACATACATATGTATAAGAAAAATCATTGAAATGGTTTCTCTTTAATAATTAGGTATCTATGTGGAACAAACAATATTTTAAAAGATGAATTTAAACGAATGTATTATTCTGTTGTAATGTGTTATTGTAGTGATTGAAAATTACTTCTTGACGTTGGCAATTAAATCGATATTTGGTTCATTCCCCATCAGTTTAAAAACTCATCCCTCTACGAACGTTGCCGAGCAAAAAGTTTGTTATACATTTTATAAAACTGTTTTGAGCTAGTGGGTACTAATCAAATAAAATTTTGGCCAATGTATGGCAAGTGCAATTTTTATTTAAATTTAGTACTAGGAAGTTTGGGTATAGGAAGTGGTGTCAAAAATAGGAAGAAGGAGATATAAATAACCGGTACAAACTACACTGGAACCTCATCTATATCCGCGGTCGGGAAACGTAAACATTCACTTACATCCGCTCAAGAGAGGTCCCCACTTTTATGCCGTTAGCGGAGAGGAAAGGCCGTACTACGCGCTGATTGGCTCATGAGAATACGTGCACTATCGGGTGGTGGATGCCGAGCGGATATAAATGAGCGCTATAGTGCGGATATGAATGAGGGTGGATATGAGTGAGCGCGGAGATAAGCGAGGTTCCAGTGTACTACTGGCAGATAAATTTCAGGTTTTACATATTTGCTTTAAAGCTTCTAAAAACAATAAAAACTGTCACTAACTCTGAAGGGCATAAGCAGCCTCGAAAAATGACAGAAGAAATTGACAAACGACTAGCTACTAGCAAATTAAAATTATAAAGTAACAAAAAGTGGAACTTTGCACACTGTATAATAAGAAACGTCTAATCTCCGCTAAATAACATCTATCAAATAGGCCATCAAAGAAGTCAGGCGTATTTGCAACAAATAGCCTGTGTTGATTTTTTAAACGATCAAAATTCTTCTCATTCAGTTATGTCGCCAAGTAATTTATTAATTGAGTGTTTCAGTTTCGTTCTAAAAGAAAATTCATCTATCTTGATCATTTATTTGCAAATCAAACTATGCCTTTTATACTTCATGTGATATAAATTATAAAAATGATGTTGCCCATAAAACCTGAGGAAATTAATCTTTTTTGAGATGATAGATATATTGATGGAATATAAATTGTTTATGGTAACATAGCAGAACCAGACATTCATTAGAAGAAGCTTATAATGTCAGAGTGGTAGGATTTTTCATACTTTTCCTCTAAAATAGTGAGCAGCAAATTTTAATATGTTAACGACAATTGGACGAATCGAGAAACATCTAGACATAGTTAATCATGAAGCAGTTGTGTACCATGAAAACAATGCAAAATCACACACGATATTGATCATTTAAAGTTGACGCTGTAAGAGTTCAGTCAACATTATATGTATGTGTCGAGAAGCTGCAGGAGGTTTATCGTTCTTCGGGAGTAACATATACTTAACTTTTACGATTGTTTTTATTGTGTTACAAATTTTGTAATTTTAGTTTAATAATGTCGCAATTACGACTGTTGGAAAAACCTACCATCAATTTACAAGAAAAGACAAACATTGTATAGTGGATTATGAAGTTTATTTCTAAACCATGAAAACAATGCAAAATAGCGGGAAATGTCTTCAAATTTCTTCAATTATAAACATTATATTTTTTCTCCAAACTCGAGGTTAATCGTTCTTCGTAACATATTAATTTATACGACTTCTCTAAATTTTTTGTAACATAGAAATAATGTCGCAATTAGTGTTGCTAAAATTCATCAATTTACAAGAAAAGACAAACATTTTAATAGATTATATTTATAAATAAACGGTTTACAATTAATAGCGGGAAATATCTTCAGGATGTTTGAATTATAGAAAAGAAGCAAGATGGCTTAAGGTCGAAATTTTTGATTTTCCGAATATTAAATTTTTGTAAGAAGAAATACTTTATTTATTTAATTAATTCTTCTCAATTTGAATTATCATATATTTCAATAGAGTTAGATTTAGATTTCATTGACGATGATATTGTACTGAGATCTATGGATTTATTGTACCTCCTTGCATAAGCTCTAAGCTTCTGGGATTTTCCCGCTCTTAGAGCTCTCCATCCAGTCTAAGTGCTTTAATAAACTGCAATAACTGTGATGGTTTCAGAAAAGGTCTTCCTTCTTCGTCTATGACGTCATTGCTGAGATAATTGGCTCGGTTTTCCGTAATAGCGGTGCAGTGCAGTGGAACACCTAACATCGTGTTCCAGATTTTCATCTTCCACCCCGCAGAAGCTGTAGTCGCTATTCTATTTCAGACCTATCATTGTCATGTGTTCCCCAAGGTAACAACGTCCTGTAAGAAAACCTGTGAGGATATGTTTTCTGTTTCTCCTTAGTTCAAGCAAAGTCTTTGTTGTATGCTTGTTGTAGTTTCCAAGGAATATCTCAAACCAGAGGGATTCTCCAAGAGGAATACTCTAAGTCTCCCTTATCATCTTTGGGTTCTTTTTGTAGGTACTCATCCCTATACAGCAAAACTTCTGCGGTCCCACAAGCAAAGTTGTGGCGGCCTTCCTTGCAAACTTAGCTTCCTCATTGCCGCTGAATTGTAATTGCGATTGTTTAGTGTTGCTAATATTCTATTCCCTTAATCTTTCCTTCCCTTTATCATTATACTCCACACATTTTCAATAGGGTTTGAACCAAGACTTTGCGAAGACCACTCCAAACAAATGATGTTATTTTCTTCTTTCAAAGTCATGCACAATCGAGTCCCATATTCTGGATCGTTGTCGTTCCTTTTCCAAATCAAGTATGTATCTATGGAATTTAACAATCCATTTTCATTCAAATTTCTACTACAGTTGATCAAACGTCCAAAGCTCATTCAATTAAGACCCCCAAACATGGATCTTTGCTAGGTCGTTACTGGTTCGGACGATAAATCTTTAATTTTTGTTGGTCTATGCGCGCCTCACGGTAGAATATATTCAAGAAAGTGATTCATGTGTGAACACCACGTTGCCCCAATTCCTCTTTAAATTTTCGCGTACCCGATGTAATCATGTAGCGCAGTGTTTTTCTAAAAGCAACAGTTTTCTTTGTGTGCCCAGAATTTTGATACATTTTCCACAAACTCCTTTACTTGTGGTATTCAGTGGCACTTCTTTCAAAATGTTTCATAGTAGCTTCTCTTTCATTGGTCTTGCGAGTTTTACCACGATTTGGCAAGTCATCGACATAATTTTCATCTTTGAATTGCCGGCACCATTTCTTTGTGAATGACTCGCCTTCTTTATTATATTTTGCAGCATAGTCACTTAAGAATACTTCTTCAGATAGTTTATAAAACGCGGTGTTCATAGTTTAGCCGTTAAACCAGTAAACTCAGCAGTAATATAGAGACACACAATGTTAGAGAATTTTTCTTGGTTTATTTATTCAAAATTCTCTCACAAAGATTATCTTGTACATATCTTGACTTGTATTTCTTCGAGAATCAAATAGAATAAAAAATGAATAAAATACGTATTGACATATTTACATTTATTTATTCATTTTTAATAAAGGCTTCACAGTTCTAGACTCTTCGTATGTATGTATATAAAAAATCAAATAACACATCCTATTATAATGGTTTTCTAACGTTTATTTGTGTTTAGATCAAAGAAACGGAAATAATAATCTAATCTTTGGTATTGACATTTCGAGAAATTCACAACGATTTTTAAGGTAACCATTCAAGGTAGAGTTCATAACCATTCCTATCATTAAGCAAATATTGTACCAAACACCAAACTAAACACCTATAGATATCCACACATTTTTATGAATTAATATTATAATATTGATACAACAAAAACGTATTAGTGCTTCCAACTAAGGTTAACGACCTGTCTTGTTGTTAATATATAGTTAGATATCGTAGTTGAAAATAAATATTACAGAATAAACAGTATCTGTCTACATCTACAAAGATATGTATACCATTAATAAAGGTTACCGATACATTTATGTGTCGATGGCTGCAGTTCAAGGAAATCGGCTGATTATTCTAACATAACAATTATTTCGATAGACTCAGTCCAATTTAAAACTTCTAGAACTCTGTTTGTATTTAGTATTTTGTGTTTTTATTTCCAAAATATATTCATTATCCGCTTCTATGACCTACTTGTATTCTTACATATCACCTTCGGCAAACATAGGAGGAGGATTTATCATTTATCATTATGTCTGGATATAATTTTTGCTGTTGTCGCAAACATGTTAATTCAGCAGTGACAATTTTTGGATTAGCCCATATCGGTTCTAGAACCTCTCTAGATATTAATATTGGCGGTTTAGTGCTATGACCGATTAATTTCTGATTCGGATGTTCGTAAAGATTAGGGGTGTTAGTTGAATATCATTATCGACTTTCGTACATTTAGGTAATACAGTTTTTACGTTTTAAACGCCACATTGATCTAGTTCGTTAATTCGTGTAAAACTTAGCAACGATATCCTATGCTCAAAATTCGATTTCCACAAATTTTTCTGAATTCTGATGCAGAAGTTGAAACACCATGCTGTGCAAATCATTTTATGAAAAGTTAATCAACTAACGCAAAAATTTACGTTGGTGATAGGGGAACCTCTCTCAAATGTATTAGTTATATATCATTTCTTCTCTAAGCACTTTGAAGAACATGTACTTTTGGACATTTATTTTAAAAATGGCTTTGGAATTTTTTAGATAAATATTGATAAAAGCTACAAAATTAATTCTCATACTGTGTAGTGATGTGACCTCAATTATACATAAATCCGTAAGAAAATAGAAATAAGGTACGGTAATGCGATGTCAATGCTATGGCATTTCCTTTCCATGTCCTCTGCCATTACTATTTCTTGTATATGCTTTTGGACATGACATTATAAATTAAACAGAGAAATGATGGTGAAGGTGTGCACGAGACCTTCTTAACCAGAGACACATGGTTTGAGCTTGCATTTCTAACTAGTTCAGTCACAAGTAGAGAAGTACTGTTTGGAATTGAGTCGAATATAGGAGCAAAGCTGGAGCTTGCATTCGAACTGGAGCCAGTTAGAGAAACAGGATTGATGGCGTACCTAAAACTTCTATCATAGGTTCTGGTCTGTCTGTCACGTAAGATTCAAAAAATCTGGCTCCGTAAATGTATTAAAATTTATCACCGATACAGCTTCATCACTTGCAAGTCCTTCATAATATTATTAGGCATAAATTATTGTAAATATGCCTTACAAGCAATCTCTATAAGCCTATATATTATGAGGTTGTCATAAGTGCAAAGTATCCAATCTTCTACAACTTTGTTTATAACAAGTGCAGCCCCCCGATCTAAACCCTGCATTTGGCGTAAGATATGTGGATGTCAAAAACACTGTAACAGCATCTTTGGCTTTGTCAATGGTAGGAATAGAGATGTAGGGGAAAGGTCACAGTGTTACACAAAAACTATATCAACTGATCATTTCATTATTTATGAAACTAAACTAATGGTTCCATTTGGTACATGTTCCTTGTTGATTAGCATTATATTCCACGAGGGTTTGCTGCTTCAGATAATCAGTTCGTGGTACCGAATGTAACACTACTCCGTGTAACACTGTATCCTCCATTCCAGTACGTTTCATGGTTGTCAACAGTATCAGAAGTTTTTCTTTTGAGAGTTAGGTACAGAATTATATGAATTGGATTAAAGTACTCTCTGTTGACCATTTAGCTGGAATTGCTGCTCCTATACTACCATTTGGTTCTCCTTTCAACCTATAATAGTAGGGAATACAACTAATGAAGGTATCGACTAACAAATCGCATTTACGAGTACTAGCATTGTCACCACTAAATCTTGTTGTCCAAACCAAGCCGATGGCTTCAGGCTTTTCTAAATTGTACTAACCATTCTCCGCTTACTACTCATTTAGTTTAAATTGGAGGATTGAAGATACATACTCTTTACGATATCCAGGAGAGAGAAATAAGGAATCGCATGCTTAACAATATGTACATGCGACCGAGAATAGGAGAATATATGAAATTGTCGTAGTTACTTGGATTTTACTTTTAAAAGAAATTTTATTTAATCACTTCTTGTATTAACCAAGCAAAATCAATTGCTCGATAAACAGGGTTGTTATTTTCATTCTTGAACTCATGTAACACCACAGTACCTATTATTATTATTATCTGAGCTTCTAGAACTTACAATAGCCAAAAGATTTTCTTGTATTGGTAAAATTGATTACATCCAAAATATCTTTTGGAACAGTCCTATTCTTTTCACTATTTTATTGAACCTCGTATTGTTGTCAAAGTTAGATCTTTACAGTTTCTCATTAGAAGAAAATTTACAATCTATTTTTGCATTTAGTAAAGAGCTGATAATCAGAAAGATATCGAGTTGTTTTGTTCTTTAATTAACGATATCTTTCCACGGAGGCATCTTTATTTACATGTAGAGGCATTGCCCTGTCGAAACCTGCTATCTGCTTCTTTTCTCATAAAGTGACCAGTACAATGGAATAATATTCTGAGATTCTTTACATCTTCAATTGGAAATTTACATTACTTGAAGCATCAAATGAATTACAGTTTTAATTAATTCTGTTAGACTAACTAGACTAAGCTACTACTAGAAAAATATTATTTCTATATACATATTTTCTGCTTTCGTAGCTACTAACAATAGCGAAAAAAACAACAACGTTAAGAATCACTAAAGATATTTTAGGAAAATATAAAAACGATTACACTAATCTGAATGCATCTGTAGATAAAATTGCTGCTCTCGGCCCTTTTACGGATTGTAGCTAGCAATGACAACGCAGCGTGATAGAGGCAATCTACTGTCCATTAACAATCAATGACCGAACATGTAATGTTCACATTTAGTACTCGTATACAATATGGTCAATATATAAAATTAGAAGTTAATATCTACGACCCTAGGTGTACATCCTTGAAACGATAATGAAATATACAGTTATTAAATTATATAGGTATGAAATTAATACGTTACGTACAGTCTAAAATAATAATTGAAATCATGTGTGTCATTCTCGCGAAGAAATACCTTCGCGTAATAAACTCGTTCGGATGTTCAACACAAACATGTATTATACTATCAATAAACACGTGTAATTGTTTAATTACATTTTTGCTTTGTTTTTAGCGGTATACCCATATGTCAAGTAGAAAAAGAACAAGAATGTAGAAACCACGATACACGTAAGTAACATTGTTGAAGTTGTTCTGGCGGTGTAATTGACTTATAAATGTGGCTTTGTCCTTGCTGTAATAAAATTGTAAAAATAGAAGTGCAGTTACCATAGAGAGATGAAACTTATTTGTATAGTAAGTACACGGCAACATATATACATGTCTTTTAGTACACCAAATAAGAACGTCCAGTTTTAATAGCATTGTTCGTATAAGCATTCCAAAGAGCTATTTTAGGTACTATTTTGGATATCCAGAACGTAATACGAGGCCAATGTGTTAAGAAAATACCAGAAAAGTAGAATTTAACATGGTCATTTACTTTTTATGAAAATGAACAAGAAACACGTTCAACGTGGTTAACTAGATGACCACACATTCATCTAAAATAAAGTTAAAAATCATACCTCCAAAACGGACTGTAAGTCACGCAAAAGTTTGATCGTATTATAAACTTCATTTCTTGGTAGAGTCTCTCCCCATGCTTGTCATTGTCATACAACCGCTTGCTATCAGATTGGTTTTGGAAAAGTATGGGATGGGAGTATACAAACGTACAATCAGTCACATTTCCAGCTCTGCCTCTGAAAAAATTTTCCATAACCAAGTATCCCAGTTCACTTTATCCATTCCATTTATAATGACATTCCTAGTTTGTTTGAAGAGCTTAAACAACTTTACAATACAAAAGAGTGACTTATTGTTAGTTATTTAATGACAGTAGCAAAAATAGTTGGAAACCAACCCTTTTGTACAGGGGAAACCATAAACCATTCATCCAGGCAGTAGTCCTAAAATGAATCAGGTATGTAGAACACAAGATAGATAGACAAAAAATTGTTGTTTCTTATGTACATATATGGGGCGGCCATGCTCGAGAATGTCGTTATAAGGGAAAACAATCGCAGGAAAGGAAAACTTCACAGTAAGCAAATGCCACATGAAATATGCCTGTTATAAAACGCTAAAATAGAGTTTTTTTAGGCCTGCACATTAAGCTCGGAAAAGTGTTCCAAAAGGAGGGCGAAATGTTCTCTTGTTCGAGACCTTCATTTAAAAATCTTTCTTTTGCGGAAATTAAAGAAGAAGTTTTTGATAGTCCACAAATAAATGAATATTTTTCATCAGATGATGCTTCAGAAAAGTCGGAAAATGTTGAATACCTTTTGAAAGTATGCAGCCAGCAAAATGTAACTTGGAGCTTTTGTGAAGTCTCTGTGAGCTTCCTCAGGCTCCCTAGCTCAAATCTTTCACATAGCAATCTCTATTATGTGTGCACATGTGTTTTAGCAAAAGGAAGAAAACATAATGAATTTCTTGATTCTCTTCTTATCTTCTTATCTATTATTACGTCTTGTTTTATTGTTATTAATTTATTTTCTTGTAGGTAGAATTTTAAAATTGTGCAAACTTTACACCCCACAAACTCTGCTTATAATTCAGAAACTAAATAAAAGTGACACTGATGGAAATGTTGGTTTAACAGAATGAACGAATCGTCAACGTTGCGGATAGTGAAGTGATGTCATTTTGAAATGAATGGTTGAGGTTTACTGTCAAAGATTGGAAGAACTTAATATTTGGGCCAATATTACTGGAAGAACACTGATAGGTTCGTTCTTCAGAGACGATAATTTGAAGACTAAAATTTTTCCGTGCACCTCCCGACTAAGAAAAAGTCATCTATTCATTTTATAGAAGATTACACTCTCACTATCAACTCGAACAAAACATCCTATACCTCTTTTTTCCTAAAATGCTTTTAATAGTCTTTCCAAAAGTGTATTACATGATAAGGGTTACTAATTAAAAATTTTGAATTGGTGAGGCGGAATCTTCACCAAAGTGGTGCACAAGCACTTAGAAGTTTCTTTTGAAGCAATTGCAAAGTGTTCTTCTTCTATCTGTATCTATAGTCTAAGGATATCTAACCGTTTCCTAATTCCGTGTCTAATTTAAACAATTACGGGTGTCACAGCGCTCTATTACGCTATTCATGTTCTGTCATATCTCGTTTAAGGATGGTACCAGGATAGGCCAAAGTGTCCACTCTTTTTTGTGGTAAATGTAGATGCAGGGCTTCCTAAGCTAGTCAAACTTCTCTGTGGTAGGAAGAGATTATCTTTGTAAGCGTGTAAGAGATTTAATGCAAAAGCATCTAAAGCGTCATTCTCTAGAAACAAACATGCTGACGGCCATAAGGAGACGGAGGCAGGAATATACCAGTACTTCGACAAATCAACAACTGAAACAAATTCCAGGGCAACAAAAAATTTGCAATAGGGGCTTCTTTTGCAAAAAAGAATTGAAAACAAGATTTTACCATGAAAAGATGATATGTTTTTGTTTGTTGGTTGGTTTTCAACAAACTCACAACGAAAGAGTGCAACACTATAAAAAACCGCTGCAGATTTTATTATCTAGTCAACATTTTCTTTTGTTTCATAATCAAGTTTTAGGTTTTGTAATATTTCTAACGGAAATCTCTTGTTGTTATTATATATAAATAACTGTTAGCTAGTATAATTTTTTACAAGAGTCGCTCAAACTTGTCGCCATATGTCATGTAATACAAAAGGACACCACTTCTATAGGATTAACAATAGGAGGCAGTATAGAAAAAATAAACGACATTGAATCATCACCATCATCTCCCTTTTGGATAGAAGATCATAAAACTGAACAATTTTTCAATTTCCTATATCAATGGATTCCAAATTGGTTTTGAGGCGTTTCTATGCATGTTTACAAAATCAGATACTGTACTCATTTTGCACTAATCATTCATATCCGAATGGTCATGAAGAATTCGACGAATAATTGCTTCACAAATGTTAGACATCGCTGCGAATTTCGTCATTATCAACCAGGAATCTGTTGAGGCAGGTATGTAGTGAATCAGTTTATAATATCAGTGGCTATAACGGGTTCCTTCCACTACTTTTGTAAAATAATAAATATTTTATTAAAATTTCATATAAGAAAGCAATGCAAATATATTTGGCTCCGGCAAAAGTTTATAAAACTAAAACAATGTTTCAGGAATGTATAGAGAAAATTTATTAAGTATCGAATAAGTAAGTGAAAGTACAAAGTAATAACTTTTTCAATATGTTATGCGTAAATGTTGTTAGAAGCGTTACCTAAAATAATTGCCTTACACTGCTACTAATAGCCAGAAACACATGATCTTTACCGTAACTATTAATATTACAAAAGTTATCTACCACATTAATTTTATGGCGCAATCATAATCTTAATCGATTGTTAAATGTTAAGAGACACTTTTCAAATAGTTTAGCAACAATGTAATTGTCATACGCTGTGTACATTTAACTGTAAACGCAGGTGATAATTATGTTGTAAAACATAGACAACTGATTAAAGTGACAGCTGAAAGGTTGTCAATTTTTTCGAGTATTTAATTGAATGGTCCGACCATTTCGAATCGATTTTACGATGACATACTGTTAAATTATACGCCTAATGCAGCGACAAATAAATATTAGCTATCCCATACAGTAACATATAGAAAATTACTGAAATAATAAGAGATAAACGCAGTATTAAATCGAAGAAGTATGTTTTTACAAGAAGAAATACCATCTTTGTAATTGAAACGTGATATAATCTGTAGAAGCTGTAGTTCAATTTAATTGTGTAATTGTTACTAAAACATTTTGTATACATAGTAATAAAATAATATTAATAGTTCTATCTGTCGCTTTAACGGTTAAACTCCATGCGAAAAACTAAAAACTGAAACTTCATTCTTCAAGTATATTGCCACGACATTTAATAATTCATTAACAGACTGCAAAAGTTATTACTATTAGTAAGACCAGATTTATTCTAGTTAAGTTGGGAACTATTCTATTGTTTTATGTCGTCTGAGATAGGGTGAAATCTTTTATCAACGGTTTTAATATAGACTTATCGCAATAAGCCTTAAATGATACTTTGCAATACTAGACCAACGCTCCACAACTACAGGACAAGAGAGAATGCTACCACAGTGTCGTATAAAAATCAGAAAGATGCACTAAATTCAAGTATGGTTTGAAAGAATTGCAGACTCAAAAGTTGGCTGACCATTTTACCATAGCAAACGAAATAACTGTATCTGAAACTTGGAACAACAGTAGCGTAGGGTTTAAGGAATGCTTGAAAGGATTTTTAATGGGGAACTATTAATTATCAACTCTAGAAACAAGTAGTCTCTTGCGGTACTTCTTTTAATAAGACTAACACAATGAATTTTGAATAATGTAAAAAATGTCTATAAGAAACGCCAATTTGAACCAGAAGCAATTTACAATGTGAATGAATCAGGTTTAACATTTGTTCACCAGACACAAACAGTCATCGTGAAAAGGCGTGATAAACAGGTTGACCAAGCCAGTTCTCGATTTTGTTTTGCTGTCACCGCAATAGGATGTGCTGCTTCTCAACCGAGTACAGCTTAAAATAGTGATGAGTCTGTTAACAGGACACGGCTGTCTAAGGAAATACCTACACAGAATTGGCAGCTTTAAAGATGAGCCTACTTGTAGTCTATGCAATGAGGAGGAGGACACAGCCTACCACATTATCTTTGAATCCGTTGCATTCGAACGACGAAGACTACCATTACTGAGAGCAAGAAACACACTAACAGAACTGTCGGAAAAGGATTTACCACACAGTCTACTAAACATATTTAAAGATACTAACTTGTTTATGTAAAAAAATTCACTAGGCACGGAATAATACAATAGGTCATAGGCCGCAGTGTTAAGGGGATAATAGAAAACCTGACTGCTCAGTGATAAATGAAATATAATTTACCCATTTTCGTATTGCCTCAAGTAAATTTCAAACCGTTGCACAACGCTCCGGTGAGCTCTGGCAATGCTGCTTATTCATCACGGTGCAGACTGCTAGTAACTTTCAGTTTTATCTGAAACATTTTCTTAACTTTTCCAAGCCATCATAGATAATTTAGTTAAATTTGTTAGAAGTAAGACAACTGTCATTCACTACATTAGTTCCTTCGCAACCGTAAATTCATGAGGCTTTCTAAGATTAACGTTTTATATTTCCTGAAAATGAAGATATAGCAACAGCACCCAAAGAAGATTTATTCCCGAAGTTATCTGTGTGTACACTCCAGAAGAGAAAGTACTAAATGCGGTTTTAATAGACCCTTCCATGTTTTACTTGAGCCTTGAGCATTCGTTCCAGATGATTAAATGTTTGAGTAGTAACTGTGAGTGAATAAATGTATATAAAGATATTACTTGAAAATAGAGTATTTCTAATAAAGTTGTATTTCAAAATGTAGGTAAGTTTTAATGACAACTTTCAAAAAGAGTGCCCGTCTCCCCCCTAAATAAAATTATCAATAAGCAGAAAAGATTATAACGTACTCTGAAGAATATTTTTCCATTCACAACATTACAAAAAATAATGGAAGAAATAGGTACCATAAAATCGTAAGGTAAGAATCCAAAAATATATTACCTGAAAAGTTTCCTTGATTAACAAAACTCAGGAAATTAGAAATATCTCCACTTATTTGAATTAATGTCGTGTTAAGTGAAAACGTAGAAACGTTAGTTGCGGTTATTCGATAGCCAGATAACTTTGTTATAAATATACTGCAGATTTCGTCCGGTCATGATGTAAAAAACAAGATCTGTATCAGGTACAATACATTAAAAAACAAACATAGAATGATACATCTCATAAGTTGAAAGCAACAGCCTGGATACTTAAATTGGGTGGTTCGGAAAATCATTTAGTTTTGTGTGATGAAAATGAAAGACGATTTTCTTATACTGTATTTTTCATTCATAAAACTTATGATCTTGCTGACTTCTTTGATGCCCTCATTTGAAGGAAAACTTTTGCTGTCTAAAAAATTTTGTAGAGACCAACAACAAGTAATAGTCCAAAGGTCCCAAATCTGGAGAATATAGTGACTGGGATAGTACACCGCATCCGAGTTGTAGAAACTTTTAGTGAGTTACCAAACTTGAGGTCTACCATTATCTTAGTGGAACACTATACCTTGATCAATACTATTTCCTTGTTTTTCTATTGGAGTAAATCATCCAACCTTTCCAGTTGACGTCAGAATTGACCGTGATATTGTCCGGTAGAAGTTAAAAAAAAAACGATTTCTTTGAAAGCGCACGAAACAAACAGTATTACCTTTCGTTGATGAACATCAGTTTTCGAAGCCAGTACGTCTTTTTTACTCCATGATATCTTCCGTTTCACATTGTTGTGGGTGTACTGTTTTTCATCCCCAGTGGTGAGTCGCTTCAAAAAAGATCATTTTCTTGACGTTTAAGAAACAAATCATAGACAGCAATGCCACGGGGTAAATGTCTTGCAATAAGAACATGTTCAACACATATGGCCAGTTTTAAAATTAAACGAAAAGGTTTCACGTGGTCAAATTTAATCTCTCAACGATCCCACGGGTTGTTATTTGACAAGATTATCTAATTGTCTCTTTAATTTGAAGAAGCGTTATTATTCTTTTTGTTCGCATGAGTGTGTAATCGATGATTTCCATTAGAAAAATAGTTAGAATCTTTGCCGGTTCAACACGATTCAAATATGAATAGCATATTGTATTTAAGGAAATTATAATACATGTCGAGTAATGGATTATTAAGTTGATTGCCTGAAAAGGTCATAAAACCATTAAAAACCATCGGCTAAAAGACAGACAGAAAGATATTTAACAACTTCAATCTCTTTTCAAGAGCCCGAGAGGATATCCATACATTGGATTGTTACACAACCAAACTTAAAAACATTCCTCCACTACTATCACGGTGCAGCTGTTCTCCTAGAATTTATGGCAAAAACTAATAAAATCTGGATAAACCGTTTCACTTTAATAGCAAGAAAGTATCACCGCAGCAACATCTTTCAGCGCCAACACCAAAGTTCAGGTCCAAAGTTCTAGACTATCATATAAAGCAATAGTAACTAAATGTATAGGATCCACACAACAAATTTGAATACTTCACAACATACGATTTACCATTGAAAATGTATATCACAAGAACGCATTTTTGATGTACACTACGAATGACTCATATGAAATGCAAAACCTTTCAGAAGAATCCAATAAGAAAAGTGCCGAAAAAAGAAATTACAAAACATAACACGATATGTTACCAGTTCTGTAGAAACAGATTCCCTGAACCATAACTACCATTCATACAGAAAGTATTCTTTAGGCCCGGCATTGTGCTTGTAGGAGACAAACAGCAGTATTATGAGTTAAAAAGTCACCCTGAGTACTTCTTAAAGTTTTTTGTTAATTTCCTTCAAAATTATTTTAATTAATACAAAATTATCTTGTATAAAAGAATACAAATGTATATATATACAAATTTTATTTAAAAATTAATACAAAATAATAATTTCGGTAACTAAAAGAAATAATCTTTACTAGCAGTAACAAACAGAACTTGTATCACCTTAATTAAACATAATTAAGTCTCTAAAATTCAATCTTATATGATTCCAACATCCAGGCGAAATTGGAATGTAATTATTCATATCACCTTGTATACATTGAAATGGTTAGGTATATTACGTCTTTTCCAGCTTCAAAAATATCTAAGCTATTAGATATGCATAGCATATATAACGCGTACAACCTGTAAACATAATACAATCTCATATATTATTTCATCAATGCTACTCACAAATAGAATAAATATACCTACTACTTAAAAGTTAATAATCACGACCCCATCAACATCAATAATAATAACAATAACTACACAACACGTAAGTGTCAAATTATTTAATCTCCGGCCATCATCTTGGCAATACAACCGCTTTTAAAATGACTGCCTGAGCATCGAAAAACACCTACCGGCCGTATAGACCACACACACTCACTGGGGGCACGCGCCAACCTCGGCCATCTGAAATGAACGCGACGTTCGGCCGTCTTCGACAACTTCGTGTGTGTTCAGATGCGCACAAATGTCGAAAAGACCACACATTGCGTGGCACGCGCAGCTTACTTTCCGAACACTACCGATCGTTGCGTTCGTACGTGATCGGGCGTGCAGGTTTTACCTGATGTTAACACGTGCTGTGTGTGATACACAGCGGCGGGACCTGGAGCACATAAGCGCGCACTAATAAGGTTCCAATTTGTCAATTATTGGGAAATGAAGAGGACCACCCGTGCACTTGCTCAACAACCACCGCGTCGTATAAAACGAGATGTACGCTGACGTGTGTCAGATTTTACGTAATGCCTATTTGCCTGTTTATATCCTGTATTATCTCTAACCCTAACGTATAATAATATAAACTGTAAAATGTATATATGATAGAATTTTATGATTCTTATCTGAGGTTATGACGGTAATCTTGCTAATTGGTGTTTTGTTTCTCTTTGTTGAAGAGTTGCGGTTTCAAGTCTCATTAATTTTGATGTAGGTATTACGCTAATAACTTTACAACTTTGCGTATTATAAATAAGAGAGCTTAACTTTGTAAAATGTATACAGTTTTGGTTTAGAGTAAACAGATCAATTTATGTATCTAGTATACGATGAATGCATATTTGTAAAAAGCTAAATATGGATATTTGTAATTATGGTCTTAGAAATTAGTTGCTCATTCGACACGCTAGGGGCCGCAGTATTGAGGAAAGTTGAAAAGCAACAAAAGTCAAAACATTGTCTTTATGTACAGACATGCATACGAATTTGCATACATTTTGTAACATTTATGAACAGAACAGTAACTACTGAATCTAATTCTCTTAGAAGAAGAAGATCCTAAAAAGAATCTAGCAGATCTTATAGATGGTGGGTAGCTCGACTGTATGGAAAGGTTAGTATAGATAGTAGTGATCGCTTACTGAAGCAGGAAGCAAGGTTAGTTGTTTCATTGGCGTTTTCTTTCTTTCCTTAAGCAGTTCTCTATAGCATTGCTTCTTTATTCAACTACATACTTTAGAACATCGGTTAAAATTAGCACCTACTTTTCTCCAGTAGTCAACTGCGTCTTAGCGATTCCTGATGTGAACTCTTTAATTGTATCTAATATCGTGGGAATACGCAATATCTTCCATATGTACTTGACCATTTCCAGAAGATTATTATCACTTAATACCTAATCGTGGAACTTCAGGTTGTATTTCCAGTTCGAATTGTGTGGTCATTTCCAGAACATCTACCTATCTTGTGCTTTCCAAAAGGCTTTTAATTTATTTTACTTAAGATCTTCATCGGTGTCTAATGCCGCTATGATGTTTGGTAGACGATATACAACTTTAATTTTTGAGAAGGCTTCAGTTCTTAGCCTTAGGTGAGCATTATCCAAAACTAATAAGATTTTAAACCGAATGAGACATTGATTGCAGTAATCTCCAACTTCAGATATGAAATGATCAGTAAACCTTGGTGCAAAGTAGTCAGCAATCATGCAAGCCTTCCGGTTGGCTACAACAACCTAAAAGTGTGGTTGTTTAAAAGCCTATGATTTTTAAAGTAATATATAAGCATAGACTTCAGCTTGTAGTCGTCAGATGTGTTAGCTCCTAACCGGAGAGTAAGTCTATCCTTGGTCTTTTTGAAACCCGATTTTGATTTTTCTTTTTAACTATGTAAGTTCTGGATTGCATTTTTTCCAGAACTAAATACGACTAAAGCTTAAGGTAAAAGTTAAAAGTGAAAAAGTATTGCAACAAGCTCGAGTTTGTGAAAGCACTAGAAAAAGAATAAATACTTAAATAAGGAATAAATCCTTAAGGTATAAGTTTCCAAAGCTGTCTAATCCAGAAATTCGCGAAGGAATATTTATTAGTCCAGTAATTAGGCAGCTTTTCGAAGATTAAAGTTTACGTACCATAAATGATTTAAAGCTAGCAGCATGGTCTTTTTAAAATATTTACAAATGATTTCTGGGAAACCAAAAGTGTGAAAACTGCCAAGATGTCGTAGCTAATTTGTTAGAAAACTATAAAAATTTGGCGTGCCGAATGTCGCTCAAAGTTCATTTTTTGCAATCACATTTGGATTTCTTTCCTGCTAATTTAGGAAAGATGAGTGATGATCAGGGGAAAACATTCCATCAAGATCTTGCAGAAATCGAAAAGCGATATGAGGCCAGATGGGATGCCGTGATGATGGAAGATTGGTGCTGTTTTCTCACTAGAGAAAGCAACAGTCAATATAAAAGAAAGAAATAATTCTATTTGTGCAAAACTTTGATGTGTTAGCAATTTTCCTTTGTGTAAAATTAAATGTTTTTTATTCTTGATACTAATTAAACATTCTAGTATTTCTTATGTCAAGATAACTTCTGTTTGAAAAAAATGTAAATATAATAATTGTCTACTAACGGATTATGATTATAATTCTAAAACTAGACCTGATGGAACAAATTAGTTCTAATTAAACACAGTAAAAATTATACACACTATTTTAGAACAATTATTCCATAAAAATTTAAAATTGTCAGCTAGTGTTATTAGCGAATACACTGGAAATAAAAATGATTTAATAATTATGCAAAAGTTTTATGTAATTGTAACGATTATTAAAAGAATATATGTAGATAAATGTTTGATTATCATATAACCAGGAATTTCAAATGACAGATAAAATATGATTTACATATTACATCATGACTTTTCTAAATAATTACACAAAAAAATCCAGATAATTGTTGGGTATAGTAATTTGCGTATAAATAGGTACATTTAATTGTGCTAATCAGTAACTATTGTGAAAACTAAACATTATATAATGGGAAAACCAATACAATGCAAAAACCATATTTCTCATTGAACTTCTAAGTAATAATCTTGAGTAATATTGTATACATCATTAACTAACAATCTGATCCCTCAGATAAAATTATAGCAACTTCTAACGTACTTACAAGTTAAAAATCAAATTTTTCTTCTTCTTTTGTCAGTTTTATTGACCTCCGGTCGGTTGCAACCTATCCGCTTTGGATGTATAAACATGATGAATATAAGTATAGATTTAATAAGATATTACTATGCAAAAATAAGTGAAGCAAGTTCTTTATCTACTAGAATAAGATTTTATAGGTTACGACTGGTCCTCTTTTTTACAGAAAATTGGAAGTTTTGATTTACAAATTTTCTGTAAAGAACATTCGAGAAATCCATATACTTATGTATGTATGTACATATATTCAGCACTTAAATAATAGATCTTGCAAGTCGCCGACATTACCATAACTGTAGTTAGGAGTCTTTTTGATTTTGATTTTGTATAGATGAAAAAGAGCACGACAATGATTGACCCTCATTCTTATAAAACTAGTGATATAGAATCTTACACTTGAACTACGTAAAATATGTGACATATTTTAACATATTCTTTTGGTTTCATAGCTATTTGCTTGAAGCATAATCGTAGTATACCTCGTATTTTGACCTTTAAATTGGCTTAGTTTATCTTATGTCGGTCTCGTGGCCTAGTGGCTTGCACACTTGCCTCGTAGTCCGGCAGTACGGGGTTCGAACCCCGGTGCTTCCTTTCTGAGTTTGGTTTTCTGTAGTTTTCCAAATTCCACGGCAAATACGGAAAGGTTACATCTTAAGTCGGTCTACAGCCGCAGGCGTAATAATAACTCATGGCCAGCCGATGCCCCCTGTAATTGGCGCAAGCTGTTGGGGGATGCTAAGGCATGAATTATTATTATCTAGTTGAGTAATATTTTGACAATACTATCAGCTGTGTTGCTGCCTTCAATGTTACTGTTAAATCCAACTGCTATGAGCGTGTGAGACTTTTTCTTAATCGTTTCTCCTATCCAGCTGAGAGAAGCATTAACGCCAGTAGACTGTTAATTTCCAGGAATGCATTTGTGATTTTTTTTTATTTGTGGTGGGTGCTTAGTTGCAATGATTCCGTAAGCTGTATTACTTGTCTGGCTATCACCGCAACTCAATACTCAATAGTCAAAGATTTTCTGATGTTCTTCTCTTGTGCTATTTTCAATGCTTCTAAGAGAGCGACCATCTCCACATTTGTAATATTAATCTTTGGATCTAATTTATGCTCATATTAAATATTCAGCCCGTTTACTTAAATGCTAATTCCCGCCAAATTTGGAGATGAAGTTTTGAAATCATCGATACATATAGATGTGAAATCTGGCCACTTGGCTCAGAGTTGAAACCAGAGTTAATAATATGGTAGTTATAACTAAATTTCAGATATGTAGTTGTTCTTCATTGCTCCTTTATGTAAACTTGTTTTGCATGAATGGGGAATGAGCATGGGCAGCTTTTTTTCTCCGGATGGTAAATCTGGGACGAGTGACTAAAAATGCAGTTTCCATGAGGTAATGCCACGTTGTATTGTTACGCTTCATTGCAATGAGTATAAGCATATAGCCGTAGACGAGCATATTACATCTACTTTAACCTTAAAGATGCCTTTTAGATAAGCGAGTAAGTAAACATACCAGAGTAGTTAAAGTAGAAGAAAATTATTGTTCTATACACGGTAAGAAGTGTTAATGGATCTCCTTCCCATGACGGTTTACTCAAACCGCTGGTGATATGTGAACCCTATGAACACTTGGAAATTAAATGATTGATGTCTGAGTCAAATGTAATGCAAACGTTTTGCTTCTGTGTTGAAATGTATTGAAATCGGGAAATCATCGGCTTCTAACGAGTTTTTTACTTTTTCAAACATTTATTTAAGCCAGAGATGGCTTTATTTACATCAGTATCTCACAGAAAACTGACTATATCGTCTGCAAATAACAAGATTGGACAAGTTGACTAAACTGAGAACTCTAATATGTATATGTACAGTGTGATTTTAAGGACTGTGGACTCGTAATATGCAGATAAAACATCGGTATCACCACCAAAACTTTTGATTAATTACTTGGGACACGTGTTTCGAGAGCCCATCCGCTCACGTGCCCTGACTAATTAATCAAAATTTGTGGTGTTGGTGACACCGATGTTTTATCTATATAGCCGATATACACACGATCATAAATTACATATATTTCTACATGCATTTATTGAATAACCTTAGTTGAAGCGTGTATTAAGACGAATTTACTATCAAATTTTTACATTTTTGTCTGCGTGTAAACAAAAATGTGGAAATACATGTAATTTATGATCGTGTATTATGGGCATATATGTATGTGTGTATCGCATATAAGAAAGGACTGGGTATTGAGCCTTTTGACAATCGAATTGAATTAGTTCTGAACTCTTCGGCCGCAGTGTAGTGAAACGACTAATCGTCTTTATTGATCAAACAGTAGATCGTTTACTATACATACTCACATATAGAAAAGTTATTATTAGAAGGAAAAAATCTCCCAACAAGATCAGGACCCCAAACATACTGCTCACATTGTGAGAGAATGATTATTATACAGCATATCTAAGCAATTACATTCACTACCTCAGTGACCGAAGTAAAATCCCATAGAACATATTTGAGATTACCTCAAAAGAAAGATTTGACATTATCCAATAACCAACAACAAAGCACTGAAAACAGTATTTACTTTGTGTACGAGAAGTTTAATGACATTCAGTTTTATAAAGTTTATTATATTATTTCCTAGCTTGAAGTAATAATTGCTTTCTAACTTTGGTACAAAGAAATAAAAATACTGTATAATTACACAATGTTAAGATTTGATGTTCTCTGGCGTTTCGTAAGTGTACAAATACTTTCATAACTGCCTGTACATATTTATCAATTTGCTAAACCAAACACATACGGATCACTGTAATGTGTCAAGTGCCAGTAGGCAATTTAAAAAAAAATCTGCGCGATATTTATCAAATAAAATTTAATTCGAGTTTGTTGTTAAAAAACTTTCTTCTTTACGAAAATAATATCAAACTTTCAGACATGAATGAATACCAATAGCACAAATTTCACTTCGTATTTAAGCGCGACATAGTCACAAATTGAGGTAGAACTAATAAAAATAATGCACGTATCTAAACGCCACGAAGAGAATGTTTTACATCGTTAGCACTTATTACATGTTAGAATTGTGAATGATTAACGCTTGTTATTTACTAAAGAGATAATTGCCGACATCTCGTATAGAAAACTATTTACTATGTCTCTAACAGGTTTACTAGATCTTGCGTTTTATATTTCTGACGAAAATATCGACAAACGATCGATGTATTTCTCCTTATATATCATTGGAATCGATATGCATTTTAAATAACTGCCAAACAAAAGATATCGGAAAGTCGAACGTAGTAAGCAGTCTTTTGTTCTTGTGCTGGGCCAAGAGGAGTTGCGGGCGTGAGGGGTTTCGGAGGAGGGAGAAGAGTAAGAGACGGCGGACCAGCGACATTCCACTGGTCCGTGGGAAATCTTCGAACCGCCGCAGTCTCGGTAACTTGTATCGCTACCTATTCTCACTCCCGTTGTACTAAAAAGCTGACCGAAGCATTTTTGAGATTGGCGACTTATGCCGATGTGACGGCATTTACAATACCGCCAACATACTACACATATGTTAAACTTTCGTACTTGCTTGGTATGTATGTGTGTACATACGAACAGCAAGTATCACACGAGATATGTATGTATTCTTCATTTAATATTGCATTACGATGTTACGTTTTCCTTTAATTATACCTCATTTTGTCGAATTATAAGAAGAGTCGTTTTGGACAGGCAAGAAGCGAGAATGCTTCACAGATATGTATACATACATACATACATACATACGTATGTATTTAAACATAAAGATGTATGCTCAAGCTATAATACATACATACATACATTTTGGATGGTGCTTTCTATTGCTAAAATAGATTTCTTTAATCGATTACTAGGAACAAGATGTTTTTTATTGCCTATTACTAACTTTAGCGGTAACTCTGCTAACAATGCAAAAGCTGGCATACCAAAAAAACTAATTCTATACCTCTGAAATGTTTAAATCTAATAAACGAAGAGGTCTGCTCTCGCTGCCCTTAGATTTTTGTCATCCTACATTATGTATGTATGTAGTTTTACTATTAAATATAATTTCAAAAAAGCAAACTTTGACTTATTATTTTCACGTTTAAACGAGTGCACATGGAAAACTAATTTAAGTTGTACTAATGTTCAAGAAGCTGTATCACATAGTATGTATATCGAAGGCTTCTACGGTCCGAGTCTCTGTTATGAAGGCTTCCGAGTTTTGAACTCGTCATACTAGGGTAAATATACAGGGTGTGGCGCGAAGAGTTTTGATTAGAAGTTTTTGGGGATGTAGCAATAGGCGAAATGTAAAATTTTATGAGATTACACTATCGATAATACGCCACGTCCGCTTAATAATTCTATTACATTCGCCGTAAATAATGATAAGATTTAAAAAATCGTCATTTGTAAATGCTAAATTTGCCATTGCTTGCTATAAAACATGAATTTTTGAAGAAAAGTGTGAAAACATATCTAATGCATACATAGACAATTTACTATTAAGTTGTCACATTTTTGTCAGCCACGGCCTACGCTTTATTAATGTTGAAATATTAAATTTCGTTATTGTTAAGTAAAATAATAAAATAGATTTAGGTATAGAGAATGCTAGTATCAATTAAACGAGAATGAAGATAGGAATTGAAATCTGCTATAATATACAGGGTGTTGTATTTGAAATAAGTGAGTTATAATTGTTTGAAATTGTTAAAATTGAGTGGTATGTGGCAAACACCCTGTATAAAAAAAATTACATTTCAAAGGACGATGCACTTTGGTGATGTCTTACAATTCGCCATGTCAAATTTTAAGTCAGTAGCATGTTTGTTTGCAGCAATATCGTGATTTATTTGGGACTGTTTTTCTAGAAAAAATTAAAAAAATTGAAATATCTCAAAAAGTATAAATTTTTAGTAGAGGACATGGTACATGAAATTTACTCAAAATTTGATAGAGAATTGAAAAATCAAATAAAAAATACAATGTTCTATTTAAAATAAGCGAGTTGGTATGTACTTCCGGTGTACCGGAGGTAGATCATTCATGAAAATATTATATTTAAAATCAGCCTATTACTACATCCCCATTCGTATACAATACAAAAATAAAGATAGTGTAATCTTGTAAAATTTCACATTTCGCCTATTACTACATCCCCAAAAACTTTTAATCAAAACTCTTCGCGCTACACCCTGTATACAATACAAAAATAAACAAAAACAAAATAAATTGAATAATAATTGAATTGACCGACCGGATTCGCCTATGTATACTGAACCACAATCACAGGAAATTTTATAAATCCGTTTATGGGAGAGAGCATGGCGATTCTTAGACGAAGGACGGATTTGGAAGATTTTACTTAAACGTTTAAAGATGGTTTCAAAGCTTTGTTTGCGAAGAATTTTACCGATCTGATCTGATGAATGCAAGGCAGAACGATAATAGTTTATTAATAAGTAACTTCCAATATGTATGTGTGAGTTTCCTGTACACAAAGCGATCTAAATGACTACTTGTTAGACAAATAACTAAAACATCAAGAAAGGATATGAAACTGTTTGTTTCAATATTAATTTAATGTCAAGACGTTGATTATTAAAGAAATCCAAGAAAGTAGGTAGGTAAGCTATCTTTACTATGTGACCAGATAATAAAGTGTCATCCACGTTCCTTAACCAAGATTTTATTTTTAAATTCGCATATTCTAAAGTTGTGGTCTCAAATGCCTCCATGAAAATATTAGCTGCAGCCGGAGATAGACGAAAATCTATAGTAGCACTACAGGTTTGTTAATAAAATATTTCCCGAAAGGTAAAGTACGTTGAGGTGAGACATTTTTCGGCTAACTTGGCTAGGTCTGGGATTGAATGTCTTGGATTAGTAACGAAGTTTGTGACAGGCATCTTTGTAAAAAGAGATTTCAGAAATAAGTTCTACAAACTATGAGGAATTTAAGATGTGAGACGATGCATTTCCTGTACGGGTATGTATGAAGCATTTAGAGAAGCCGGGAGTGGACGAATCTATTGTGTTAACTATTTTGTTCGATATAGTATATTTTGTTTATGAATTTTTGGAAGACCGTAGAATCGACGTGTTTTGAAACCTTCGGGTATTATCAGTTTATGTACATATGTTTGGAGGAATGGCAAAGGATTTAATTAATGTAATAATTTGTCGTTCAAAGTTTGAGGTAGAATAACCCGACAAGGAAGTATAACTACCATCTTGCAAGAAATCTATATTTTAACTATGTACTCTGATTTGTCCAGGATGACAGTTGCGTTAGCTTTGCCAAGAGAAAGGACGACTATGTCTTTGTTAGCGTGAAAAGAACTTAAGGCTGTACATCTTTACGTCCTACTTTAGAGAAGTTCTGTTGAGGAGGCTTCGCGGATGAAAGACATTTGGCTGTGTCAAAACGTATAATGTCTGCAATTTCTTTAGGGAGTGTGGGAACATATGACTCTACCAAGGATATAACGTCCTTTTTTGGAATGCTTGGGAGCCACGGAGAAATTTAAATTTTTGGATAATACCAATGTTTCTGCTTCCAGCACTGGCCACAAAATTTGTTGTTAGCACGTCACAATTATTTTTTCTGAAAGGTAATCGAGATCCAGAGACATTCCCAGAATCTCAACCGTGGTGATAGTTGCCCATTCTCCAGTATTTGAAAATCCGTCTTTTCCGCTTCATTAGCCAGTGTGATCCGTTTCACTGCACTATCATCTATAGCTTGAATGTTTAGACCTAATTTGGTGGACACTTTTTCTCCCGAAGAAACCACCTACATTAGTGGCGAAACCTTGAGTTTTTGTATATTTTTTTCTACTTTTATTTTATTTTATTTTTGTTTATCTTTGTGTTGTATATATTTACACTATTATGACGCGGTCAGAACCCGATATTTTTATTGTTGCGGTTACTAGCTAGCGCACAATTTCACTGTCCTGTCGAAAACACAGCGCCATTCATCTTTTTTTATATTCCTTTCTTTGATAAAAGTCTGTTTCTTTTGCGACCACGAATTTATGTGGGTAGCTTTTTAGTTATTTAATAATTAGTTTTACCTCTTATGTGCATTTCCAGTGGCAACATGGACAAATCAGAGCGTTTTGGAATTAATTAATAAAGTCCTGAAGTATGGTATGTGCAAGTTAATAACTGAGCAGTTGGACTGCTATAAGAAACAAATTTAACGTATTCGCTGAAGAGTCATGACAAAATCATAAGCAAATCATTATTGATAACTTAAATCAGGTAATAAAAGGCCTTACAAAAAATTTAAAAAATTCCATACTCGTATGCAATGTAGAGGTACAGACCAACGCGAGTATAGTAAATAATAGACAATTTTATGCGCTCGGAGGTCACAATCAGTGCTAAGAACGAGTTTGGAACAGCTGTTTTAGAAAACAGAAGAGATACACACAATGGGACAAGTGTAATTTACAACCCATGTAACATTGTGTAACGTTTGGAAAACGTCTTAATGTCACAAAAATAAAACGTTATAATTTAAATTTCTATAAACGTTATAGTTTAACGTTTTGTAAACATTATACATACCATAACGTACCATAAACGTTACATGAGAAATATTTTATTAACGGTTAGTAGGACTGATGCGAAATTGAGAAATGCAGCTTTTCCTTTATTAAATCTGAGTTTTTACGTGCTTCTTTTCAGTTTTCACACAATTAACTCCACTAAGTTTTAACGAGTACACTTAACACTTTCTTAATTTTCTTAATTTTATTGATTTCTATTGATAAAGGAACAATAATTAAGTAACATTGGTCGTTACTAATATTACTTAATAGCCAATTAGTTACTGCATTGTTCAGATGTAGAGGCGTTTGTTAAAAAATGTTGCCCAAATTTCCGAAATGAATAAATTTGAGAACAGAGCTGTTATCAAATATCTCTGCAAGAAAAGTTTATCGCCGCAAGAAATTCCTATGAATATGGTACAAGTACTGAGCAAGTGATTTTAAACTTGGCAGAGACACCTTTGAACAAGTTGTTGGTACTAAATGACCGAAAACTGTTATTTGCAAAGAAAACATTGATCTAGTCTATAACATGATCCTAAAAGATATACGAATCACTATGAAATTTATAACTCAAACTTATGGTTTTCAGTAGATAGCGTAGAAACCATTTTACATAAAAAATTAGATCTTAAAAAGGTGGCTGCACGATCGTTACCGAAAATGTTGGCGCCAGAGCAAAAACGCATTCGATAAATCGCTTCAGAGGCGAATTTGGTGATCATTTAACGATATCCTGAACACTTCCTAGAAAAGTTCGGTACTGTGGATTAAACTTGTGTTCCCATTGTGAATCTGAATCGAAAAAGCAGAGCATGGAATGCAGGCACAAGGGTTTATCACCCTCATAAAACTTTCGTGCAACAGCATCTGCAAGGAAAATCATCGCCACAGTTTTAAGCATGTCGAATAATTTATCCTTATAGAATTATTACCACGTGGTGAGACTATAACTGAGGATTGTTATGCTGCTTTCATTTCAAAACTGTAATTCCATCAAAGAAAAAAAAGGGGAAGAGGGGCAAACGTAGACGTGGTGTACTGTTTCATCAGGATAACGATCCTGCCCACAGGAGCTGTGTTTCAATGGCCGCAATTCATAATGCAGGCTTCGAAATGTTCCAACAGTCGCCCTCCAGATTTGGCCCCTATTGACTTCCATGTATTTACCAAATTCAAAGAACGGTTTAGTGGGATTCACTTTTAGAAAGATGAGAAACTAATGATAGGCCAAGACAATATTTTTTTCTGAGAACGTTAAAGCTCTTTACCATCGTTATACCAAGTATGTCAACGTTTTAGGAGACTATGAAGAAAAAAAATTCGTCTTGCCAAGTCGTTTCGTTCTATGTTAGGGACAATAATATCTGAACTACTCTTGTATAAGCTAATTTTATAATTTATTCAAAGTAAACTAAATATAAATATCACATATCATTACAGTAGAGTCCCGATTATCCGAGCTAATGTGGACCGACGATACCTCGAATAAGCAAAAACTCGGATAATACGGATTGCCGTTTGATTGAAAACAATGTGTTCCAATTTCTATATGTGACTTATTCCTTTACAAATTGAATGAATTAATTCTAAATAAAACCACAAATACTAGACACAAAATAAATATCAATTTATTGTATAATCTTGAAATGTAATGTAACATATAGAACATAATCAATCTTCTGCAAGGACTTAACTTATTTAAAGAAATCTGTAATGGATTTTTGACTCATAAATGTTTGTCTTTTCTTGGCAGCAGTGTTTTGAAATCGTCGTAGTACCAAAATATCGCCTGGATTTATATCTTCTTGTTGTTCGAGATATAAAATAGCTGTTTTAATAGCTTTACATCCGTTGCTATGAGATATTTCTTGTAGATTTTCAGTATAGTCGTCATTTTCATTCTCAAATTCGTCTTCAATACATTTTTGGGTTGTAATAAGGCTTACAATATCGCCATCACTCGGTTCGTTGTTGTCATCATCGTTCATCCATTCTGCTGGTATATCATTTTCATTTAACGCAATTGAAACATCGAAATTGTTAGCAAGGTCGAAAAGCGATTCTTTAGTTGTATCTTGTACACTGTCAGGTTTCATTTAGTTAGTAGAAATCTTATTCCAACTTTTAGTAATTGTCGTCTCTTTAATATCAGTCTAAGCAAGCAATAAATCACGTCTTTTATATTGATTTTTCTTAAGCTTTGAGTTACGGTTTGATTATTGTCTAAGTCGAGCAAAATACGTATGCCTTAAAAGTTGTTGTCGGTAGCTACGCTTCAAATTTTCTAGTACACCCTGGTCAAGAGGTTGAATAAGAGATGTTATGAGGTAAAAAAAGTGCACGAATTTGTCCGTCAATCAGTTCACTTTCGTCCGGATAAGATGTAGCATTATATAAAATCAAGATAGCTTTATGTGGAAGATTATTATCATATTATCATCAGAAAAATATTTCACGAACCATTTTTTAAACAAGTAAGAATCCATCTTAGCAGTTTGTTGGTTTGTATATTGAACAGCCAAATTTGCAACATTAACATTCTTAAAAACTCTTGGCCGTATTTATTTTTCCACAACCAAAAGTGTAAGCTTATTGTCTTCAGACTTTTTGCAACAAACCAAAACCCTTAATCGTTCTTTGTTTTTCTTATACCCTGGAGTAGACCGTTCTTCTTTAAAAAGCAAGTGTTTTTCGTGGGATTGAATTACAAGAGTAATTCAATCCGGTTTCGTCGCAATTATACAATTGTTGGACACTTAACTGTTCATCTTCAATAAGATTTTGCAATTTTTCTTTAAAGGGTGCTATATCTTCGTTGTTAGCTAACAGTTTTTTCTCCAGAAATGCATAGTTATCGAACCTCACCTTTTCTTCCAACAATCCAACCAACCAACACTTGCTGTAAATTCTCCTGCTCCATCTTCAAGAAGATTGTAAAACTCTAAAGCTTTTGTTTTTAAAATCGGTCCTGTCAATTTGCTACCTTTCTCTCGTATTTGAGTAAACCTAATAAATAATGCTTCTGAAGTTTTTTCGTGCTCACTATGTTTCATAACCTCCTGCTTGTATTACCACTAATTGATGCACTTTGTGAAATCCACTTGTCAATATCTTTACGTTTTCTTCTTCAATCCCCCACTGTCACTTCACCAACACCCAAGTCTAAACGTTGTATTGTATAGGTATTTCTCTTCTACTGATATTACTACACATTTTTCCCACTCATATTGTAATAACAAATATACGCCACAATGTAGTAATATGTCCTTCTAAGCAGGGAACTCCCTACGTTAAACAACGTAATGTAGGAACTTTCCTACAACCGTGCCGTGACTAACGACAAGCAGTGGTACCTCGGATAATGCGGAAAATCGGATAACCGTAACTTGGATAATCGGGACTTCACTGTATTTTAATCCCATATTTTAAGGGTTTGTTGCATGCGCATAGCATATAATTTATGAAAGTTTTCACCATTTCCTCCAATAGCAAAGATATTGCTTTTGCAGGATGGTTTTTGCTTCTAACTTCTCTATCATCGTCATTATCAAAAGCTAGCCACTGAACACCAAAATCCAGTTCCATTAGATGAAAACAGTGAGTCCAAATCTTCATGGTTAGATTTGAAAACTGACCAGTTGCATAAAATTCCTATGATTGCATAAAATTTTATCAAACCAAAATCTTTTAGTCTTACAGTTTGCAATTTCTTATTTATATGAAAAGTAACTCAATTGCCATTTTGTCGATGAATTGCAGTGGAGAAGTAAACTGCTTCAGCTCATTTGCAGCACATTTATTAGATAAGTACCCAATAAAGTTGTTCATAAAAAATAAACTTTTCAATGCAGAATTTTCAATAATAAAAATTGTAATGAACAATAAATTCTGCATCTCAAAAGTGTTAAAAATACTGCAAGCAAAATGTCTGAGAAATAACAATCACTATGCTCCAACTTAGGCTATTAAAAAAAGCGTTTACAAATCTAATATTCTAATGGACTTGTTAAAATATTTTACATATACGTCCCGTAACATATGTTGTCTAGTCATCACGTCTACTATCGCAAAAAGACGACATTCGCAAGAAAAAATCTACAACTCCATGCCAACGTATATTCTTATAGTATGGGATGCATGTTACGAATAGACTATTGTATATTAATAAAGTCGTTCTTTTTTTATTAATTCAAGTAGGCGTACGGCCAGTCATTGAGTTATATGCAAATAAACAAACACAATAAAATAATTTACAATTTACATTTACATATTTACAACCGATCCTGTGAGTAAGAGATTTCAACGCCAGGTCAGACGGCAGACACGCCTCCATCTTAAATCAATACTATTAAATAAAACTCTAACGTATGTGTACTAAGTTATTTTGATGTTTACATTATTAATATATGTTGATTTTCTTTTAACGTACAACTAAATATATGCCCTTATTTCGAAATGAAAATGATCCGAATATATTTGAATTTAATATTTATATTCTATTGAAAAGTACTGGCTGAATAGCACACATATACCTATAATATCTTTAGTTAAAATGCAACTATTTATATGAATAGGATTGAATATCACATGTTGAAAATGTTGTAGTTATTAAAATATAATAATATTCTATATACATATGTTTTTGTATGGAAAAGCTGTAGCATTGTACATTCGACAACTGTAAACAGTAACATATTTTTATTCTAAACTAAATAAATTCCGAAATTTGAAAGAAAATTACTATTAGCGTTACGTTCGAGAACCTTACTGCAGTGACCCTATCTAAAAATTATTGTATAAGAAACCCACAATACCATCAAGATAAGTGGGTTATCGCAGGAAGGTAAAAAACCAAATTTACTAGACCTTAGTTTTTACTGAATAAAATAACTGAAACTGAAATCAAATTAAAGCCCTCATCAACTTTTAACGCCACTCATTTCTTAATATTTGGGAAAACTAAGATTATAATTCTAACGTGATAAAATGTACATTAATTTCTTCAAATTGATTATATTAATATGAATTATTACGGCTATAATGTAATGAATGATCAATATTAGAGAATAGACGACTGATACTACGGCAACCTATTTAACGCTACTATATTGTGTGTGATCTATATAAATCCTTTGAATTTCTCTCGAAACAATTTTTTCGATCATTATAAATTACGATAATTATATACACATATTTAGAATAATAAAAACCAATATAAAAACAATGGAAATAAAAAATAAAGCTAAATAGATCATAATTAAATTGCCATGAATTCCTTAAATGCAACCTATTTTACATGTCAATCGTTCAGAGATTGCACAATAGATGGCAAATTTATTTACAAAAATCTAATTAAGTATAATTACAAATTTAACATTTATTCGCAGTTTAATAACATATATTCTATAATACATATATTATATATATTATACATTTAATACCTAATATTACTGTAATGCCAAGAATAATTAGTAATAGATTAAGGTGCGGTTAAAATATAGTAGATTCCTCAGTCGGTAACTGAATTAAACTTTTATAGCTTTTGGCCGATTTAGAAAGAATTAATTGTATATTTTGTATTAAACATGACGATATGATTAAGCTATTTTGTTTGTAAAAATAACGTCAAAATTTATTTCAAACAACGAGTAAATAGCAATGAATTGAAATAATTTTGCATTTAGAATATAAGGAAAAAATCGTAGATGAATGCCAAATTGCGAAAATTTAAATAAAGCATTCGTTTTTGCAAAAGCTATGTCAGTAGCTACAACAAGTTATATGATTAATATCTGTCAAATTAACTTTGGCACTTGTCTGTAAGATGTCGATAATTGATTGTGCGTATTAGGTTGCCTAATTTCATAAATTTAGGAAATAAGACAAAGAAAATATTTTAGTAATCGCTGCCAAAAACAATGTTTATAAGGGTAAGTTGAAAAAAATCATAACTCAAGTTATCAAATTGTACGTTTTCTATTTAGTGCAAACAAAATCTTATGAGAAAACACAAAAAGATTAAATCCAAAATTGTTTACATAATTTTATGCAATTATGTATGATTTGAAAGTTTATTCGTTAAAAATAATTTATTTCGTTCTGCATAAATTATACATATAGTAGAAATAAATATTACAACAAACTTTTAAATGTATTATGGATGAAATAGAAAATTTGTTCATTTTTAAAAAACAAACGTTACAAATAAATTAAAGTATTTCGTTGAAAAATATTTTTTTTTGTAGGAAAATAAGACAAGTTTGATATACACTATTATGTTTATTGAAACCAGGAAATATAATTAGCGTTCAAAATACCTTACACCCGCTACACCGAAGAATTGTATTATTATATGGGTACTTGATCTTCACAATATCCGAAATCAAACCGTGATAGCACTGTATGCAGCTGCATATCTATATCTTCGAGTATATACAAGGCCCCAATGCGCACGCGTCACCTTTCTTTCCAGATTTCTTGTTTACAAAAATGGTTTTTGACAAGAATAAATATGTGAAAACGTGTGTATTTATTTTTTACCTTGGCAAAACTTCCGTATGTCGACCACTGAATTGACAATTTATATGCAGTTTAACGGAAAGTACACGTTTTACTGAGTTCAAAATGATTTTTGCGGAGAAGTCTAGGAAAAAGCGATGTAAAAAGTGCTATTTCTAAGTTATGTTTCACTGGTGTTTTGACATTTCTGCGAGGATTTTCAGCTCATCCAGTCAGAATTATGAAAGATCGAGCGGTAATTTAAAACGTCGCGTCGTTTGGGAATGAAAAAATAGTCATTTATATTTTGTAGTATCTTTTAATACTGAAAGATTTTATATCTCCTTAAGTGCAAATACATTATATAAAATAGGATTTATCTAAAGAATTAGTTTAGTTTTAAAATCGCTAATCGACATGCGCGGCGCGAAATCAAATATTTAGTCTTATCCAGTGCATGAACTACGAAAGTTCGCCATGTCCGCGTTGTTCCCAATACGTTGATAACTTGTTAAAATTGAAGCTTTTAACTTCCTCAAATCTTTCGTCCACATTTTTAATAAGAGAAACGTTCGAAGATGATACAAGTTCCAACAACCGCATGCGATATTCACATTTGATTCACATCGTCCGCGTCCAGACTGCTACCAACATTGTAACTTCAAATAATCTAGGTGCATAAAGTCACAGTCACCATGATTACCGGGCATAAGCAAAGAACATTTTCTTATAAATGAAATCGATGCATTGCAATTAATAACAATTAAGAGACATTTGACAAAATGTTAAATCTAATATTAAAAATATCTTCAAATTTAGCCAAAAAGTATGTAAATATTCATAATTTTTTTCTTAATATTAAACACATTTAATTGTGTATTGACACGTAAATAATTATTTTAAAAATAAATTTTATGCCTTAACATCAAATTTCGCTGTTTAAATTTAATAAAACACAAAAGAAGAAATGTTTTTTAGTCACTGAAATATACTTATTAATTGTAGCAAAATCAAAAATGATTATTATTTTTATATTCCTCAACGACGTTTTTTAAAATTGCCGCTATATTTCGTAATTCTGACTGGATCAACTGAAAATCCTCACAGAAATGTTGAAACAAAACCTAGAAATAGCACTTTTTAGATCGATTTTTAGGTAACTGATTTCCGCAAACAAGGGGGTTCGTATTGAACTCAGTAAAACGTCTACATTCCGTTAAAGTGCATATAAATTGCCAATTCAATGGTCCACATACGGAAGTTAAGTAATCCTCTCTCTTATGTGCCATCACTCAAGATATCAAAGAAAAATACGTTGAAAGTTTATTTTACATACATATGTGTTCGTCATTGTATGCCAGATGACATATGTATATCCAATGTATGCTATTTAAATATAAAATAATAAATAAAATTTAATTTGGCAGAGTTATTTATTTTGTTCTAATAAAAAAGTTTGTATTTATCGCGAATAAACCCGTCTGCCCGTATCCGCGTACATTTGCTTTAGTAGGTCCATTGAGAGAAAGACAATACAGAATGTTGTATTTTCCTTCCTTTGATACTTTCGGTAAATTTTAACATAGGTGAAATATAAAATTATCCATATACCTATTTAGTAGTAGAATATGCATAATACACATTTCTTGTAAAATTTAAACGAGATAATTTTTTTGCTGGAAGTACAAAACCGATCATTTCTTACAGCTTGAGAATAGTTTATATTCTACACTTACGTTATAGATCCATGTAATGAAAATGAAATACAAATATTGTAAAATAAAAGAAATAATACTTTGCTTTGTTAATTTAATTAAATTAAATGGTTTACAGTATCAAAGAAATAAAACCGTCGATTATATTGTAGATATTTATAATTAATTGCAACAAGTTTATGGTATCTACAATACGCGAAGGCCATACACATCGTACGATTACATTCTCAACATTTTCTATTACCTGATAGGTAGGTACGCAACCGTGGAAGCGGAGATGTATATTTCGAAACTGATTTTAGCTAATTTAATATATTTGTTGAGATTGATATTAGTAGAGTCCTCTATATACTGCTAGATGTTTTAAATCGGCCATTTTTTTACGTGATCATCTGTTACGAATCGTCTATGGTATTGTGCCCACCTTAATTAGAAATTTTCTATATACTCTATTGGTAGTAATGGGCCGGTTGATTAACCTGCAAATTCACTATGGATTGACGTTTTATTCTCAAGTTTCGCGCCATTTTAAGAGCATTTCTTGTTATACACCACCATATAAATTAAAATTCCTCGTTTGCACAAAATGTCAGACTTATTAAGTAAATGTGAAGAGTATTACGGTACTCGTAGCTTTTACGAAGTACTAAGCGTAAGTCCAGATGCAGGTGAAAAAGAAAGTAAGTTATGTCTTAATTGTATAATTACCACCCTTAATCATAGGATTTCAGTTAAGAAAGCTTACCACAAATTATCTCTTCTGGTTCATCCTGATAGAGTAGAAGAGGCTAAGAAAGCTGTTTCTACCGAGAAATTCAAAGTATTAGGAAAGATTTATTCAATATTACAAAATACTGAAAAGAGAAAAGTTTACGATGACAGTGGAGAATTTGATGAAGATTCATATTCAACCATTAATTGGATGGAGTATTGGAGGTCTATGTTTCCAAGAATCAGTACAAAGGATATTGAAAATTATGAGAAAGAATATATTGGTTCAGAAACAGAAATTCATGACGTAAAAAGAGCGTATATTTCAAGTAAAGGCAACATGGATGTTATTTTAGAATATGTACCATTTAGTAATTGTGATAGCGAACCGAGGATAATACAAATAGTTAAAAAGCTTGTAGATAGTGGTGAGGTTGAAGAACACGATTGCTTCTTCAATGAACCACAAAAAAAAAAGAATAAAAGGAGACGCAAGTGGGAAGCAGAAAGACGAGAAGCTGAGAAACTTAATTTAACAGGTATATTTTATAAATTTTTTGTTTTTGTATATTTCTTTTATTTTAATATTTACAGATGAAGAAATTGAAAAAACAATTCGTAAAAATCAGGAACGTAGACATCAGGAATTTTGTAGTTTTATGTCAAGTTTGGAAAAAAAGTATACAAAGCCGAAAAAACGTCAAAGCATAAAAGATACCCCTTCACCTCCGAAGAAAACTAGAAGATCTGCTAGAAATAAATAAATATTACTGTGGTAAATTGTAAAATGATACTCGTTACTTTAAAATACTTGTTTACTTTATTAATAAAAAGAAATAAATTTGTTTCATACAAAACATTGCAATTATTTTCAATCAAATATAATTTATTACAAAAAGTAATATTAACATAAGTTTTATGAATTATAATTATTCTCGATGGACTAGTACATAAAATCCGAGGCAGCCTAAAACTGAGAGCTGGAAAGAAAATATGTTGCATTAGATTTTTTAATTCTGAAATCTTATAAGAACATTCATATGTCACTGCAAAAACAAAATTACGATTTTGGGGAAATGCACGTTAAAACTGATAAAAATTGATCAAAATAAAAACGCTATTACATGTCTTAACATAAATACTCCAAGTAACTCATACCACTACTTAATTGGAAAAAGCTGGTGCATATTTATTGGCAAAGTTGCTAAATTTTGTATTTGTTATTAACCTGAAGAACAAATAAACGAGAAATGATATTCGAACTGTTTTTTACTACTGGCACCTTTATTTGATCTTACAGAGAAAAACCTAAAAAGATGTCCTCAATGCCACGATTGATCTGCTAGCCGGGGACGTAGTTTAATTTTTATATGATATTTCGGTTCTTTCAGGTTACTATCAATTTTCTTATTTTTTTCGGAAATCATATTGGGTTTTCTCACTATCAGAAAATTTTTTTTTGTGTCAATCACGTATAATATGTTGACAGAAGTTTTGTTTTAATTAATGAAAAATGAATTTTAAAATCAAACTATGCAGGCATGAAATTTCAAACTATTAAATATATTCAATTGGACCACATTTGATAGAAGGCCCTTTTCATATAATCCTTGTAATTTATACAAAGGACTCTCAAATGATGTTAAATCTATGGGAGTTAAAGGTTCAGTGGCAGAGCAGTGAATGGTCCTTTACAAGAGAACTCTTAAGTTTTTAAACACCCTGTATAATGTTACAGAGAAGAACTTCAAATGTTCTGTAAATACACCCTATCAGCTGTGTGTATGCAGGATTTCATTCGTCTCTTTTACTCCTACGTGACGTAATATCACTATAAAGTAAGATCAGTATCTGTCACTTTTTTTCTTTACTTGCGAATAACTCAGAAAAATGGTATTTAGTAGTGCTGCGAATCGTAATCGGTTTTATACCAAACCGGTTTTGTGTTAAGCGATTAACCGCCATCAAACGGAAATCGTAATCGAAAAATCGGATTTTTGAAATCGATTTTAAAATCGGTTTTGAAATCGATTTTAAAATCGGTTTCAAATCGATGATTTTTTTTGAATCCGCTCTGTATGGCTTTGCAATTATTTTATTAATATTTATAATACATTCACGATGATGTCTACATAGAGAATGTAGTGCGTTTTGTAAAAAAATACCGAAAATATAATGCTTTCATTCATTTGTGCTTGTTATGCAAAATATATTCGTTGAGATACTAAACAGCAACATCTGATATTTATCTATACCTCAGAAAGTATGTTGTGGTTAACGTGGATGAAAAAATAAATAGGGGTAATATGAATTAATGAAATTTAATAAAACAAGTAACAATCAGTATCCTAACGTATATACTATAAAAAGACAATGTAGCTGCAACTTCTTTCCGCTCGAAAAAAAATATTTATATTGCGGAATCAATGTTATTGCTAAACTGGATTTATGTTTGACGATTTGTCACCATCAAACCAGAAATTCTAATCGAAAAACTTAGTGTACCCATTTAAAAGCCAATTTCAAAATCGATTTTAAACCGGTTTTGAACCGATTTTTAAAATCGGTATAAAAAATCGATTTTAAAGACCGGTTTCGACTCAACACGATTAATCGATTTTAATGAAACCGGTTTTAGGAAAAGTCGGTTAATCGATTTGTAATATTTGGCGATTTCCGCAGCATTAGTATTTAGGTATAGGGTGTGATACATGAAATATATGTAAAATTTATCATAGAAGGTGAATTTGTAATTTATTTTATAGCTTTTAAAAAATTATATATATTTAAAGTTGATGCCCACTTCCGGTTAACAGGAAGTGATATTTATTCAAAAATATTTTTATGTGATAGTTCATATTCAACCATATCCAACTGCAAAATTTTGGTTTAAAATTCCTATCCGTTTGTATAATACTTTTAATAGGCCATTCTCACCAATCATCCTATAGTATAAGAATGCATAAGTCAGCATTTCCCCAAAATAGCTTTAGCTTGGTTTTTCCAGTAACAAGATGTAAGATGGAAATTAAATCGTAAAATAACCATATTATAATACATATACAAAAGATAGATTGAATTAATTTGAGGGATGTTTCTCGTTCTCTAATATACTTGCAAAGGTAATGTTATACAAATTGGAATATGTACTATAACATGGGCTATTTTTGGATACACTTTTCCATTTTAAAACCATACCTTAAACTTTGGATATTCATTCATTAAAATAGTGACCATGCCAACATATGGTAGGAAACCTCTTGCCCTACCGACTACATCTCTTTTTGTGAGCCACAATTGACCTGGTGCGTATAATCCTCTATCATCTACGCTATTATTATCACCTTTTGTTAAAAATTTAACTGTACCATTTTCTCTAAAACAATATAAAATTTACCTATAACTACGATGTTTATGTTCACATGTTCCTAGGTTAATAAAAAATAGTTACCGTTCATGTAGTTTTAAAACTCTATGTACAATTGGAATATCTCGCCCTTCAACTTTGAAAACCACAATTTCTCCGACTCTAACAGGTTCGTCAGGGTAGTTTGTAAGAAATAATAAGTCGCCTCGATGAAATGCTGGTTCCATACTACCCGATAGCACTACAACAATAGGACTCTCGCTACCAGTTACAACCATTAAACCTTTCCATATCATTAAAGCCGACGACACTATCATACCAAAACTTAAAACTTGATATAAGAACTAAAACATAACAGAAGTTAACATAACCTCCAACATTAATTTTATATTCTACCTGTCGTTTATTCATACGTTTAACATCATCAAATAAAGATGCTATATCCATTTTAATTAATTGTTTCTTCAAAATGTAATGTGCTAGATAAACAAATATCCACGTCAGTGTATATCGTATTAACAGTTGGCAATTGAAAGGAAAAGATATTTAACACACAAGAGGGTTTTTCGGTTTCTTGACAACTTGCAGCACACTGATAACCTAATATCCTTATATACAAACGTTCAATATTTAACAAATGAGTTTTTGTTTTTTAATATAATTTAGATAATAAAATAAATAAATACTTCAATAATATAATAGTTACTTTTGTAACAATTCTATTACTGTTTAAAATTTGAAAACGGAGCAAAAATTCTATTACTTACGAACAAACCTACATAAGGTTCGTTCGTAGCACTATCGAGTATTAGGAGTAAAAAAAAGCAACATATTTTTTAAAATATTTTATATTTGCAAAGTTTATTTTGCGTACAGCTTCTTTAGTAATTTTACTCTGTTGTTAAATACTCATTGCACCACGCTGATTGAAATTTTGTTTCATCATTTTGATATTTTAATTTATTTGACATTGTCGTGGACGATATGTCACTAGAATCGGCATATATTTTTGATAATGCGTTATTCATATCACCAGCAAATTTACTACTCATTAATTCTAAATTTGTTGTTAATTCGTGTATTTTATTATTATTCTCTTCCACCATACTATATTCCGCTGTTTTAGATGCGGGATTTAAACATTCGCCACTTTCATTGGGTTCTTTGCTAGACTCCCATTCCGAAGCCATCATTCGCAAAGGTTGCAAAAACGTCACGTTCTGCTTAACTCGCATCAATTCTAAATTGCACATATTTTCGACTTCCAGCAGACGTCTGCGATAATTGCTTATGGCTAATTGTCTTTGTAGATTTTTACTTTCAACATGAATATAATTCATAGGATCCTCGTACATAGAAAACCCCTGCAGTTCAATGTATTGGAGAGAATTCGTAGCAGACATATCATTACTTGTTGTAACAATATCTGCTTGATTTTGATTGCTTTCGGTATTACTTAACTGCTGAATCTCTTTTTCCCAGTTATCTTTTTCATTTTTCAATTGCGTTTTTAAATCCAGCATCGTTCCTCTTAACTGATTAATTCGATTGCGTAATTGCTCCTTATAATCTTCATTTTCTTCCAGAGATTCATTTGACGAATATACTTGATCGCAATCTTCCGAATAATTTAGAGACATTTTTTAAAATACAATATTTCAATTTCAAGAAAATGCTTTAATACAGATAGGGATGTAATTGAAAGTTCAAAAAATTCTATATAGTTGGTTTGTTTACCCGCCAACTATTTAAAATTTAACATACTGGGAATTTCAGGGTGACCAACCTAGTATATACGACTCACATAAATAGTTTTAGGGACAGTTATGTTTACAATTTCTTTTCCGTTTCCCTAAACTGTCAAGATGAAGTGAGTAATGTTTATATTTTATTTATATTTAATTATTGTATACATCTTTATATAAAATTTGTTAAAAAGTAGATTTTCCAACAATTTTAGAGGTGTAGAACTAATTTTTTTCGTTATTTTCAGGATTGGACTCTGCGTTTATAGTGGTTATAAAATTCACCCTGGCCATGGAAAAACCATGGTAAAGGTTGATGGAAAGGTAAATTTATATTTGAAATTAATATTTTATCATCAAATACTAAAATTCATTGTTTAATAATCTTCTGTATTTGATATATTTTGTATTTTTGATTCTTGTGGTAACATAACCTATAAATGTTTGTGTTTTTAGAGTTTCACATTCCTTAATTCTAAATGTGAATCTGCACATTTAATGAAAAGGAATCCTCGTAAGGTTACTTGGACAGTATTTTACAGGTAATTAGTTTAATTTTTTTGTCATTAAAATCATTAATTTTCAATATTATTCAGACGTAAACATAAGAAAGGTCAAGAAGAAGAAGCAACAAAGAAACGTACAAGAAGAACGCAAAAATTCCAACGTGCAATTGTGGGAGCTTCTCTTAATGATATCTTAGCTAAACGTAATCAAAGGCCAGAAGTAAGAAAGGCCCAACGTGAACAAGCTATAAGGTAATGCGTTAATATTATAGAAATTAATCCAATATTTTAATTTGTATGTTTTAGAGCTGCTAAGGAAGCAAAGAAGGCTACTAAGGTTCAAAAGAAGGCTGTAGCGCCTGCAAAAGCTAAGACTGCGCCTAAAATGAAAGCTAGTAAGAATGTACAGAAAGCAGCACCTAGAGTTGGTGGAAAACGTTAAGTTATTGTAATATAATCTTACTTCAATAAAAAAAAGATCTAATAAAACTATGTATGTTATTCAAGAATCATGAAGGTATTTTAAAGTTCAAATTATCTTTATCCAGTGTGTCCATGGATTTTCTGCAAAATAGGAAACGAATCCATACATTTTCTGGTAAAGGATTATTAATAATTTTGTTTGATTAAAACCCTTAAAATTGATAGAAAAATGTTCGAGTTGCTGCATTTATGTTTTAATTTAAAATGTTTCAGCTTATTTTCAAAACTGTTCCTACAAATTACTTTAAAAATAATCATATATCTATCCTAGAACTCTATAAGAAATATTATATTTACAGAATAATGCGCCTGTGGTCTATTACAGAAAACAAGTGAACACAAATAAGTCAAAAACAGCTTGGATTTTACTTTTACAGCTCGGTATTTACTAAAGTATTTGAGAAAATTTTAAATTCAAGATTAGCGAATTCTCTGGAGAAATTTAACATCATATCTGCTACTCAACATGGTTTTGTCGCCGGTAGATCCACATGCGATGATGTTGGTCGGGCTCTTGAAAAAGTATACACTCATTTAGACACTAAAAATTCAGTGGCTGCGGTATTTTTTGATCTTTCAAGAGCCTTCGATGTCATAGACCATTCACTATTGTTAGCCAAATTGCAGAAAATTGGGATATACGGCGTAGCGTACGACTTAACTATTTTCTTCATATTTATGCAATAGAAAGTCGGTTATCGCTATGACGACTGAAATGGATAACGTGAAGCAGGTGGTGTTTTCTTTAGCTCGGCAAATCAATTGCGGTGTTCCTCTAGGATCCAGCTTCGAGCCCACATTATTCTTAATCTATGTTAACGACTTATAGCACTCTTTGTTGGCCTGTACACTAACCCAGTACGCCGACAATACAACCACTATTGTGGGAGCAGATTATACTGCCTGTCTGTCATCCGCAACCAGATCAATCGTTGCGAATATGAGCCGCTGGTGTGAACAAAATGGTCTCATACTTAATTCAAATAAAACACATTTTTTTTTAATTCAAACTAATTACATCGGCCGTGGAAAGCGTTTATGTATGTACAGTGGCCCAAAAAATTAATGTCTGCCCATTGCAATACGCGTATATCAATATTATCTTTCATTTGCCGGCGTAAGTAGTTCGGTAAGTCTCGGGCGTATCCTTTGATTAGGTAAATAATAACTAGATAGCAGAAGCCGTATACCTCGCTATATTGAAATGTTATACCAACATGGGGAAATGCACGACGGGAAAAAGTAACATCTGCGCAGGCATCACCCAAATCATATCTGTAATTTTATTGGTGTATTTTCCAGTGTATAGCAAAACATAATTTTAAATCGGTTTTGATTTCTCGTCCCTGATGCAGTTTGATGAGTCATGAATGATCACTCATCGATGATGTAGAGCACATTTGCTGGTTGTTGCATTCTGCATTTCCAGTGTTGTTCTCTTAATTGGCGTTTACGGTTGTGTTTATGGACGATTTATCAAAGTGTTTTGTATTAGCGTAAGTTTAAATAACTGGCGTCGGAGAAGTAAAACGCGCGCCTCAATTACAATTTAAATTTTGTTTTGAGAGATACAAAAGGGTATCCACGTATTTTTTATTAAAAACGCTATTGAAACCTATTATAGGATTTGGAGTAGAGAGATTATATTCTCTAATATGCGTTTGAGTACCTACAAGCTACCTCGTATACTCGATAAATATTTTTTAAAGAAGATCGCGTACACTTAATAATATTCAATTAGCAAAATGGATAAGCTCAATAGACACCTATTCGTTATACCTGTGGTTATGCTACCAAAATAACTGGGCGGTTTTATAATTGCCTGCGCAGATGTTACTTTTTCCCGTCGTGCATTTCCCCATATTGGTGTAATAAATGGCTACGGCTTCTGCTATCTAGTTATATATTTACCTAATCAATGGGCGTATCCTACCGCCTAAGCCCTGAATATTAATAGCAGAACAATTGTAGCAGGTACAAATATTTCTACGGGAAACAGTTTTCAATGCATTAGTCGCTGAATGTGTGAACGATAATCAAAGCACGATATTCAGTATTTTAAAATATAAAGGCTTTCCATATTCGTATGACTAATAGTAATTATATCTAATACTAAGAATAAAATGAGTTGTAATGGATGTGTATTACAGTTTCCTATCATTTCAATATACGAATTGTATTTACTTAGTTACTCTTAAATTTTATTTTCAATAAATTAATCTAGAGACCAATATGTAAATAGCTTTCTTGCGCTTTGCTCTAAACACACAATCTATAACTATATTAATGATATTTATGCCAATAAGTTACTATAATAGTTTATAATGTAAAAGCAGAATTAAGTGATACCTACACAATATGCATATTTGAACTCTATTATTAGTATGAACCGTGAAATTATTTATTATCCACATATCATTTCTTATATACAGCTAAAATATATTGAAAGTACAAGTCAAATATTACCAAATTATTTAATTAATAGCATTATTTTACAAATTAAACAAAAAAATACTGGGAAACTAATGTTTAATGAAATACTATACAGAGTTTCTCAAGTAGTTAGTGGTTACAGTGGTACAGTTTATGAGAGAAAACTAAATAAATGTAGTAATTCTTTATATAAAATTCATTAGAATCAATGAAAACGTAAACTATTTACAAAACAAACGCATTTACAAGGTAGTCAAACTCTCTACTTACTATTACAAATATAAGTTTGTTATACGAAAAAGGAAACAAATTACCTCTAGCCTTAATTTTAAATTACGCTAAATTTAAATAAATATTGCGTTCAATAAAACGTTTTGCGATAAAGACCTACAATATAAGAAACTGATCCGCATGATATAGAGATATACAGGTAGTTGTATCCATTTACATATTCGTTACATTATTACACATAATTATGTAATACCATTGATGGTTTATGGAACGTTAAATTATAACGTTTTATCTTTGTGACATTAAGATGTTTCCTAAAGGTTATGTAAACGATTTTGGTAACGCCTAGGAAACCTTTTTAAAACGTTTTACAAACGTTACATGCTACCTGGGATGTTACACACACATTAGAAGCATTATGTCTTTGTCGAGATAATTTTGGCTTGGGTTTTCGTAATAGTAGCGATGCAATTAGGGTCAGGTGTTTCGGATTTTTGTTATTCTGTTTCAGACCTATCCTTTTCATGTGTTCCTCTAGGTGATAATTCCTTAAAGAAAACCTCTGAGGATGCGTAGTCTGCTTCTACTTAGTTCTAGCAAGATTTTTGCTCTATACTTGTTGTAGTTTCCAAGGAATATCTGGGAGTGTCTCAAATCAGAAAGATTCTCTCAAAGGGTACTCTGACTCTCCTCTCTCTATTTTTGAGTTCTTTCCGTGGGTGCTCATCCCTATATCGTAACACGGTTCCTGCCCCACAAACAAAACGATGTGACAGCCTTCCTTGCTAATAGATTAGCTTCTTCGTTATCTCTGATTTCTTTGCCTAGGTTGTTTAGTCTGCTAAGGCACTTCCAGACCAATTTAGAGGTGTTAGATATTCAAGCAGCTGTAATGGTCCTGCCGTTATGGCTATTTGACTATCAGAGAAAATTGCAATGCTTTACTTTCGATAGTTCCTGTCCAGGATTATGAAAAGTTAGACGAAGATACTTCTTGCGTAGAGCACCCACAATGCAGCAAAGATAAGTGGGTTTAGTGAAGAAAAAGTAATTAATTAAAAAGTAAGTAAAACTATATTGTGTTTAAGAGAGATACATACATATATCGAATCGGGTTGTATTCATGTCTACGTAACACGCAGGCTTGTTATCAGTACTATCACATATACTTCGAAAAATGATTTCTACTATCATTCAGAATGAGAGAATCAGACGTAGTTTACCTACAGCCTGAATATTCTTTGGCAAATGCACTTCCATCAAGTTATGTCTCACAGCTTGTTTGAGTGTTTCAGAGTACGCCTCTTGACGCCATCATTTGTTGCTGGGATACTCCACTCTTCCACAAAAAGCATACTTCATCAAACCAACTCAAGGAGTTACGTGCTTTTGTTTACGTATGTGCGGGCATTTGAACTTGGAGAGAAGCTGGAAAACATGATGATGATAAACGATTCATTGCGGGGTCTTCTATATATATTTTATGCCCAAGTAATTGCTAGTAATCAAGCCTATACGCGGAAAGCATCTTGATACACACTAATCTAACATTGAAATTTTAACTGGACCAGGCCGCCATAAGAGCTCTTTCACATTGGCGATTTAGCAGTGCGAGTTAGCATCGCGATTTAGTCGCTTTCTATGCGGTTAAGTCGTGCTGTTGAGTCGCGCTGCTAAGTGGGTGCTCGAAAAAAACGTATGCGACTGGTCGCTGAGCAATATGGATTTCGATGAAGAAGTACTTGCTCTTGCTTTATTAATTAAAAGAAAATATAGACCTCAAAGACGTTATCGAAAGTATTGGATTCATCCATTACTGGCCATTATTTTACATTATATAAGGAATTAAGAGAAAACGGAGCAAAAAAAAATCTCCCGACCAACTCCTGACGACTGAGTCGCTTTGTGTGAAGGAGTAGCTGCGACTAAATCACGCGATTGTCGTGGGGAGTCGCTACCAATCGCTACTGCACAGTCAGCCGCGCTGCTGAATCGCTAGTGTGTATAGGAATAGGGAATACATCGGTAAAATCCGTGAGCGATTCTCGCGCTGTTAACTCGCGTTGCTATAAATCGCCAGTGTGAAAGAGCTCTCAAATGTGAAGTTCAATTCCAAGGTGGTCTTGGATTAGTAGAGTATCTTTAAACAATGGTTATTTAGAGTTAGAAAACGTGTCAGTTGTGAAATTGTGAATGGATCATATAGTTTCAAAAGCAATATATGAAACTATACGTCTACAGCAATATTGGGCAATACCAAACACATTCAAATCTTTTCTGTACTTTCCCCAACAGGAACAACTTTGAAAAGTTTTTTCCGACCAGAGATTAGTTGAGATTATTTATTGCGATGTTATCAGTCTTTGTAGTCGGCGCTAACGAAATTTGAACGACAACATTTTCATTAACTATATAAAGTAAGAATAAAAAGTTTTGTTGGGATAGACTATACCTGTTTACTGGGCAAATTATAAGCTCTTTGGAAAGTAAAAGAGGGTTCTGTCCTGATAGTTTTGCTGAAACATTTTGACAGATTTTGATAACAATGTAAATAGAATGAGTAGTATCTTGTAACATGTTTCGTGTTTTACTCAAAGTATGTATAGTCGGCGCCAACAAAATATGAACAACATTTTCTGGTGTAATTATTATATCTAAAATTTGAAAATTTTTGAAAACATCTCTTGTTCAGATTATGTTCACACACATGATACAAATTTATAACATCATAGATTTGGTCGTTCAAATTTCGTTGCTTCCGACATTTTGTTCGGACTTCGGATTATTTTAACGGAAAATGTATTTACTATCAGTCTAGGACAGCAACCTATCAAGACGACTACATTCATTCCACATTCGTCTACTATAATACGAAAAAATGGCTCTGATTTTTAAACATGCCACCATTAAAAATGTCGTTACTAAAAGTATCTATTTTATCTACTAATTTTTGGCGGGCATATTTATGTGTTTGGCAGTTATTTTGGTTAGTTATCTTTGGATAAATCATCATACTGAATTTCAAATCGAAAAAATGGCATTAAATATTCAACTACCTTTTAAATTTGATATAACTCGAGAATTACAAAAACTAAAACAGGCATATAACTGTAAAAAATGTAATAATCTTTTGTTAAAACCTGTTGCTTTAAATACTTGTGGTCACGTACTATGTGAATGCTGTTTAGACAACAAAAAGCTGCAGTGTCCAATTTGTAAATGTGCTTATAATGAAATAGATATTACTGAAAGCTCTGTCGCAGAAACTGTAGTGAAATGTATTCGAAATATAGAAAATATTGGAAAAAGACCTACTTCGGAAGAGAATTGCAGTAACACAAAGCAAAAAGGATTCACCGAAAATTTTGAAATTGGTTTAATACAAACTCCAATGAAAAAAAATCATAAGGGTGAAACGTCTTTGCATTTAGCTTGCAAAAAAGGACAATTAAATAAGGTAAAGGAACTTATCAAATCTGGTGTTGATATAAACGCAACTGATTGGGGAAACTGGTCACCACTTCATGAAGCAGTACATGGTAATCATTACAATTGTGTTGAGTTACTTTTAAAAAGTAGAGCATTAATTGATATACCTGGAGGTTTTTATATGACACCATTACATAAAGCGATGTCTTGTGAAGCAAATAAAATCGTTGAGCTTTTATTGAAGTATGGAGCTGATAAAAAAGCCATAGATCAAGCTGGTCAAACACCAATGGAATATGTGGTTGATAAAGAGAAGTTAAATCACTATGAAAGCATTAGTTCCGATGCAGCTTATATACCAAAGGTATATATTAGTAAAGATATTATTGCCTATTCGAGAAATCTTGATCGAGAACGTATATCGTTCTTGAAAAACCATGGGGTTAAATTCGTTAATGATGTAGAGTTTAGGCAGAAAAATGAAGTAACGCATTTAATTATGTTAAACAATGTGTTGGATGTGGATGTATTATTTGGAATTGTTAAGGGAATATTTGTTGTTGATGAAAGTTGGATCTTAACATTACCTCTTACCATTCTAGCATTTAAGTATATACCTGAAAAATATCAAAATGCAGTACAGAATTCCATTGAAAACAGCTTACAACGAAAACCTAGACTTTTTACTGATATCAATTTTCATATTATAAACCATGAAAGTAAAGTAAAAGTCTATAATGTGTATGTAACGAAAACAGATTTGGTTTCATTAATAGAAGCAGGAGGAGGAAAGGTTGTTATAAGATCACCAGCTCTACGAACTGTAGAAAATGAAGAATGTAAACCATATCATGCAAGAAATTCAGAACAATTGAAGCAGTGTTGCAATTACATTATCTATGATGCACAGAAGGAGCCAGTACTTATGTATAATATGAAAGAGTTACAACATAAAAGTTCAAAATGGTTAATTGACTGCATTTTGCAATTTAAAATACTTGATTAAAATATGATATTGTGAATAATATTTGTAAAAATAGATAGTTTATTAAAATAGGTTTCTATTTCATTTTCGTTCCATAAACATACAGGGTGATTGGGGAGAATGGCCTATTAAAAGTAATTTACAAACGGAACGGAATTTTAAACCAAAATTTTGCAGTTGGATATCGTATCACGCGAAAATATTTTTGAATAAACATCACTTCCTGTTAACCGGAAGTGGGCATCAACTTCGATTTTTGAAATAGCATGGTATAAAATAAATTACAAATTCAGCTTCTATGATAAATTTTACACATATTTTATGTATCATACCCTATACCTAATTATCATTCCTTCTAAGTTATTCACAATTAAAGAAAAAAAGTGACAGATACCGATCTTACTTTATAGTGATATTACGTCACGTAGGAGTAAAATAGACGAATGAAATTTTGCATACGCACAGCTGATATTGTGTAGTTAATACACAACATTTGAAGTTCTTCTCTGTAACATTATACAAGGTGTTTAAGAACTTAGTAGATTTTTTTTAATGGAAAGATATTTTCTTAGATATTCTGATTCTACAAAATATTTTCTTTTAATCTGTATTAGGTGTTCCTATACCTAAAACGAAAGATGAATAAGTTATAACAATTTAATTAACCTCCGTACCTAAAATGCTCATATAATAATAATAGATCTTTATTAATCCAACAAGCTAAGGCCCATTAATAGGATCAATTACAAAAGCGTGTACACTAAAAAAAGAAACAGAAAAAGCAATAAGTAGCAAAATTGTTCTCTAATTCGCTCCATAAGTAAGAAGAGAAAGAAATAGGGTATAACTTCCTCCAATCACATGTTCGCCACCCTCGCCAGGATGTAGGTCGGCACTCTTCTCATGATGTTGGTTCTTGCGAAGGGGACTCGAAAAGTGTGTATGTCAATTTATTGAAGCTAGGGTACTTAGCTTATTTGTTTTATATATTTACTGGCCACTTATTTTGCGTCTGTCATTTTAGTTAGTTGTTCTCGCGTACACTGAGAGAAATAGATATGCACTAGTACAATAATTGGTTTTAAGGTCTATACCATCTGCGAATTTGCTTGGTATTCTCTATAGCTTAATCAGTTATGTGAATTGCTCTAACCAGTTTAAATATTGTATTTCTTATAATGACATAACATGAATTAAGACTTATTTTTGTTTTAATTAAAGTAATAATAGATAGCATTTAGAACTTCTATTCTTATATTTTGACATTCTATTATATGCATACTACTTATTTGTTTCAAATCGCAATGTCAGTTAAATTTCAATTTTTGTCTGCAATGCAATCATTTGATAAAATATAGAAATAACATTTTAAATAACCCGCGCGCTAAATATTGCCTTAAATAGTACCGGTATGACTGCAAGAGGCGCTGCAATAGTCGTTCATCCCCACTACCGTACTTGCCATATTCTATCTAAGTTATTCTATGTTCCTATAATTGTTGCTCTTCGAATAGCATCTGCTGTTATTTGCCTAAAGGATCCCTTATTCCCATAATTTAATGGGAAGAATTTACGAAAATACGATAAACAAAATGACAGACGTCAAAATAAGTAGCAAGTAAAGAGTGTAAAACAAATGAGCTAAGCACCCTTGCTTCAGTAGATTGACATATCTCGGCATTTTAGGTACGGGAGCTAATTAAATCGTTATAACTTATTTACCTTCCATTTTAGGTATAGAAACATCTAATACGGATTAAATGAGAATCTTTTGTAGAATCAGAATATCTAAGAAAATATATACCTTTCCATTAAAAAAATCTACTTTCTGAAGATTGAACTTGTTTATAAGCAACTAAGTTCTTGAACACCCTGTATAATGTTACAGAAAAGAGCTTCAAATGTTGTATATATCAGTCAATATCAGTCTTGCCTATGCAAAATTTCATTCGTCTCTTTTACTCCTACGTGACCTAATATTACTATAAAGTAAGATCGGTATCTGTCACTCTTTTTCTTTAATTGCGAATAAGTCAGTAGGAATGGTATTTAGGTATAGGGTATGATACCATAAAATATGTGTAAAATTTATCGTAGAAGCTGAATTTATAATTTATTTTATAGCATGCTATTTAACAAATCGAAGTTGATGCCCACTTCCGGTTAACCGGACGTGATATTTATTCAAACATATTTTCACGTGATAGTTCATGTTCAACCATATCAAACCGGAAAAATTTTGGTTTAAAATTCCGTTGCGTTTGTAGAATACTTTTAATAGGCCATTCTCGTCAATATTTTATGACGAGGGTCTTGTCCAGCTTTCAAAAAAACAAAACTGCAGCGAAGACATGTTTCTTATAACAAACTGTTAAATAGTAATCAGGATGGTGTTTGATAAAACAAAAGTCGACTAAACACTTTGTATCATTTTCTTAAACACAATACTTATGATTGGGGGAAGTCCGGCAATATCGACCGGCTGTCAGTATCAGACACTTGCAAAATTTGTACTTATATGGCAGTTTATACAGTGTAGTATTATTTATGAGATTACTGTACAGTACGTGTGTATTTGTATTGTATTGTATTGTATTGTATTGTATTGTTGCTAGGTCGTTCAGGTTACAAGCACCTCTCCTCACTGCGACCTACTGATCTATTGTGATTGTCCTATTCCATCAGTACCCTTTTATACCAATATTCTTAACGAATCTGATATATTGGTATATTATATCATTAGCTTGCACCAATCAAAAAGTGAGATAAGAGGAAGTTAAGATGAAAATTTAGTTCCCGTACGTGAGGGTTTTTCACAACTGGATTTCATAATTTGTATTAAGTCAAAGCTACCTTGAATTTTCAGTACTGGTGTTAATAAGCTGGAAAATGTATAGATTTTATTTATTTTGATGCTTTACTACCTATATCTCAATCAATTTCAATATATTTCACAGCAAGTGCTTGTGGTGTATATATTTACTTACTAATTCAGCTTTGCAGAAATTTGTAGAATGTATGTAAGATAGATACCAATTACTGTTTTTAATAGGTTAAATCCCGAGAGCTTAAAATTTTATCGGTTTATTTAAGTGAACGTGCAAGAATGCAAGTTTGATATGTGTACAAAAGGTCTTTTTAATGTGTTTGGTATAGTCTCGACTCACGTTGGCCATTCTAATGCTTTCTTAGTATAGATCTCTTTCTATTTCTATTAATTCAAATAAGATTGGATACATGAGATTTTTTCTTTTTCTATCAAAACAATGGATTGTCAATTGTTTTTACAATAGGTTCTGTGGGTTCATCTGCATAGTAAAATAATAGCACTGTAGCTGTTATTTTACTATATACTATACTAACTACATATCTGTGTTGCATTTTACAATAATCCAGTCAAATGATTACGCAATAGGCAACCAATTATACGTCCAAGGTGTTCTCATGAGATGTAGGTACTACATATTTATAAATACATTTACATATTTTTATGCAACCACAAAAGTTTTGCTAAATAAATTTAGACAAATTTCAGGGATCTTGGAGATCTTATACCCATTCAATACCTTAAAATCAGCCGGACATCAATTATTATGGCGGACAAAATTGGCGGGAAACGTCAAATGAGAAGTCTCTCTCCTACCGATTGATTACGATGTCTTACGCGGGCTTACGAACTGTTTACCAACCCCAGTATAAAAACATCAGTAAACGTCACTGTCACATTCAAATTGAGCGCGATAAAAACCGATTATTTTAACAAGTTCTATCTTGTCTACTGATTATTTGTTAATTCGTGATGGTTTTGTGCTTATTAAAAGTGTTATACGTGTTATAGTTAGAGATGGATGGATAAATAAATGTAAATAAAAAAAAAAAACATAAATGTAGAAGTTAAAACCTATTTTTAATCCAATTAGTGTATGTAAATAAACCTATTAGTTGTGAAATGGATGAGAATTTTAGAAGGCTGCATGAATATGCTGCTCAGGATAAATACTCAGAGGCTAAATTATACTTGGAAGATTTATCCAGCATCCTACAAAAGGAATTATCAGAATCAATTATAGGTAAGATATTTGATAGCGATATTGGCATTGATATGATTAACTGAATATTCTTTGGTTTTATTTAGATAACTACATTTTAAACATATTCGATGAATTATATGGTTTGTTGAATTTTATACAAAAAATTGTCAATAAGCCAGTATACAAAGATTTGATTTCGGGAGCTATAACAGTATGTATGGATATAATTTATATGCTTGTCAACAATTCGCAAAAGAAAATAGAAAAGTATACTCCAAGAATTAGAGATGTTTGCTTCAAAGTTTTATTAACATCTAATTCAACAGCACGTGTAAAAGGATCAGCTTTAAAAGTTTTTTTGTTGATTATTGAGAAGACTGATTATTTTCCTAATGAGTTCATATCTAAAGAAGAGACTTTTCGAAAATTATATAGCTACTATGAATCGGCAAAGGGCGAAGGTTAGTAAATATAATTAGAAAGATAGGTCATTAAGTAAATTGACTCTTTGTTTTAGTGCTGGGAAATACAATTAAAATTATAGGAGTTATGCTAAAGAAATATCCATGCATAACGGATAATCCAGTTGTTGTTTATAATTCCATCATGTTGAAATTAAAAGTTAATCTCCGCAATGAAACTGATGCTCCCGCTAAATATTGTTTTTACTTTTTATCTGCTTTTTTGGAAGTTTATTCCGATGCTGATTTAGTTGGTATTTATCAATGTGTTAAAGAGAGGATGTCCATGGGTGATCGCAAACCTGCTCAAAAGGGTAAGTTATGTTTGTATGTCAAATCGTATGTGTTGTAATGTCAATTGGTAATACATCTGTGAACTTGTCACCCCATTTTCAAGGAAACTATTTGTTTTTATTGGAGTTCTAATTGCACTCTAAACAGTTCAGGAGTTTTTGATAAAATTTAAACAAATTTAGTTGAAATAAATACAGAAAATAGAATTGGAAATGTGAGGTGTTAGAAGTCTTCTGGGTGTTGTCGCATAGATAATTTACGCTTGACGTTTCACTGATCATGCTATCAGTTTCTGCAGAAGATTTGTAAAGGCTGATGTTGTTTTCTACTCTTCATTATATGTATATCTTCTTCGTTTTTATGATTCGTGACCGTTACACTTCTACGAACTGCATCCGTTTCGGTATTGTAGTTATTCGCTAGGTGTTGCTCAGTTTGTACCCATATTCTCAGTTGAAGTTACTTGGATTCTTCACAATTTCCAGTGATTCTTGTATTAAACTTTGATGGTACTGTGTATAATTGTTTGTGGCTAAGAGTTTGACGTTATCGTAATTTATGCGGTAGTCCCCGTCTTGAATTAAGTGTTGGGCTGCTGAAGATCTTTCTTAGTTCTACATCTGATGCTCCTTCCTGTCTATCCGATGTAACTTTTTTCGCAATTGCATACAAGTTTGTATATGTTTTTGGCGTGTATCTTAGGCAGCTGATCTCTATTTCATAGGAGTAACTGCTCTATCTCCTTGACAGTGTTGAACTGTGCAGTGGTATTTTTCTTTTCTAATGTTTTCCTGAATTTGTCAGTTATTCCAACGATGTAACGAAGATATGCGTATGTTGTTGGTTCTTCTTGACCTACATCCTCATTGTTCTTTTTTTTGTCTTTTCCGTATGTCTTTCGTTTTGTAATCCTGTCGTAATGCTTTGTGTAGATGTTGAACCTCAGATGGTCTGCGTTTCTTATCGCCGATCCCTTTGCTTCGACTTTCTTTTCTTCCTCTGTAACTGGATGTTTTGAGAGGTTGGTTACTGTTTTCTGTATATTCAATTGTGGTTGTGTGCTATAGTATTACAAAAAGCTAAACCACAGACAAGGAATGTCACTAAAGGAGAAGAGAAACCTTTGCAGCATATTGGCAACAACGAAAACTATGGTCGTACCAGCTGATAAAGAAAACATAACTGTAGTAATGGACAGTGTGACTACAAGCAGAAGAAATGTACATTAAACAGACATCCTACCAGCAAGATTGAACGACAATTTAGAAAAGCTATCAAGGACTCAGCTAGACAAAGAATAAGAAACACAGATGGCTACTTTCTTCGATGAATCGATCATCACAACATCACAGATTACCAAAGATTCACAAAATAGAAAACCCTCTAAGACTGATCGTCAGTACTTTTGGGTCTCCTACCTAAAAATTAGTAGGATATGTTGCGAGATGGCTACAGCAGTACATCGGACAAACGAACAGCTACGTGAATACTTCGGACAAGTTAGTAGAGTTACATCCATAACATGTCATATCTGATGACGACAGTTTAGTAAGTTTCGACGTAGTGTCTCTCTTTAAACAATTATCATCATACTTCTTATAGAACGGGAACTTTTATCAACGAAAGAGTAGTACAGCTATGGGATTACCATTATCTCCCGTCGTCGCCACATCTTTATGGAAACTTTAGAACAAGAAGCTATTGAAATGTTGGTATAGATATGTGTATGACACTTTTGTTGTATGACCGCATAGACGAGAAACATTGGATGATTTTCTGTGAGATTTGAAAAGACAATAGACGAACATTAACTTCACCACGGAGATCGAGAATAATGGTACTGTTAAGGACTCAGAGACATTTAAAACAAGCATTCTTTTTATTTTACATATATTTGCTATATATTCAGTATTTTGTTAAATTAATATGTCTAAATCTCACGCTTAATGTAATATAATTATAATATAAATAAGTAAAATCATGATAACGAATTAATAGAAACAAGAGCCACCGATAATTCTAAAATGCACCTACGTCGGAGATATCCTTTTGGCTCTTTAAATATAAGAAGTACATAAAGTACACATTTAAAATGGCGCTTAATACGCATGAAAGAGAGATATTATTTGTAAATATTATTTTATATAAATGATATCGAAGGCTTCCACGGTCTGAGTCTCTGTTATGAGGGCTTCCGGGTTTTGACCGCGTCATAATAAAGTACATATGTATATACTATCATCAAACCTCCGGCGCCGCTATATGGGATCTCCACTTTCTCCGGTTGTAGCTAATATCTTCATGGAGGCATTTGAGACCACTGCTCTGGAACATGCGAATTTAAAACCCAAAACTTGGTTAAGATACGTGGATGACACCTTCATTATCTGGCCACATGGTAAAAACACTCTGCCCACTTTCTTGGATTTCCTCAATAGCCAACACCCCGACATCAAGTTCACCATGGAGATTGAGAATAACGGTTCTCTACCTTTCCTTGATGTGTTAGTTACTCGTCTACCAAATGGTCATAAATAGGTACATTCATCCACGATCTCCTAAGGTAGCACCAGAATCTAGTAATCAGCTAAGTACCATCGTTCTCCCCTACATGCATGGCGTTACAGATCACATCGGTAGAATTCTTCGTAAGCAAAATATCCAACCCATCTTTAAACCTTTAAACAAGATCTCCCAAATTCTTCCTTCGCCCAAGGACACTCGTCCTGCTCTCTCCCATAAAGGCATTTACAAAATTCCCTGTGACTGTGGCTCGGTGTACATTGGTGAAACTGGACGTTCTATTCAAACTAGAATTAAAGAACACCAACGGTACGTTAAGTCACGTTCCTCAACACACTCAGCCTTAGCCGAACACTTTATTGTTTCCTTCAGCTAGGTTCAATAAAACAATTGGACCGTAACAGGTACCTTACCTTTTTTAATGAAACATGACGACTGCAACAAGAGAGGTAACACCATATATCGTAAGAAAACGATATCTACACACTACGTGTCTTTATCAGCCGCAATAAATAAGATTTTTTATATGTATACTCACATGTATCTTACATCACTGGAATAACTAACATATTAAAGAAAATGTTAGTAAAGAAGAATCCCACATGGTTCAACATTGTCAAGAAGATAGAGCAGTTACTGCCGCCAAATAAACTTCACCAGCCCAAGTTACACACCAAAAGCATATATGAACTTGTATGCAATTGCGGGAAGAGTTCGATGGACAGGAAGGAGTATCCGGTGGAGTATTTAGGAAGATTGCAGTAGCTCAACACTTACTTCAAGACGAGCACAACCGCATAAATTATGGCAACGTTAAAGTCTTAGCCACAACTATATACTGGAAATCATGAAGAATCCAAGTAACTTCAACCGAAAAGATGGGTACAAACTGAGCAGCACCTGGCGAATAACATTAGTAGATTGTCGACGTAACCACAATACCGAAACTTTCTAAATATTGACATGAACGTTTCGGACTTTATTATGTATCGCTAGGACTCTTGAGGTGCTATCCAGAACTCCGAGAAAAAATTCTAAATTCCGAAATTAATTTTTTTCTTAATTATTTTGAGACACAAGAAATTGCAATAACTTTCAAAATATTGAACTGAACGATTCGAATCTCAATAGTTATCGCTAGAAGTCTAAAGGCGCTACTATGTGGATGTATTAAACATACGTTACCCTTTCGCAACAGAAGAGTATTCACATCAAATCTTTAGAGTCACCTCAATTTCTTTTTATTACTATAGTTCCGTCGCGACAAAACTTTGCGTACCACCGCTCATATTCTTTACGAGTAATATGCCATTTCAGGAGATAGCTGCACAGTTTTGTATAAGGATGTCAATTAATTGAACATTTTTAAACGACACATGTAATGAAAGGACTTTGGTGTCAAATATCGCGAGCCTACGATTATACATTTGGGCGGTAGCATTTTTGTCAGTTATTAAGTCATACAGAATGGGAAAACATTAGATTAGTAATTTTAGTGGCGTAAAGCTACTGTATTCGGGTTACTGTAACATAGTATCTCTAAAAACGAAACTAAAAATTAACTAACATTTTTACACACATACCAAAATTCTCTCACAACTGTAGCATGTACTACGACCACCTTTCATATGGTATAATTATGCGCATGGACTAGATGACCCTGCTTAACCGACATGATTCCGTAATTTTAGTTATAACATCAATTTAAGTAAAAAATTCTACTGTTTCATAGATTATCCTCATTATGTTCACGTTTGATGTAAATATTATAATATAGTTGCACAAATTTGGTCGTAATTTGTTGGTAAAATTATCAACATTAGTAATAATCACCTAATCATAATAATTTTTCTTATTTTAGAGGGAATTACCTTACTTCATAAACATATTTCTTTGTTCGAACGACAAGTACATGCAGATGCTGAATTCTGGTACAGCACGCTTAATAAGTGGTTGGATTCAGGTGGAGAGTACGCTAGAGTAGCATTTCATACGTTGAATGTGCTTTATAGCAGTTTGTCCAAGACCTTAGCTGTAAACACACCGGAAAATAGAATTGTGTGTATGGTAAGTTGTAACAATTTTAATTGGTTATGTTAATACTAGTCATTGATGTATTTTTTCAGAAATTTTGGACCAAATTCATTGAAGATATATTTAATTCACGACTACATGGATATCAGCTGCGGTTAGCGATACGAGGTTTCGGTCATTTTGTTTGTACCGCCAAGGTATTTCTAACAAACGTGGACTTAAATTCAGCGATATACGATTTTATTAACAAAATAGAACAGACGTACTTAATCGATTTCGACAGCAAGCTAGACGATCTAGATTATCTACCAGAATACATTCAATCTTTATCTAATATAATTCAACAGATTAGTAATATTACGGAATATGAATTAGGAATACTTCAACGTGCTACCGTGCTGGTTATAAAGCTATTCCCACAGTTATCTCGTCATCACCATAATATGGTAGTAATTCCAACAATTACAGCTTATTATCACGTTCGTCAATGTCGAAAATCGATGGCTACATTGTACTTATTAAATACTGTTCGAGAAGGTGTCATTTATAGTTGCTCGCATGCCGTTGTTAGTTCAGATGTTGAATATTATCAGAATATAACTACTTACAGAAATTACTTACCATTCTGGCACAATTTTATTAATAATCCAAGAGAATCCTACTTTTTTAAGTGTAGATAGTGATATTAGCAAGATTCAAAAGGAAATTTTTGATGAGTTCATGGCAACGTTGTTATATCTAATGGAAAAACTGAATTTAAACACGAAAATTGCTGAAGAATTTTCAACATTTTCTGATCCAAAACTTACTTTAGAAGCTGTGAAAGTCAATGATTTCAATATTTTTGTAAATGTCGTTGATTTATATGTTGAAGTTTTACAATCCGCGAACAAGAACTTATTTAAGACATGGGTACAAAGATTTCTAAACAAGATGATGGTGAAATCTAGGAAATATCCATTGGTCAGCGGATTTTATAAATTACTTGCGGTTGGTTTGAAAATTTCGAACGACTTGTGTTACTTTGATAGTGATAGATTAGCAAGAGAGGACGTAAAATTGTGCTATGATACTATAAAATATTCAATCACTAATATTCTTTCAAAAGTTAAATTATATAAAGATGATTTAAAAATATCTTGTATAAAAGTAATTTTGTCGACACCAGTTTCAATTGTATCAGAGATGTTGATCAATGTTGCACCAGTTATGGTATCCTTATTTACACTTGGTAGAAGCAATTTAGAACTAGCAGAAATTGGTTTGGATGCACTAGAATTATGGAAAACGGACATTAAACAGGAAGATTTTGATCCTTTCTTAAGAGAAATTTTGCCCTATCTTGATAGTTACCTTTGTAGTAGATCTATAAGCGAGAAATTCGACTCTAAAGAAACAATAGTAACGAAAACTAAAAGACCAATAAGTCGGAGGAAAATTGTGACTATCAGTGAAGGAGATTTGTTTAAGATACAGAAGAGAATTTTGACATTTATAGGCGGTTTAAGTAACGATATGTGCCGATCTTTTGTTGAGAATAGTGATATAATAGGAGACAATTTATTTTATAGCAAAAATTTGCATTTAAAAGTTAAATTAATGTTTCCGAACAACTTTCATGTTGATCTATATATGGAGAAGTTTATATTGAGAATTGTGGAACTGGCTCTCTATTGTAGCGAAAGAAAATTGAGGGTTAACGCCTGCGAAGTGTTGCACTCATTAGTGTTGGTGTTTTTGGGCAGAAGTAAGTAGATGTTATAAAATTATTTGCAATAAGTACTTTAACATAGACATTACACCTGGTAGGTATAATAATCTTTAGTTTACGTGTGATTTGTAATATGCATAATTATACAGAGTGTCCCTTAAATGTCTATAAAGCTTCAGGTAGCACTCTTCTATAAGAAATGCAATTTTCAAAAACACTAAGAGAAACCTACTATACTGCTTGGTTTCCTCACACGAGGCAGTTATAGAATGTTATACTTGACTGGTGATGTTTGCATTTATGGAAAATTTAACGGGTACGCCGACATGGTTATAAGAAAATATCCAAAAAAATGAATTTCTTTAATGTTGCTCAAGTAATATTCTCAATTAAGCAATTAGTGAACTGAATGACAGTAATGAAAAAAATTAAAAATTTGTATTTGTTTGCAGAAAGCTATTTTATTTTATAAATTTAAAATAACTGTTTAAAATTTCTGCCACCAACTTCGAGGCATTTCATTGTTTTTGACTGATTGAACACGCCGCAACATGTCTTCGATTATGGTTGCCGTCGTCTCATGTATACTCTGCATTAGATTACTACATTTTCAACGGGTGTCAAATACACGATGTTTTTCAAACACCACAGAAAGAAATCGAGTGGTATTAAGTCGGGACTTCCTAGAAGCCATATTATCCTACTTCCGCGACTTATCCATTTTCTTAAAATTTTATTAAACCATTTTCTGACTACAGCAGCATAATGACATGAAGCCCCATCTTGTTGCATCCACATATTCTGGCGAACTACCAAAGAAATTTTCTCCATGTTTTTATCGGTGGTTGCAGTATTTCGCCGTCTGTCACGCGAACCATCTTCAAGAGATGTACGACCACCTTTAAACTCGGCCGCCTATTTCTTTACAGTTGAAATCGAAGATGGACATTCCTTACAAACCCGCACCGACTTCGAATGATTTTCTGTTGGCGATCAATCGTCCAAAACAAAGAATTTTATAACAGCAGGTTATTCCAATTTATCAATTTTAACGAACCCACTCAACACGTCTACTTTAAACAGTTGTATAGAGAACATTCACTTTTGTGTCTTGTGTACCGATATTACAGACACTAAATTTTACCGATAGCAACGCCATTTTTGTGCAAGGCCGATAATTTTTCACCTTGCCCTCGTATTACCCATATAGATATTGAATTTTTCAATACAACACCATTCAAGGCTTGTTTAGTGTTGCAACGACGAGTAGTCTCTTTCAAAGCAACCAGATTTAAGAGTTCTTTCACGACGTCCATGTCTTTCGACACATACTTCACAGATATCGTTAGTTGTGGTTTATCTTTTGATATGCGCAGACTCGTCTAACGCCAGACTAATTGCTGCTAAATGTTTTTGTAAATTATTTAAAATATCGCCACTAATAACAGAAACTCGTCTCTTTATTATGTTTAGCAACGGGCATGTGGTCGATCAGTTTTTGCAGTTTCTTATTTTCTGGTTCTAAAATAGATATAACTTGAGCCATGTTCTTAATAAACTTCCTTTGTATATTTTTTGCTTTTGAAAAATTGAAAGTCTAGACGAAGTCAGTTTCAGTTGTCAAATCTGCTTCCTGGTAAATATTTGCATAACTCTATTGTGCCAAGAAAAAAAATGATCTTACTTGTCATACCGAATTTAACTCCTAGAACAAAAACTAGTCCTGAATCTCGAAAACTAATCAAGATAGAAGAAAAATTAAAAACCAGTAGATTTTCATAGAGATTAAGCTTTATACCACTGGTTTCTTAGATATTAGTGGTGCACAGTGGTGCTATATATTTGGGAGAAATCAGAATGTCTGAAAATATGTAAAAATGTATCTATTTTTGTTTTTTAGCCAAAGAAATGTCGGAGATTCCGAAAGAAGACTTACATGGTGTTTTAAAGAAGTTGATTAATGCTTTATTGTTCCTGGGCTGTGACCCTGACATGACTGTCCAAAAAATACTACGTCCATTAATTTTGCAATTAATGCATTGGTACTCGTCCAAATTGATGAAACTTTGTTCACATACTGCAATAGTGGTGGAAACTGTTTTGGTAAGTTCTATTGCCATTCTGGATTTTTTTGATCACTTATGACTTTATATATTTTCTAGGACGGTGTAACTCAAACTGCAGATTCAGCTGTTCGCGATTTCTCTTGTTTATGCATTAAAGAATTTGTAGATTGGTCTATTAAGCAATCATCAAAAAGCGGAATAGCTAGAGATCCTATTAACATTCATATTATACTGAGGAAAATCAAATTTTTCAGTTCACACTCGGATCCTTCAAAGAGGTTCGCTGCTGCTCTAATTTTTAATAATATATACACTATCTTAAGAGAGGAAACCTATATATTTCAAGTCTACTGGATCGAGTTACTCTATTGTTTTGTTATGAATTTATCATTGATTGATGAATATGATGAGTATAATTGTTTAGCTCAAGTACATGCTAGCTTAGATCATTTACAAAGAGGATTTGTAGAAAAAAGCCCCATTTTTAACAAGAGGGATAAAGACAGAAGAATTCCCCCAAATTTTGACGACTGTCTATTAACAGATGTTGCTTGTTGGTTACTTAAACAAACAGGATCGCCAAATCGACATTGCAGGGAAAAATGTTATACTTTGTTTAAAAATATTGCTCCTTTGTGTGAAAAGGGATCACTGGAAAGTTTCATAACGTATTATCAAAGAATATACGGAAAAATTGGATGCAAGAATTGTATCTTCATAATTATTCTCTACAATTAGATACAAAAAAGTTTGAAGGTTTGTTTAAATGGATGTCAGACTTTCAGTGTTTGTTAGATGCCCATATATTCTTTGAACAATTTGCAATTAAAGCCTTAAAAGAAAATGATATAAAAATTATACACGAGAATTTTGAAGCTTTTTACTCTTCGATTTATTCGTACAACACGCAAAAGTTAAGCCCGATGGATAAAGATTATTTTAATTCATTAAGTACTAATATTGTAAAGAAATATTTAAGGTATGCTTTGAAGACTGGAGTCTTAAAGCAGCATGAGCATTGGATTTTGTTTATGAAAATGATATTTGAAAATAATAATTTACTTGCGGAAGAGATTCACGTGCAAGAAGTAAATGATTTTCTGAAAATTATGAAAGATAATCTTTTAGAAAGTTTTATATCATCAATGAAATTCTATTTAAAACAAAACGGTTTAGGAGATTGTGATTTAAATTTTATAGTACCTTTTAAACAACGACAACTACTAAAAGGTCTATTGATTGTAAAAAATAGCTGCTTATCTGAAAAAATTCACGTCAAACACTATGTTATCAATGACTTAGGAGCACTTTTCAATAAAATGATCGACAATGGAATTGTAGTGAATTTACAAAACATGGTTAAAGAATATTGTGAGTTGAAAATTGAGTTGGCTTTAAAAAGTGGAGATATTGAACTTCTAATTACATACATATGCAACGATACTTTAGTTAAAGTGGCGCAGCAACGAGATGAAACACAATTTGGTCGGTATATCTTCGATACTTTCAAGTCAACTATCATGAATGCTCTTCTGGATAATTTCGATCTGTTTCTGAAAACTCTTGTAATAAAAATTAATCCAAATGCTCTGTATTTCGTGGAAGAGATTGTACAGTGGCTATTGAGCAAGAAAAAATCGTTTAATGAAGATCTTATTAAAAGAATTGTGAACCAGATTTTAACAAATTGGGTTGCCTTTAGAGAATTTTATGACAATATGATTGAAAAGAAGGTTAAGGGTTTGAAATTTTTAGAGAACATTTCTTATTTGCTGAACGATAGTACCGATGCAAATTTGCAAAATACGGAAGAACCTTGCATGTGGACTTTGCAGATTATCGATTATTTAAGTTCTTCTACATTCGATATGCTTCCGCACAAGAGATTTGAATATTTGAGCAGTGCTATCACCGCTTTGCCCCTGTTTCTAAAATATGGCAAACAAGATTCTATTCAATGTATATCGTAAGTATATCATTTTATTTTAGTTTAGAGATAACATGAGGCTGTGTATTCTATTATAGTGTTGCAAATTGTCTCCAATCCTTAAATTTAGTGCACTTTTAACTTTACTGATGTTTTGATTTTCTGGAGCTAATTGTTGTTGTTCCTGTTAGGACGTTCCAACTTCATGAAGTTTTAGTTGCAAACAATTGGATTCTTTAAAAAGAAAATAAATCAGCGTATCTAAAATTCGGATGTATGCAATTAAAAAGGGATTTTATAATTTAATTTCACAAACATTCTTTATTTAAAAGGAAAACTGGTGACGAAGCGTTGCCTCGCCGAAGAACATTCATATAGAATATGGATTAATATAACAATGTAAACACTAATATTTTATTAGGATGTCTGGCTGGCTCCTACAAGATTTTAGCAACTACTACTTTTGTTTAATACGCTTTAAATAATAAATACAACTAAATTGGGTGCACTGATTTCCACCTGTCTGCTGCTGTTATCTGGCACTTTTGAGTATCAGTCAGGAACTGTCCTATCTTTTACCCTTCTTAAAACAATCTCCTATAAGTATAATCAATAATTGTTGATACTTTTCTTTGAAATCTTCCAATTCTTCTTGCATTCGTCCCTGATTTTTCAATCATACATCCGTTGGTTTGCATCATCAATATCTTTTGTGGGTTGATTTCTTATATTACCCGATTTTCTGGTTAGTTGCTTGCATATCTCGGTTTGTTGTATCACAACTCTTTGATGTTTTCTTTATTCCATTGCGTTGCACCCTCTAATTTTTTTAGCCGTCCCTCCATTTCCTGCCCAAAATGTGCCTAAACTTTTGATTCACGTTTCATAATACGTACATTCACATTTGGTACTGTATAAACAACACTGTAAATCTTATTCACTAATTTTTAAGCGGTCTGTATATCAAACATTCACTAAATAAAACTAATATCTTTATTTGTAGTCTTCACTGTAGGCTGTATACAGATTGCCCGGGCAATTATCTAGGAATAGGAAACGATCCAATGAGTACGAGTGAATAGAGCGTACATATGTGTGGATATTAAACAGACGAGTGTGGCGATAGAACGATCACTTGCGTTGTTGCTAGTCACGCGCTCAAGGGATCGCCCCACTCGTCTGTTTAATATTAACACATATGTACGCTCTATTCACTCGTACTCATTGGATCGTTTCCTATTCCTAGATAATTGCCCGGCTAATCTGTACACAGGATATACAGGATGATTGGTGAGAATGGCCTATTAAAAGTTTTATACAAACAGAACGGAAGTTTAAACATCAATTTTGCAGTTAGATTTATTCTAGCTGCTCTATTAGGATGATTCAAGTTTTCTGCTTAAATATGCGGGTTGGGGATTATTTGCGAAGTTTTTGTAGTTGCACTTAATTTGACTGTATAGATTTTTTCATTAGTAGGTAATGACGTAAACCTTTAGCTCTTAAGACTACTCATTTGAAATTGTTATTCAGAGCAGCTAATTAAGCAGATACGATATTGTCATGGAAACCAATAAACCATAAATGAGAGTTAAACTAATACATATTTCTGAAATATCCATAATATAGTGCTTGCTTATTATCCTAACTTCGTCGTCGTTATTTTCCAGAGATCGACTAACACGAATCGAAGAGAACAATTTTACGGATCTTTCTAAGGACCTCCTGGTTGTAGCAACAGTTTTCGTAAGCAAATCATTTCAAGCAGCAATTTCATCTAAATCCAAGCACTTATTCAACTTCGCGTCAAAACTATTTATACTGGTACAACCAAAAGATGATCTTAACATCGATCAAATTTGTAAGGTGTTCATGAAAAATGCCAATGCTGATCTGCAACTACAATTGCTACGTCTCGTTTACACGTTTGATTATTCTAAATATTCCTTAGACATGTATTATAAATTTGCCAAAGAAATTATGGTTAATATTTTACGATATACGGATTATGAAACATTTGAAGTATTTTATACGGAAAATATTCCTGGAATATTGAAATTAATACAGAAGAAATGTACACATTCTGTGGAATCAGCAGAAAAAAGTGTTGCTTTTATTTTAATTCGGATATTGTTTAGTAGGCTTAATATACAGCAAGATGTAGATGAGGTTACGTGTCCAATAACCAAAAGCGCCTACCCAGATACAACAGAGCCTAAGCAATTAGTAAAACAGGTTATGAATATTACTTCACAACTTTTAAAAGACACTGTAGTAATTGAAGATGAGACGTTTCGAAACTGGGATCGTATATGTAAATGCGAATGCTATAATGCTTTAATCAGTGCTGTATGCAATATGCAAAGGAGCCTGTCTGGTATAATTTACTTTTTAAGAGAGAAGTAAAAGGTTGTAATTATTTGTGGCGAAATATCATAGATGAGAGAAGAGATTATACATTCTCCATTGATTTTGAGAAAATGCCTAAGAAAAAGGAAAGTTTAGTAGCGATAAGAAGTACATATCGCGCAAAGAAAAAACAAAACTTTGCGGATTCTTTAAAATACATTGAATCCCAAAATATATTGAATAGTACTATAAGCGAAGATATAGTAAAATACGACTTTTCTAGAACAATATTGAGAAGTCAAGAGATTGCTGCTAATCCTTCAGGAGAAGGTAATATTTGTTGCTGTAATATAACTGGATAATTGTTAATTTATAAAACTTTTTAGGTGATAATCGTGTTGAAATGCAAGTAGATATCGATGGAGATGAATTGAATTCTCACGAGTGCATGCTTATGCTCTGTGGACTATTTCAATTCCTGCATGATGAAAAAATCTACAATCTCTCCTCCTCTGGAGTCCCTGCTTTTGTAGATAGTATTAGAAAAGATTTGGAGAGCGAAGATACACCCAGAAATGTGAAGCTTTTTTTAATTAAAGCCTTAGAAAACAAACAGGCATTGTTCAAACCCTATGCAAAAGGATTATTTGCACCAATCATGAAAGCTATTGTGGATGGTATCTGTGGGAATAATATTAATTATTTTGTAACAGATTTGGTGAGTACTGACACTTCTATTTTCTACTACAATGTGCTTGATCTGTAACGTTTTTCAATATAACAAAGAAATAGTATCCGTTTGAAAATATCTTTCTGATTGACGTAAATTGAATGTAAAAGCGATCACTATTTATATCAGATATATACCGTGGTACAAATTTGATCTCGTTATAGTTCTTACGTTTATCCGAGATTTGTAAAAATGACAAAGAACTCAAAATTGACAATGCAAAAAATCCAATTAGAATACAACCTATAACATCTATAAGACGACTAGCACAACAGTTGAATATTAGTGATGGAACCTGTCAAAATATTTTTAAATGTAATCTTGATATGCATTCTTATAAACTGCAAATGTATCAGGAATTATTGCTATCAGATTACTTTTGAAGAGTTGCCTGTTGTCGATTTTTCAATGCATATCTTAACGATGACGATGTTTTGAATAAAACGGCTTTCACTGATAAGGCATGGTTGCACTCACTACAGTCCGTGGAATGCGCTGCAATGCATGGTGCGGTCGCAGGCTACTCTCTAGCAATCGTTTCCGTACAGTTCGCATAGTGTACGTCCTCCCTTCCTGCTGGCTAAGCTGCTCCACGTTTCTTTAAAGATGACATACGCCACGCTACCACGCTGAACACAAGGGTGCGGTCTTCGCGTGCTGTGTCCACACGGAGCTGTCCCGTTTGCGGCTGAAGGCGCGTACGTTATTGCTTATTCCATGCATATCCACAACCATTCGTCGCTCATGTAACGCGAATGGCCTTCCATCACGTATACAGTACGACTACATAGTACCTCTTGGCTCACATAAATAAGTAAATAAGAACGGTCAGTTTCTCCCACCCGCTTCAGTTTCCATGCCGTTGGAATGTTGTACTGTTGGAGCCGCTCAGTAAAAAATGCAGCTATATAAAAATTCGAAACTGGTTGCATCAACTCGTTTAGGGGAAACCTGTATGCACCGCTAAAATTATGCATGTATCTTTACCGCGTTCAGATTATACATGTTGTGCTCGTCATTTTTTTTCAACAGTGTATAAATAACATTTAATTTAAATACTTAATTTTTCATTTTAATCTTACTACTTATTGTCGTATCCTTGTATTTATACGAAAATATTTTGTTCTCAGAGCAAGAAAAGATCCCTGACAAATCTGGTTATCTGTTTTTTTTTCATTTCCTTTATTTGTAATATCCATTACAACTCATTTTTTTGCCTTAGTTTTTAGTTTTTTATTTTTTGCTAAAATTATCACTTGTTGCAGATCGTGATGTTGGTTTTCTGGGCCGAGGGCATGGAGAATATTGACGCAAACGAGAGTGCATCAGAGTTGGCACATTTTCTTATAAAAAACATTAATACAGATCGTAAAGATATCATGAAGTATCATGTTGATCTCTTAAAATTCTTCGTGGAGCAATGGAAACAGTACATCACAGTACCTAAAGACTATTTGTTGATACAACTGCGAACTCTTGCAAAATCAAAAACGGTCTTGCCAATTATATATGTTTGTTCAATATTTTTAGCAAACGATCTACCACCATGGAACGATATGAAAATTTTCATGACGAAATTGATCGATGTATTAGCACACGATAGTAGATATGTGTATAGAGCGTGTGCGGAAACAATAGGTACTGCTTTAGCGTATTCGAAGAAAAATGAAAGTGAAAATACTCTGGTAAATTTTACTAAATTTCTTGTAAAATATTTCAAACATAGAAATAGAAAACCAGACGAGAAAGACTTAATATGTTTGCAAGCTATCACGAAACATTATCCGGAGTTTGGCGATCCCTTTTTTACAAGTCTGATTTACGAATATAGTAAATATCGTGGACAATATAAAATGATCTGTTTAAAAATGTTTTTAGACCGTATTAACGCTTTACATGAGAATTCAGATTTTCCAATAATCAAATTGGAACCTTTAATATCAGACGACAGTAACAATATGAAAGTATTAGGATTAGAAATAATAAGAAAAACGTTACCTGTTATTTATTTGAGCGCAAATTCTCAAGCTAGATTAGTCGTAAAGAAGGAAGAGTTTCTTCGTTTGCTGGAGACAATTTCGAGATTTCTTACGAGTGAAAATAACGTATGCAGAAGTGTGACATATGAAATATTTATGGATATCTACCATGATAACCGTTTCAATAGTCATGATGATATTAAAAATAAATGCAAAGATGTTCTACTACAAGGTTTGGTAGACCATAATGAGGAAATTGAAGAAAAAATAAAAGAATTTTGGGCTAAAATTCTCCCAGTTAATACGAGTGAAAAGTTTTTATTTTTGCTAAGGGATATGTACAAGACCAGTATTGAGACCTCCTATCTGGGATATTACGTGAACTTTATGTTAAACGAATTGGCTTTGCGCGATGAGTATAAAGAAGGTAATTAATTTGTATTTTTTGATAATTAAACTATCTTATGTGCCAAATCGAGATTGTAACTTTTTTGTTTATTATTTATTTACCATTACATATTCATTTCATATATCTAAATAGATTGAATTTGAAATTGATTTATAGATAGTGTAATAGTAGATATATTAGCAGCTATAACAGCATAAAAGAATGTTATATGTTAACTATATATTTATATTTTATAATTTCTTTTCTAGCTATCTTCGAATATGACTTGGCTGATTGCATCTTCACTGATTACCAAATCAAAGATAATTGGCGTGAACGTCATTCTACATTAGCACCACTGTTCGCCCAGTCTTATAGGAGTCAAAGTGCGGATTCCGATTCTAGCACATCAGGGAGTACGATTGCTTCCAATGTGATGATGCTAAGAGCAACTAATTATAGTATGGAATTCGAACCAACTCAAAGAGCTAGTCTTCTAGAAGACGAGAAACAAAATATGTTGGATGAAGATATGGACCCTCGTGGTGATGATGATGATGAGGAGGAGGGAGAGGAAAATCCAGACGATAAATTATTTAAGAAACCATGGCCGGTTAAGTTGAGGAAAAAACGTTTTTTTAGCGATGAATCGCGATCAGTTAGAGGATTTGCTTTACGTAAATTGGACGAAGGCAGTAAGGTAGAAAAAGCACGAACAGATCTTATCAAACAAAGGCAACAACAAGTTAATATATATCGGACTTATAGGAGGGGCGATTTTCCGGATATAAAATTGAATGTTTCCGATATAATAACCCCGTTAAAGGTACTAGTAAAGGTTAGTATATTTTGTGTATTTATCTCGGAGGCACCATAACTTAGCCGTTAGTTTTATTTTGTACTGTAATATATTTTATTGAATAGTCGATAAGTAGTTATCTAGCAAATAACGCAACCATATATGTCAAGTTATTGATATTTGTCAGCATATGGCTAAATATTGCTGGGGTTACTTTGGCTGTACAAGAAAAGTACAGCAAGCACAATATTTTAGAGACTATACGAACATTGTAATAATTGTTAGATTTATTTACTGGTCGACTTTGCCCACACTTAAACTTGTAGCACATAATGTTTGAAAATAATAATAATAATTTATTTCCAACTTATACAATATTTCATCTGACCAAAATATACAATATGATATAAATTAGTTTATAATACATAAACAGAATAACAGATATAGGAAATCTCAAGGACCCCTGTCAATTGCAGTCGTAATTGAACTTGCTCTTCCGAAGGACCCCGGTTGTATGTATATAATTGAATATATTGTCATTTAATGCCTAAATAGTCTACAACTCTGTGTGCAAAAAAAAAATGGAAAAGAAAGCAACTACTATCTAACAAAACTTAACTACAAATGTAATACATAGGTGGTCGTATATACATGTAATGAAAGATCCGTAAGTAGAAAAAGAAGAAAAAAACAAATTATTAAAAAAACAAAAAAAAAAAAAAATCGACACCTGATCACAGCGCACATCAACAGCGTCACACAGTACCTTGACTAAACATTACTTGTCTTAAATTCTTTTTAAAAGACTTGGACTAAAAGACTAAAAGATTTGGACTATCTGATATGAAAATGATCGCTCAAACAGTGCGGTTCGATGCATTGGAGGAGTTAGGAAGCCTCGAAATCGTAAATTCAGAGTATGAACATCCGTACGAAACTTTATTTTATTATATAAATTGGCTGTTTTTCTACTTTTATTTTATGGTACAAAATGGCACTCTGGAGAAATCTCCGACTTTTCATGGTCAGCCAATTTAATGTACTCAATTTATTCGACACATGATCTCGCTTACGGATACCGAAAATCATGCGCAGGCATGAATTCTGTACCCGCTGTATTCGCGCTGAGTTCTCCGCGGTAATACATGGTGTGTAGACTGGGGCACAATATTGAAAACTTGAAAGAACTAGAGAGTCACACAAGTATCTTTTGGTGTCAAGTGACAAATATAATGACGGTGAAGATAAATTAATTTTAAATTCATATACGCTTTCTTTATAGAGTTCACCACGTGCGTATTAAATGTAAGAGTATTGTCTAATGTAAGGCCCAAATTCTTGGGCGCCGATTTAATAGGAATACTGATACCATTGACTGTTAACTTAACATCAGAATTTAAATACGACAGGCCAACCTTATTACCAAAAAGCAAAACAACTGATTTAGACGGGTTTATAAATAAAGAGTGTTTACTAGTTATTTCAGCTATCCTATCTAAAGCATGTTGAATATTTACCAACTCAGACTGGGCATCACCCAATTCAAAGGAATGGTAGCGCTGCACATCATCGGCGTATATATGAATTCTACAAGTTTCAATGAATTTATGAAAATAAGAGGTGTAAATATTAAATAGTAGTGGCCCGAGTATGGATCCTTGCGGCAGCCCACGTGAAACCATTCTGAACTGAGAATAGCAGTTTTTTAATTTCACGCATTGTTGTCGATCCTCCAAGTACGATTGTAACAATTGCCTTGCAGACAACGATAAACCCATATATGTCAATATCCAATCTAATAAGTGATGATCGACCGTATCAAATGCTCTACTAAAGTCAAGTAAAATTAAAACTGTAGCCATGCCATGATCTAAACCCGTCATCACATCATCCACAACGTTGAGTAGAGCCGTTGTACAACTGTGACCGGACCTAAAGCCCGACTGAGTGCTAGGCATCATCTCGTTCAATACAACATAATGACTTAATTGACGGTCAATTACTTTCTCAAGCGATTTGGACATTATCGGAAGCATGCTTATAGACCGTAAGTCCTTGTAACCTTGTGGGTTACAACTCTTTGGTATTGGGGTTATAACATCCTTTTTTCAGGCGCTAGGGAAAACGCTCTGAAGAAGATACTCGTTGATAATGTGCGTCAAATAAGGCAATAGTGTCGGGCAACAAATCATCAACATCTGCACAGTGAGACCGTCGCAACCAGCCGCATCACACTTGATCTCAGATAAGAGTTTAACTATATCGACGATTTTCACAGTCCCAAACAAAAATTCCACAAGGAAATTAGCATGCCTGTGATTCCGATAAAATGCTTTAACATCATTTGCATTAGCAGAAGGTATTTCATCAACAATAAAGTTGTTAATCTTATCAACATCACATAAATATTGCAGGACCCCATGTTGTTGTTTGGCATTAATGCTAAGCGTTCTTAATTTGAACCACACATCCATAGACGGTAATTTATTTAACGAGATGGTAAAATAAGCTGAATAATCCGAATAAAGAATTTTAACATGTATATAGTTAATTGTAGTAGTAGAGAATTACTATTAATAATATCTAGAGGGGAAGTAACGGCTGTCACAACGTTAACTAAACGCTAATTAAGATGAACGTAGCTCTACGTTCATCTTAATTAGCGATGGGGTCAGTAAAATTTTTTCTGATTTGAAAATTTCAAACATCCAATTTCTAATCTGAATAATGTTCTTCTAAGACGTGAAGACTTCCCTATCGACAATTTTATTGTTGGAAACTACGTAGGACAAAAATACGCAGGAAGAATTATTAGTTTTTGAAGAAAAAGGCCAGCAGTAGAATCTCTGTAGAAGAAGTTGAAGTTCTGACGTTAGCCGTAACAGAAAGATTCACTTTTCTTCGAAAGATGTTTGTTTTAATATTGATCCATGTAAAATGGCTTCAGTTATTATTTAAAATGTCACCGTTATCATCTGCTGTTATCGTCTGTAGCAGACGTGTACGTCCACCATGTGTAATTGCACTTCATACCATAATGCTCTGCTGCCAATGGATATAGCGTGGTTGGATGCATTGCTCGAATTGGCGCTCACCACGTCATAAATCAAAATTCGCACATTTCTGACCCTTAATTCAAATCGGGATTCGTCGGAAAACAAAATGTGTCTTCATATGCCTCGACCCATTGGAATCATCTACGGCGGTGCTCGCACATCAGTGGAATCAGTAGTGTACAGTTCGTGTAGTGAATATCCCTTCCCTTCCTGCTGGCCGAGCAGCTTGAGGACATACACACAAACTACTACAGACTTGCTCAAGTAACGCGAATGGCCTTCCATTAACCATAAAATACCACTACATAGTACCTCTTCGCACCACAGTAACAACGGCCGGTTTATCCCACCCGCTTCGGTTTCCGTGCCGACGGAATATTGCACCTGTCGGAGTCGCTCAGTAAAAAATGCTGCTATAGAAAAATTCGAAACTCGTTGCATTAACTCGTTTACGGTAAATCTTTATGCACCCCTAAAATTATGTGTACATCTTTACGTGTTAAAATTATGCATACTAGATGTGCTCATCACTTTTGTGACAGTGTACTTATAGACAAGACAAGATAATACTCACCTCTCATTTGTACAAATTCTAAAAACAAATAGGTTTAAAATTATGTTATTAAAAATTATAATTTTTAATGCAATCTGTTTTTCTACTTACAGCATGACAATCGAATAGCCAAAATCTTGTACACGATTCTGTTTGAATCCGTAACCAATAAAGTTACAGATAATGAAGAGAACTTTATTGAAAGTACCATAGAGGGTGTACAGAACATATTTGAAACTTCAACATTATACGATACAAATGTAATTGGAGCATTATTGGACGTTGCACTAAAATACAAATCTAAATTTCAATTTTTACCGGACGTTATTGCAAAAGTGTCTTTTAATTCCGGCTTGCTATGGAGTGGTGCTTTACTTCTAGAGGAATATTTGATAGTAGGTGTCGATGATTATGAATCTGATGAAGGGCCGGCTCCAAAACGAAGTCGTGGTTATTCGAATAGCGCGGAAGTTGATTGCTGGGTGAAATTAGCAGAGTAAGTAACCTTATAAATGTATTGGTATGTTTGAATTAGTACGAATTTGTAATAAATTGCATTCTAATAACTGCGTATAACTCTCATAATGCAGCCTGGAATATTGCTTAAAATTTGGATCCATCTATTTTCTAACGCCGTTTGATCAATGAAGATGTGTTTGAGTCTAGTTGAATCATCTTCTTACACCAATTATAGCTTTCGTTTTACATGCGCTTCGCTTCAGTTGTGACGTCAACTGAAGTATTACGGAAATCCAAGATCCAAGTGAAACACAAAAACGAACGCTTCTTATAGGTTAGGTGAAGCGTATCACAAAAAGTGACGCGCTATTAGTCTGCTTCACATTCATCTGAAGCACTTCAGTAAAGTGCATCATCAAAGTGCATTTCCATATCATTTGATTTTTAAAAAGAACGCGGTTGGTAACTGAAGTGAAGCAAAACATCAGAAGCGCATGTAAAACGAAAGTACCTAATGCAGAAGGAGAAAAATGATATATTCGTCAAGTTCCACTTGTTGAATTCTGCATTTTACGGTACAGAAATTCTTGTTTGCTGATCGTGATTTTCTTCTAATTTATTATGTCACAGTTTTAGTGTCTGTTGACTCTGCATTGTTTATCTTAAATCGTCTGAATTTCTTGTACCTCGTGTATCTTGAACTTTGATCTTTCTGATTAACAAACTATTAAGAAATATTTCTTCATTATTTTTTATATATCTAATTAATAATTAATTTTTCTGCATTATCTTGGGTTAAATTATACAATTACTTTGAGCAAAAACAAGTTTTTAGCAACGTTCTTTTTTTACTGCTGTGTTTACTATCTTTTAATTGTAAGTAAAATAACAACGGTTTTCAATTTATTTTTGGCTTCGTGTTGAAGCTTTGACACCACAGTTGTTTGGAACAATTTGAATGACATCAAATGTCGACTACAATTTTTTCTCCACTAACGCATCCGATCGTTCCTTTGCTTGATTACACTGTTAAATATTTGCGCCTGTATACCGACTTGGCTAATTTTGGCTTTTAGATGCTCCAAAGTCTGGGGATTGTTGGCATAGACTTGTGCTTGATGTAGCCTCAAAGAAAAAGCCACTGTCATGTGACAGTGGCGGCCAATGCACAAATGGTTATACTGAGATGATTCAATTGCCAAATTTATTCTTTAAGAAATCAATTGTAGTCTTAGCTGTATGACACTTAGCGCTGTACAGCAGTTTTTATTGACGGTTCCAGCTCTTCCTGTCTCATTTGAGAAAAGTGGTGATTGAACCACTATTAAAACTAAGGTTTTGTTCAATAATATATTCCGGGATAAGTTTTTCAGGCCTTTTGTATACATACTTGATTATGACTATCTGGTATTTGTAACAGTATTCTGGTTTCCTCAATAGAAGCGACGCTGTTCTATTGATGTTCATTCTATTCAGCATGCATTCTTATGAACTATAACAGTACGTAATTTAAAAACATGCTTATAAAAAATTGTTACTGCACTTCCAATGAATTTCTTGTTATTAAACAAGAAATTCATATAAAATCTATGTATATATATTAATATATACATAGATTTTATATTTACATTAATACATTATATCCTATTACAGCATCTATAAGGAATTAGAAGAGTGGGATCTTGTTCGTGCAATATTTCGATACAAAATGCAATCTAACGAGCATGTAATCCAAGCAATTGTGGAAGAGAGTCAGAGCAATTGGAGGGATGCCCAAGATCTGTATTTAGCTGCCATACAGGATAATCCTCCAACAGAAGCGTTGGGATTTTATTATGAATCATGTTACAAATGTTTTGCGGAGTTGTCGGATTGGGATGCTTTAGCCAAATCAGTTAAGCAATCAACTTCTATAGATTACTATTGGAATGAATTGTGGGATGAAGATTGGCATCAACAAAAGCTATTGCCTTGGTTTATGATAGCACAGTTAAGAAACAGTTTGGTTTCCGAGGAGGCAAAAGTTTCGTTTGTGTCAGATATTAATAGTGCTTTATCGAACACAGATAAATTACTTTATATTAAGCAAAATTTTTCGGAAGAAATCGCGTTTTTATATCTTTTGACTGGAGATTTCGATAAAGTGAATTATTTCTTAACAAACAATATTGAGTTATTTTTGAGCAATTGGTCCAATTTGAGTCCGTTATTTACATCTTTAAAAATGAAGAAGTTATTAAAGATGCAAAACTCGCTTGAAATGTACACTTTTATTACTAAATTTAATACATTCAACATGTCTAATAAGAACAGTATTTTGAATGATATGTGCAAAAGTTGGTTGAAAGTATACAACGAGAATTTAACTTCGATTGTCTCGATTGAAACCAAAACTATATATCGAACTCGATGCTTATCTGTTCTTCAGACAAAGTTTGAATCAGAAGACGTAAAACAGAGGCTTAATAATGTTAAATTTCAACTAGACATGAATCTCGCTAATACGGCGTTAGGAATGAAAAATTTTCATGTATGTAGGAAATATCTTACCAGACATGATTGGTGTAGTGATGAACAAACTAAAGATGGTGTGAAGTATAGAATGACTCGTTCTGGATTATTGTGCTTCAAAGCTTCAAAACTGGAGTTTGACGGTCAAGTGGAGCATATAGTGGACGCCTGGCAACATTTAGGTAAGATATTTCATGTGTAACACTTATATGATTCAGGTATAGATACTTACCTTTTTCGAGTTAATATATACACGCCATATAGATTACCAAAGGTTGCCTTTAATATGTACCTTTTTCTCCTAGAACCACTATAAAATTAAGGTTGCTCTGCTTATATAGATGCTCTACTACATATAATAAAATTTATTAGCCATTTAATCCATATTTTACTAGATCAATTAATTTCAGCTGACTGTATGGACTATACAGTAGTAACAGAGAATATCGATTTATACCTATCCACCAATTTACATGTTTACGACGTGACGCAAGATTTAGCAAGAGTTCTTTCAAGTAATGAAAAGTCTATTGATGACTCAGATCTAAAGAAGCAAGTAAATGCAATAACAAAAATGGCACCACCATATAATTCTAATTCCATCGGTAATTACGGCTTTAATACATTGCAAGAAGCACTTATTAATGCCAAAGACATTGTTGACAAGAAGGATGAAAATAATCTGAAATCTATAGCAGACGGACATTATAAACTTGCGTCCTTTGTCAGCTCATATGCTAATAGAAAAAAAGATTTAATCGTACACGTACTTAATGCCATGTTTTACGGATCATCAGAAGCGAGGTATATGTTTCCGTGTCTCTTGGAAATTGTGGACTTAGGAACAGTTTATAAAGATACATTTTTAACTGAAGTAAGTATACGTGTTCAATTAAGTATAAATTTGAAGATAAAATGTATGTTTGTCTTGTTTATGCGAGGTTACCAAAATACCAGAATGGATGTTTATTCAATGGATTCCACAACTGCTAGCAAATTTAGATACTCAAAATATAACAATAATATATCCAATAGTTGAAAAACTTGCTAAAATGTATCCACAAGCTATTATGTACCCTTATCGTTTGAGCAAACAAAAATATAAGTTTCCAGATACAATTAAGAGCTATGGCGAACAAGTAATATCTAGGTAAGAGAGTTTATATCAAAATATATTATTGTGTTATATTTTAACGAAGGAACCAATTTATTCTTGCAGTCTAGACAAGTTACTTCATGATCCATTAGCTGAAAAGTTTCTTACTGCGCTTTCTTCCGTCAGTCTTTGGTATAATGTTTTATTCTATCACATAAAACAGTTACAGAGAGCATGTGATGTCTCTAGTGATCTGTTTAACGAAAGACTGAACACACTGAAGGTTATGTGTGATGAAAATGTGGATTGCAAACGCCGTGATAGTTTGAAAGGACAAGTATTTAAGGAAATCATTGGTCATTTAAAAACCAAAATTTTACCACTTGCTAAAGGTATGTATTACTGGATGAGTTAGGTTAGTTTAAGTCGTATTTGGGGTGCATATGTGATTTGTGGTTTAGGATAAAACTTTTGTATGCTTCCTGTGTCACCAGAAATACAAACAAATTTAATGTAAAACGGCAATCATCATCGTGTATCTTTTTGCATTTTTGGATTCTGTTGGATGGTTTCGGTCTGAAAAAATTTAAGTCTTGTAGCCGTAAATGCTTTAAAATTCATGCTCCTGTATGTTTTGAAAGTTCAAATATCCTGCAGACGTCAATAACACGCACCAAAAATGCATTTTGTTACAGTGACATTTTGTTGGTTTTATTATTATTCGTGTTTGTCGTTAATTCGTACGCTTTACGTATTTTGCTTGCCCGTGCAAAGTGTCTAATTCAGACTCAATTATTCGGAGAATTTCTAAATATCGGATTGAGTTTAAGTTGTGTGTAAGTTAAGTGATTTGTATGTTGCATATCGAATTTATTAATGTGTTATTATTACCCATATACGAGGCGTGTTTTTTAAGTAAGTAGTTTCAAAAGATATATAAAAAATAGGGAACTTTTTATAACAACTTTATTTTTACATCGAAGCCTGTACTTTAACGTTCTTTTCCACATAATTGCTGCCATTATCAAGAAATTTATCATATCGAACAACAAGCTTTTGTACCCCGTTGTCATAAAAGTTTGCCGCCTGATTTGACAGGCACTGATTCACAGTCGTTTTGAGGATATTGTCGTTATCGTGACGCTTACCTCCGAAATGCTTCTTCAAATTTAGAAACAGGCGGGAGTCAGTGGGCGCTAGATCTGGGCTGAATGGCGGGTGATCAAGTCGTTCCCAGCTAAACGATGCGATGAGATCTTGAATTCGATTGGCTGCGTGCGGCCGCACATTGTCGTGAAGCAAAAGGATTTCTCTGCTCAGCATGCCGCGCTTTTTGTTTTGAATTGTTCGACGCAGTTTTCTTAATGTCTCGCAATAATTTTCAGAATTTATCGTTTTATCACGAGGCAAAAAGTCGATCAACAACACACCCTTTCTGTCCCAAACCGCGGTATACACGATTTTCCTGGCTGAAATTGTCTTTGAATTTCATTTTCTTGAGTCATATTGAATACACATTCTGTGGATTGTTGCTTTGATTCTGGCCTAACGTAGGCCACTCACGTTTCAACACCTGTGACAACTTGGTTTAAAAATCATCACCCTCGACACCATAACGCTCAAGGAACTCCAAAGCGCTGCCTAAACGCCTAGTTTTATGCTCCTCCGGCAACATTTTTGGTACCCATCTTGAGCACAGTTTCCGATGAAGTAAACGTTCGGTCACAATTTCATACAGAAGACTTCTTAACACTTAAGTAAGTATAAGTACTTCCCTATGATTTCATCTCTCATAATGTTTTCTCCATAAACTTCACAGATCTAACGATGAATTTCAGCTGCTTTCACGCCTTTATAATAATGTCTTGCGCAGCTGTCAATGGAAATCATAAATTAAAACGTGTGCATTAAAAGTCAAAACAGCCAAGATCATTTAAGGGGCTATTATCAGTTGTTGGTGGGAAATTTGAAATTGCGTTATTTTTACTTGCAATAATTTTTGTGAAGAATGATTATAAACAAGAAATTATTACTGCAATATTAACATTTAATTATAAATTGGTGGACGAATAGTAAGTGACAGAAATTACGTGTTTAATAAAAAAGATTTTTTTTTATTTTTTAAAATAAAGTATTTCAAGAGTTATAAACTTATTCGTCCACTAAATATGAACGGGAATAAGCATGGTGTACATTATAAAAAGAAATATATGCTAAATAAAAAAGAGTATTGCAAGAAACGTATCCGGTAGTAAAACAGATAACTGTAGACGTTCCAAATGGTTTAGCACCTTTCTAAAAGAGGGGCACATCATCGCCGCAATTACTGCAATTCGAATTTACTTTATATTCCTTTCTACGTGCTTATACCCCTTTCACGACATGTCTCTATGTCACAATCTTGCTATCTCATTTTGTATATTGCTGTCTTTCATCTCGCAGTATGATCGACAACTGGTACTATTAGCTCCCTCTATTATCCAATTTATTTGTAATGACAGCCGATGTTAGTATAGGATGTGCTCGCTAGGAGTGAAAATAGAACCTTAAGGTGACGTTACACAGTTGTGCGGGAAGTTTAAATTTTCCTCATTCTTAGAGTACCGTAGATTTCTAAACGTGCAAGAATATCGAAATTATTATAATTTCTATAAAACTATAACTGCATTAGGCAGTTGCTGATTAACAAAAGAAAATTGGAAGACCTGTAATAAAAAAATTAGTAAAAATTACTTGACGAAGTAAGGCTTTTTTAACGATATCTCTTAATCATAACCTAGATATATACATGTAGTTCCATAAAAAAGACACAGTAGCTAGAAATATACTGTAATTAAAAAATGTATGGTATTTTTTTAGTAAAAGCTCAATAATTTGATGCCGAAGGCAAATGTACATGCATGAAGTTCAGCGATTGTGTAACAGATGACGCTCATTAAATGTCAATAGGTTTGTTCCTTTTAGACGTTTACAACACGACGCATGCAGTGATATTCGAAACTCGCTCTTACGACAATGCAAATGGAATAGGGTATTTTTATGGCGCATGATAGTGCCTTTTACTATATAAAGCAGGAGACCAAATCGAACAAAGCTAATAAAATTTTTAATTGCCATAACAAAATTTAAAACCTTATGAGAAATTATTAATTATTTTCTAAATATTTTAAATTTCTAAATATTGAGGTTTACTATTAATCTAAGGCCTATTTACGTATTTTTTTTGAAAAAAATTTTGTTTTATGTCAAATTGAAATTATTTTTACCAAATTATCGTTTTATACTATACTTGCAATTTAAACAGTTTAACAAATTAGAGGAAACAAAAAAGTATTTTTGTTATTAAATTATATTTTTAATATGTTTCACCAGTATGCAACAGATTACTACAGAAAGTAATAAGTTAATAAGGATACTTAAAAACCTAAGAAGTTAAATAAAAATACCTTAATTTTTACATAAAAGGCTAGTTATGGGTAAGAAATAACACAACTTGTTTTTTTATTAATTTATTATTTCTGGAAATATAAAAGTCTGATAAAATGTTTCTAATTTAGGAACTATTTCATTATTGATATAATAATAAATTGAATTGTTTTTTCTACAAACGTTTTATTGATATGTAAACTGGTACAGGTAGGTACCTACTTTTTTAATTATTAATATATATATATATAATATTTATTAATATTAGACCGAAATTTCAAAAAATTTATATATAGGACTGAATATCATATTTTCCTTTTTGCCCGTCGTTCTTGCATTTTCAAAAGTCTAGGGTTTTTATAAAGAATACGTTGGCGAAATGATGTATTTCTTGCTCTTCTATCCATTCTGCAAATCCTGAAAAAATTACTCTACACTACTCTATGCATGTACCTAATTCTTATGCTAGCAAAACCTTTAGTAAATTGATAAGCTATCGCAGCATAAAATATTTATATAAGTATATAACACCGCTATATACACAAACCTGGAATTACTACTGTATATACGGTATTTTTATTTACACTAATAACAATAATAGTAAAAAATGATAAAAATGCTAACAAATAAATCTCTTGCGAATTCTTGCAGGACTAGAAAAACCAACTAGCGAACAGTAGAAACACAATTTGGTACAATACGGATTGATACCACATTGATACTGATGCACAACTACATGGAGTAAGGAACCTTTCGAGAAAGCGAATATGTAATTTTTACCCCAATGTATTCATTGCTCGCTCTACCCTTTCCTAATCCAATACAACTGACAAAGATAAACCGAGAGTCTTATTATTCAGGTAAATCCAAATACAAAGCAAATAAACTTATAGTACGGAATTAAATCAAGGTCATTAAATTGAAACGGAAATTTGTGATGTATATAGAAATATAGTACTCTCCGAGCCATCTATGTTTCAGTTGCGACATAAAATACAGTTTGAACGATATGATGAAAATTTAGGCGCGGAAACGTCCCCTTAAAGGAAGTGTAATGCGACGGTTTTCTTTTTGGACTGCATGAATTAGCAAATATTTCGACAGTGGTTTTTTTTTATGAGTTTCTGTCTTTTGTAAAATATCGAGAATTTAATAAATATATCGCAAAAAACACTGCTGCTATTGGATAATGAGCCCTCACATTTGCATGAAATTTAATTGCAAACTGCTGAGAGTTAAATTTTCGTACAGTACCTATCACCCAATGTCATCTCCCTAGCGCAGCCTATGGACCAATCGATGTCGCAGTTTCTGCTGGAGCAAGATTGCAGTCTGATAGTATTTTAGAAGAAGTAGACTATTAAGAACGCCATTTATGCTACAGCGGAAAGTTGATCTCCTGTTCAAACCACCTCTTTGCAACAATCATTCTTAAATCTATGATGCGAATTAAAAATAATTTTATATCTTTTTGAAACTGAGAAACATTTAGTATCACCAGCCCAATTTTTAAATGCGGTATAAAACGATGTTGAATTCGAAAACGTTACCCTAGACAATTTGCAGGAGTAATTGAACTCTGACCAAAATGAACCAGGTTACTAAATTTTAGATGACGCCGCAATAGCATCAACGTTTGTACTCATTGACGACGATTTTGATATAAAGGCTGAGGTCGAGAAGATTCCGGAAGACGAGAAAATGGATCAACAAAACGATGTTGATAACGTTGATATACTTATAACTTGAGAAAAAATTGTACGTACGCGTATCTCAAAATGCACAATACTAAAAATCAAGCACAAATTAAAGGTTAAATTGAATTTTTAATAAATAAATATATGTACATATACACATGTATATAATTATGTAAAATTATACAATCCATTGGATGTATGTACATATATATAAACAATTTTCCAACCGCCAATTAATTAAACCATGCCAAAACCATTGGATGTATGTATGTATTTATCTTTTTTTGTTCATTTTCGATTTTCCCTGCTCATCATTTATCCGATAATGTTGACTCCGTCAGTATCGGTTGTAACCGGAAGCTATAGAACGTTTTAATATGGTAGATATATGTATATAAATATACAAGATTGCTTGTGATATTTTTATTACAATAATATTGACTTTCCGTTAGTGATTATCTGGAAATTATGTATAAGATTTATTTGGTCGTATAATATCAACTTATAACCTTGAACTATGTGTAAGAGTAAATTGTATTAAAGGGTTACATTTGTTTTAAATTTAAATCTATCATTTACTTGCAGACAAGTTTAATGCGAAATCTATTAAGATGAAACTGGAACAACATCGGAACTCGTTGGGAGAATTGGCAAAGCCAAAACCTAAAAGTGGAGGAAGTAAGACTGATAGCACCAAAAAGTTATCATATTACTCTCCATGGTTGGAAAATTTTTCCGATAATGAAATTAATTTAAATTTGGAAATTCCTGGACAGTATAAGGGAGATAAAATGCCTTTGTTGAAACACCATGTTAAAATATGCGGATTTTCGTCGGAGGTGCGTTTACTCTTGTTTACAATATCTATAACCTACTGAAATCGAACGATTAACGATTATTATATTTTACTTTATAGGTTTCCAAGTTTAAGAGTTTACTAAGTCCACTCAAGTTAACAATCATTGGAAGCGACGCTAAAGAGTACCCGTTTTTGGTTAAACTTGGTGAAGATTTGAGACAAGATCAAAGGATAGAACAAATATTTGGATTAATGAATAATATTTTTAATGCCAATTCAGTATGTCGCGAAAAAAGACTTAACATACGTACATATCAGGTAGGTGTCACCTTCTTATTTCATAAACGTAACTATTACTATATACTTTTGTTTTATTTTAATAGGTTATACCATTAACGGGTATATTGGGATTGATTGAATGTGTAGGCAATGCAGTTACCTACTCAGAGTTTTTAAATAATACCGTACCTGATTTCCACAAAACTGCAGAAAAAGCAAAGCTTGAGTATAATAAACGTTATTTGAATAATAATAATCAATATTTGGAATCCTTATTAAAATATACACCGGAACCAGCAATGAATATATATACCAGTGTAGTGAATATACTTCCCCGAGATTTATTTCAGTAAGTGTTGCAGCATTATTAAGTTTACTTCTAGAGTTATACAATGTGTAACATTAGAACGATATTTTTCAGTATCACTAGTGTATTTATAACACTGGACAACAGCCAAAATGTATCTCAATTAATTGACAAAATCTTACTACTAAACTTATCTTGTAGTTCAAGTTTTAGAGTTATGTGGTGTCATGTGCCCTTATATATCTGCAACTGCATGTCTGCCTTGTACTGAATAGCCCTTGTATACAAACAAATGACGAACGCCGCTATTGTGAATACAATGAAATTGAAAATCTTAAAGCCGGACTAGGGTATATAAACAGTTTCCAAGCGGAAAGGTTAATCAGTCGAAGTTAGTGAGTCGAATGGAATAGTTAACATTATAAGATGTTTCGAAAGTGTGTAAAGAATTCAGATCACTTCTGTTATGTTTGTGGTGTGTTTACTTTTGCATTACTTCATTGATAAAACAGGCATATCAACTTTATTTCGGTTGTGGTTAAATCATAAAAAGTATACTGGAAATGTGGAGCCTGGCTCATCATATCAAAACTTAAACAATATTTATCAAGTGCTGTTTTGAATGCGTATGTCTTTTTTTAAAATGAAGTTTCATTAGGATTGTGTTAATTTGTTGATTGATTTAAATTGCCATAGATCAGTGCAATGATTGACGTTTTAGTTCTCTTATTACCGTTAATAATAGTGGACAATAGCCACGTTAGTTAAGAACTATATCAGACTAATTCTAAAACAACTCCAGTAATGTATTCAAATTCTTTCCTTTTAACTTTACACAATATATATTTGAAGTTTTAAATCTTAATACTATTCGATATTTTATAGCCAAGCAATTCGGAAGTTAAGCGTTGATTCAGAAAGCTTTGTTGCTCTACGTAATAAGTTCATCACAAGCCACGCAGTAAACTGTATCGCTGACTGGATATTGGGTATTGGCGACCGTCACTTGGGAAATTCAATGGTGTGCTTAAAGAATGGACAAACGATGGATATCGACTTCGGTTTTGCGTTTGGATTGTCCGTGCAAATAATCCCGTATCCTGAAGTGGTTCCTATCCGTTTAACACCGCATTTCCTCGAGCTTACTCAACCACTCAAACAACATGGATTAATCGAAGAGACCATGGTGCACGTCTTGCGAGCTCTACGAAACAACTCTACATCTCTTCTCTCTACTATGAGCGTATTTATTAAAGAACCATCGTTGGAATGGATGGAGTTTAAATTGCTTGAAAATAAAGTTACAGGATACAATTGGAACCCGCAGAAGAAGTTAGATCATGCACGGAGGAAACTGAATGGAGCTAGTTCTGTTGAGATAATGGTGGAAGAATTATCAGATAGAACTACTTCTAATAAAAAATACATTAACGAATATATTTCTTTTGTAAAGCGAAATAGAACTCATTTTACTGGGAATTTGTCGGTTGAAGATCAAGTTGCGTGTTTAATTGACCACGCCACAGATTATAATTTATTAGTTCGTGTATTTGACGGTTTTCAAGCGTGGATATAAATGATAAAATATCAGGAATGCTGTTTTAGTTTTAAGATGTTTGCTCTTAAATATATTTTCTACTTAAAAAAAAAATCAGGATTCACTACGCAAGTTGGCTACCGGTATTCACTGAGAATATTCAAAACTGTAGTAAACGTTTATTAGTTCAAAAACATTTAAGCAAACATAAAAATAAATTTTGTATTTTGTGTGATATAAATCTTGTATGTATTAAGTATTTAACACGTTATTTTTTGAAAGAATAAATATTTTTTTAGTTACTGTAATATAATATTTATATTGCTCCTGTATTATTGATTTCAGTCTATTACGTGTCTGTCACTTACAAGATTTCTCGCTTGTACGTGTCTTCTATACATTTTCCAAAGTCTACTACGGTCCTGCGTACGCTTTCTAGGGCCGAGCAAAGCTCCTGAGCCTTTTCTTCCTCAGATAATACAGCTCTTACCGGCTGTGGGCTGGTTGAATGCTAATGAAGTAGGACAGCGTCTAGAGAATTACAATTGTAGCTAATTCAGGTCCCGATGTGTAAGCACCTGTTTTTCTTCTTCCTTCTAACAATGACGCGAGGTGGAGGCCTGGCCGGGATTATTATCTTACTATTGCGTTTTCTTTGCGATGAAGGTCCAAGTTTCAGATAAATTAATGGGCGCTCACTATAATGCTCAGGATTCTGTTCTGCTGGGCTTCCATTCTGTCGAGGTGGGTTTTGGCGACGCAAGCCCATGACAATGCTCCGTAAGTGAGGACAGGATGGAGGAAGACTCAATAAATTAATAATTTAAGTCTTAACGAAAGCAGACTTTTAGCGCATAATATCGGCTATACGATTGATCCGGCGGCGGTAGCAAAACTGCTGACAACTTTATTAACGTGTTGGCGTAGTGTTAGTCTGCTGTCAAGAATTATCCCAAGGTAAGTCACTGATGAGCATCAAGGCAGGTGAAAATTAGCAATGTAAAGATGGTCATAGGCGCTTGGTGAAATGGATGGCTTGAAACTTCGTCTCATTGAGTTTCAAATGCCATTTAGAAGCCGCGCATCGAGGCCGCGTTGAGGACCATGACACAATAAGGCTTCACTTCTGGACGACGTGAGAATGGCGATATCACCTGCGTAAATCGCTAGGTGTATTCCCTGAATCCTAGGAGGGTTGTGGCTAAAAACCAGAACGAGTGTTCGAACCCGCAGAAGATCATGCACGAAGAAAACTGAATGGAGCTAGTTCTGTTGAGGAAATGCCCTGGGACGCAATTCTTGGTAATGACATGGAATCACTGATTCTGACAGTGAAACGTCGGCATTAAAGATATGACCATAACATTTTTACGATTTCTGGATTAACCCCTTCATCACCATTTTGTAAACTAGTCCACGATGCCAAACAGTGTCGAAGACTCAGGCAAAGTCAAGAAACACCGCGCCTATTGTCTCTCACGTTTCAAAAGAATTACGAATTCCCTCCGCAACGCAGAAGAGCTGCTAGTCGGAGGAGAGTCCTCGGAAGCCGAACTGCTAATCCTGGATTATATTGTGCAGGAGGAGCTCATCTTGAAGAGGGTTGAAGATGATGGATTCAGCTATTTCTCAGAGATTTGACAGGAGAGAGCCGGCGACTACTGTGGCTTGTCGCTATACCAAGGAATCTTGGAGATATCCAAAATGAAGTACGGCATTGACGATCTGTAATGTATTTCTTATTTACTTACGTTAACAGAACAGAGTCTGGAAGTCTCTTAGTACGACTTACGAGACTCGGTAAAATTTGTAATTTCACCTAAGGTGACTTTAGGGAGACTTCCCCCTTTAAGAAAAGGGAGGTTGTTAACAATAGCGTCGACTTGGCCCGTCCAGAAGACGGAACGGGGTGTTTGTTCAGTGTGTTGCAAGTCCAAACAGCAGTGATAGCGACAAGAAATTATTTTTATATCCAGTTTCTTAAAACATTGCAATGCGCATGCGCGATTTCATTCGTTCATCCATTTTTGTCCAAGTCTCGTGTGTTTACGTCGTTGTATGGAAATATGATGGGATTTTTCCTTCGACAAACAACAACATTTTATACCTATGATTTTATTTGTTAATAAACACATAAACCATACTGGCATAAAATTGTTCGTTAATCGATCAAAAACCGTCAGTAGAAAGAAAGCTATTTTCGTGAATAAAAACATACAATATAGATCTTATGCAAATTAAAATACAGAATTGTAATGTTGCCTACTCTTTTGCGCCTAATTTCCCTCCTCCCCTGATCGTGGCAGCCGGCCCTTTGCCACGCAACTTTTTCGATCAGCTGATTCAATGGAGTTCTACATTTATTTTAGGTGGTTTGTAGTGTTATACCGTCATTCTATTAGTGTTGGTAAACTTCAGCCGAACTTTTGACATCGAGCATAATGTGCTTAGATATTTGCAGCATTAGATATGTTTTAACAGGTTTTTTGTGTAATAGTGTCCGCAGTGAATCATAACTGCGTTGATCTAGAAATTCACCGATAAACTTCGTTGCTTTGTAAACCTATATCAATTTTTTTAAGTTGAACTTAATAATGTCACAATTCATTATTAAGTTGAATCATATAAAGCTTTTAATACAATAAAAATAATTGTAGAAACAAAGTATATGTTCCGTCCAAAGAATGATGGCTGATTCGACTATAACTTCTGCTAAACCTCTCGCACTTTAGTAATAAAAATAAAATGCAAATGGACTGTTGTAAAAACTTATTAATCGTTATTACATATATTTTTACAATATAAAGACTTAATAAAATAAATTTCCTATAATAAAATTATCAGTATTGGTTATCTCCAAGGTTTCTTCGACCTCTTATCTTTTGTCTTTGGTATTGCTTTGTCATCTTGTTTCTGAAAAAAAAGATCTTTACATATTATACTTTCGAGCGACTTAATGTAGTATAATATTTGAAGATGTGTGTACGTCAAAAGATGTATGGTATGGGATAGCGATGGGTCGGATTCGTATGATTCGTACAGTATATACGACTCTCATGTGTGATTCGTACGGTACGAATCTTTACTATTTATACGGATTCGTATAATAATAATAATAATAATAATAATAATAATAATAATAATAATAATAAATGTCTTTATTGTGCATTCAAGTTATAATTCAAGGTTGTATACATAAAGAAAATTAATAATATAAATAAATAATAGTAAAAAGAAAACCTAATATGTTTCTAAGAATAGCTAATTAAATGCTCAATCTCAGGGCGAGGTTCAGTTACATGTGTGACATGTGAACTGCTCTACCTAACCCTGTGTATTACCCAAGGAAAAATTAAAACAAATAGATGAAATGCCTATAAAATACCTTATATCTAAAGCAGTCTGTGTGCTTCAAGTTCACGTGCTATAGCAAAGAAATTAGAAAGAATAATAATGATAAGAATTCACTAAAATTCTACTACTGTTTGACTTCGATTTAGTTTCGTATCAATAGACTAACTCTAAGATATACGAATTCGTAAGAAGTAAATGATTCGTATAAGTTACGTATAGTTATACTGATTCGTACTATGGTACGAATACGACTACGATCAATTGCTACCAGTATACTACTTGACTCCCATTCTGATTCATATCAACATCAACCGGCGGTGCGACTCCAAAACGATACCGATTCGTATAAAATAAATGATTCGTATAGGATTATACGAATCCGTATAAAGATTCGTACCGTACCAATCACACATGAGAGTCGTATATACTGGACGAATCATACGAATCCGACTCATCACTAGACGGAGAGTCATGAATCCTCACGAGTCGATACGATTCCTTTCGGTACGAATCATATTATACGAATCTTTTATTTTAGGAGTCATTATAGTTGTAAGGTTCAAAACGGGCCGATAGTTGTTGTGGTTAGATGACTACCCCGTGCTGTGGGAGATCGCTTGAGTCTGAAAAGCAATTCTCTGAGGGGACGGTGACATTTTTCTCGGAGAATTGTATCCCGATCGATGAACTATTCGCTGTTGGGAGCAAAGCGATTAATAGCGTGTCATTATAAACGGCGAGATACGGCCGTAATAAGGCCATTGGATATATTTACACAAACAAATTACACAGCAAGAGTTGCATTAAATAGAATTTACATGGGTTTTAAACTATCATCTGCATGTAGTCTACAACTGCTCTTGCTATGTCGTCGAGTATTGTACTGCATTAAAACAAAATTGTTTCTTACAAAAGGTGTAAATAGCGTAAAAAGTTAATCATGTTTTCTTGATAAAACAGCATCCATCGGTCTATAGTAACTAATTCTGTATGGGTGTTAAAACAAATTTCACCCCAGAACATTGTAGAACCACCAGTAAAACATTTCTTTGGGAGTATAGTGTAGGTAGAAAAATTGTTTTCTTGGTCGATGTCACACTTCGTTTCGATTATCTGGTTATCCGGTTCAAATTTACTCTCGTTTCATCTATAAACAAGACATGCTTCCAATCATCGACAGTTCAATTTGCATATTTTATAGCAAGTATTAATCACGCTACTTTATGTGTGTACAGTTCAACTGCAGACATTGCTACTTCCTTAAGTCTTCTCCTAACTTTAAAAGCGGATATTTTAACACTTCAAACGTTTGGGAGTTCTTTGCGATGTTCTGTGCTTGCATCTCTGTTTCAGAAAACTGTTTGCCGAAAAAAAGCTGGTGTCTTAGATTTGTGATTTCTTCTACAACCAACTTTAGAAAATATTTGTATGACGGCAAATGTATACTGAATGAATATATTTATATATGATATTGAATATCGAACATAACTGAAGAAACTAAATCTAGTACACTCAAGATTCATTACTACCGCGTTAAAATTCAGAAATTTAAGCACAGATGGAAAATTCAATGAAAATTATTTCCAAATTATGGAAATACTTACCGCTGATTGCCAATTAGGTATTTCATGCTCATAGATTTGGTTGTAATTTGGGCTAGTGTTGTCAACAGGATTACCAGGTTGCTTATTTAATAACTGAAAAACATTTTAATAAATTCGATTAAATAATTAATTTTTAGATAATGTATTTACCAATTGCACATATTTCTGAAGTTCCATTTCAATCTGCTGTTTTGTTTTCGGCCGACTGCTTAACGGTGTTTCCATATTATTCAAGGAATATGGATAATGATCAAAATGATCGTCCTGTATCGACGAACTGCTAGCCGCTAAGTTCAGTGGTGGAATTATTGAAGATTCTCTAAATTTGTTTTGCTTATCCGTTTGATCATCTGTTACATCCATTGACAGCATTTCCTCTAAATTACTCTGCGATTTTGTTTTTAATATATTTAACTGGTTAAGGGTTACATCCTGATCGTTCGGTACAACAGGGCTCCTGCCGTTGTTGATTATTTTTAATGCTTCTAACCATTGAGCTTCCATGACTCGATGTAATTGTTTGACCATATCGGTTTTTTTCTGATTTTGTGAGTTAAGTCTGCTCTGTAAATTCTCAATATGTTGTTGAGCTTGTGATAGTTTCATTTGATAAAGGCGAGATTCTTCATTGTGTTTTTCTTCAATTAAATGGATTTCTAAAGAATGCCTTTAATAAAAAGAGCTATTAGAATATGTAGGATGTAAAAACTTGTGTTACTTTTTAACAAGTCATAATATCTAAAAATACTTTTCCTTAAAAAAATATTCTTGTGAAAATAAGGACATCCTAATACATGCATAAGTATCGCAAAAACTCTATCTGCTTTAGGCAATTGTAATTGGTGGTGGTTATATCTATTGTTGAATTAAATTAAAAGTCCAAATACAATACTCCAACGTATATACTTATCTCCGGAGATATAATATAGGAGTGCTACTTGATGCAAAAAACAAAACCCTGGACTAAATTCGGTTAATTATAAAATTAAAAGTATAAACAAGCGAAGGAAATAAAGATTTGGCCACGACTCTTTCACTGAAATTTCTGGAGTTTCTTAACTGTAAGCAAGAATGATTGATACGTCTGTTAATGGAGGTAGAACATCGTTGCTCACATCTTATGTAAATTTACTGCAGTATAATTATAACATTCATGTAGGTTATGGATAACAGATGTTTTTTCTATAAAAAATAATGACAATATATATATCTACTTCTCATAAAACCGGCAGTCCACTACTACTAAAAATATTTTCCTGGCATATACTCCCTATAATCGTTGATTGAAGGAATATATAAAGATGGGCAACCTATGACAGTTGACATAAATCTCAGATCCCTTAAATGGAGATTTGCATTTAAGGGATCTGAGATTTCTGTCAACTGTCATAGGTTGCGCATCTTTATGTATTCCTTCAATCAACGCTATAATATAGTATAGGTCAGCATATGAATGATATTTCTAACTTCATTTTTAAGAGAGCTGTGGAAGCCTGACGCACTAATGCAGGATGCTGTACATGAAGAGCGATGGAAAGTTTCGTATCTAATGTTAACGAACATGAAATTTTGGGATGTCAAATTAGCACACTCTTTAAAAACCAAAAAATGCCTGTAATAGTGTAACGGCCACGGTTTATCGTTGGAAATCACTCTGCAAACGATACAATAAATGTAGATGAAGTATTAAAACCGGACCACGTGGTTTCGATCTATAGGGTCTCGTCAGCGATTCTCCAATTGCAAGTCCTAATTTCATCGCAACTCCTCACTCCACGTTAATCGTATAATACTTACAACCATGAATTAATTCCAACCCCATGCCCTCTAGTGGGCAAGGTCGGAAGTAGCACCGATGATGAAAAATAAGGTTTATTTCGTTATTTGTTTTTTTTTCTTGTTGTTGTTGCTATATAATAAAGTCTGGGACAGATCTATATTTCTCTCGGAAAAGTCGTATAAATAATAATATAAATATAACAAGGGAAAAACAGAAGCAAAACTTATGAGGGTGACGTAAGGAAAGGTGATTTCTTACAGAAATTAATTTGTTTTTCAAACTAAAGTTAAACAGTAGCTACATACTTATCTGCAATTTGTTGAATATGATTAGCGGCGCTTTTTGCGATTGTCAGTTCTCGTTTCTTCAATTCTTCCTGTAGAGATGATTCGGCCTTATCCAGTTGCGATTGGAACTCTTTCAATTTTTCACGCACAACTATTTCCACCTGGTCCTGATAGAAATTCCTTAAATCGGTTTTATTCTTTTCGTTGAGTTCTTTTGTCTTGTTGAGCTCATGTTGCAGATCTTTCTGAAAATGAAATCGTCAGTTTTCGCAGATCCAAAGCTTCGTACCGCATTTATTACATCATATAGAACTGTGACAAAATTCTCGATTTATGAACTATGACAGAATGGTTCTTGCATATATCTATAAAATCCATATTGAATCAACGTTATGTAAAATGATTATATTTTTACCTCTATCTTTTTATGAGTGTCAATATCGCTGAGTAGTTTTTGATTATGCCTCTCCATACTTTGTATAATGTCATCTTTTTCGTTAATCAGCGTATCCAGATGAGAATTTTGGCCCCTTATAGATGATAGTTCACGTTGGCACAAATCGATTGCTTTCTTGCTGTTCGATACCTCGTTTTTTACCATATCTAACGCACTATTCGTCTGGAAATTTAATAAAAAATGATAGAAAAAAAAACAACTCAATTAGTTTAGACTTACTTCACGCAATTCACGACTCTTTTGTTCTATTTGTTCCAACAAACTTAGGTTTCTATCTTTTTCAGTTTTATAATCACATTCAAGGTTTTGTATCTGAGAATTTAACGAAATTATTTCAGTATTCAATGTAGCTATTTGGGCCTCCAACTCTTTAACTTTATCTTGGCTTGTTTTCGCTAGCGATAGGGCTTTAGATGCTTCGTTTTCGAAATGGTTGATTTTCTGAAAGAAAATGTCTATTACATCTACATCGCAAAATAAAAATTTATGCTATTAAAAATAATTGTACACATAATCTTCTAAAAATTCAGTTAAATATCATACCTTTACTGACTCTAACATATTCTCAGCATGCAGAGCTTGCATATTAGCAATTTCCTGTTCCAAACTATTTCTATCTTGCGTAAGAACTTGCAACCGTTGCGCAACCAGTTCCCAGGAACTATGAAACTTCAGTATAGCATCATCCTTGGCCTCATCAACTTGCATAGCTACTGCTAATTTTTCTTGTAGCTCTAGCGTTTTACTTTGAAGATGTTGAATCAGTTGTTCGCAATGCTATTTAAAACTTGTTAATAAAGAAGAATGGGTTAGTTGAGTTATAATAGTGTCTGTCTATAGGAAACCTCTTTTTGTTTTTATAAATTGACTATAAATTTATAAAGTTGCATCTAATTGTTGTTACAGGAGTGTATCAGTGATATCGTACTGCTTGGAATCTAAGTGATTATCTCTCTAAATCTATTTATTTATTAAATGTATGCTAACTGCGAACATAATTTCATAAGTCAGTTGAATAATACACGGTGATTTAATAAGTGTATCCTGTCAATTATTTGTATTAACTAGGAAACATGATAAATTCTTGATCACAAACATATTTATAGTAGAAGATAATACTTGTCCTGGTAAATACAAGGCCAGAATCAAAATCATTGCCCACATACTTAATGGCTAAATCATCAGTTGAAGATGCAGCATCTATGTATACACAGTGTCGTCAAAAGCAAGAGGCCTGTCCTTGTAAAGGTTATAATTCAGTACTTTTTAATGTACATATATAAAGTGTTACATGTGTACACTAGTTGTTAATGTTTTATTTGCTCAAATCATAAACTAGTCCGGGTCCATGTATGGTGCTTGCGGCGTGCCCCATGTTTTCTACGGTTTTTATATTCGTGAAGAATCTTATATGTTTGTTGACAGAACTTATATTTTTATTACATGCTGAATTGGAAATAAATTTTATGAATAAGGAAGTAAAATGTTCTGAATTTTGGTTTTGGTATATATGAAAGCAGTGTAAAGCTCGAGGTAATAAAAAATCACTTAAACTTAAAACCTGTTGGTAAGAGGTATATTTTGAGATGGACATTAAATTGTGGACTGTCGAAGTGTTATTTAGATCGCCGCACAGAAAACTTGGTAGAGTAGACTTGGTAGTAACATAAACTTGAAATTTTATTAAATAGCTCCTTCAGGTATCAATCAGTTACAATTTATAATTTATTGTCTAGAGCTTGGAAAGACTGACTCACGGCGGTTTCAATCTGGAATTAAGTCATTTCTGAACGAGAATCCAGCGTATTCGGTTCAGGAATTTATAGATAAAACGAAATGTGTCGTATGTGTTAAGGTGTTCAGATTCTACTATATGTATAGTTGACATTGTAAGATGTCTGGAAGGTGTGTAAACCATTCAGATCACATTTGTTATGTTTGAGCTGAGGTTACTCTTGCGTCTCAGAAACTGACTACCTATTACTCCATTGATAGAACAGTCATATCAACTTTATTTCGGTTGCAAAATAGTAGATCAAGACAAACATTGGGCGGCACATACAGTGTCAACATAAGGTGGTGAAATGAGGTATTTGCGACCGTGTACTTGTAAAATAAAACTACATGCCATTCTCTATGTTCTGCATATTTAATAGCACATTAAAATTTGTTTATTACATTCAAACCAAATAAATACATTTCCTGTGCAATATATACATCAACAAAAGTATTGGCACACCTTAAAGAATAAGTTGTAACCATGTATTAAATATTTTCACTTCCCCGAATAAATGTCAGGTGGATCTCCTATTTCTGATTATTATTTATTTTCGTCGATAGAATAGTATAACTGCAGTCGACCTGAAATTTTTGCGTTTATACTAAGAGAACAAGTCATTACAGAAATTGCCAAAGTATTAAGCAGAAGTAAATGTACAATTAGAAATATAATAAAAAGCTTTCAAGGCGATAATACTTTAAGGAATCGACATAAAACAGGTCGCCCTCGAAAATCAATGGAGAGATATCAGCAATGTTAAGGGCAGACGATAACATAAATGTTCACAGCGAAACAGTTCGTAGAGGTTTAAAATGTGCCGGTTTTAGTTCGAGAATTGCTCGCAAGAAACCTCCGACTTCTAACAAAGATAACAAACTGATAACGGTGGGAACTTGCAAATAAACATGTAAACAAGACTGAAGATTTCTGGGATACAGTCATGTTCTCAGATGAAAGCAAGTTTAATATTTTTCGCTGTGACGGTCGCGAAAGGGTTTGGAGAAAACCAAAATGTGAAACACGGGGGTGGAGGAGTTATGGTATGACGCTGCATGGCGTCATCTGGCGTTGGAGAGCTGGCATTTGTTGACGAAATTATGGACAAAATGGTATATTTAGATATTCTACAAAAAAGACAATTTGAAGCCAAACGCACAAAAGCTAAATCTTGGGGCAAACTGGTATTTCCAACAGGACAACGATCCTACGCCTACCACCTATGTTGTAAAACAATGGATCGTATACAACACACCTCACACTTTATCCACTCATCCACAGTCTTCAGATATGAACCTGATAGAGCACCTATGGGCGAAACTAGAAAATAGGATTCGGAAACATCATATATCAAGTAAGCCAGATCTTAAACGGATCCTTTCAGAAGAGTGGGCCAAAATAGATTCCGAGGTTACAAAAAATGGATTCATTCGATGCCAAATAGATTAAGGGAAGTTTTACGACAAAAAGGTGGCTCACCCAAATATTAATTTTAGCATATTTTGATTTTCTTGTATATTATTTGGGCATGTGCCAATACTTTTGTTGATGTTTATATTGTGCAGAAATTTGTATTTATTTGTTTTAATGTCAGAAATAAAATTTAATTAATTTATTAAATATATGGAATGTAAAGAATGGCATGTAGTTTTAATTAAAAAATACGCGGACGCAAATACCTAATTTCTAACTTATTTGTACACATTTTGTTCTAAGTGGTGCTGCTGTGCCAATACTGATGTCGGGCACTGTATCTGCTATAAATGTGCTTCAAGTCTGAGAAATTGGTTAAATCATAAAAAATGATCTACGCGGTTTGCTGTCCCAATGGTTTGAAGAGAGCCTACAATCATGATAATGATTGCAATGTTTACATGATACCTCGTGCTAGGCAACGGACAGGTATATCCAAGAAGAAAAAATCAGTGATCAACTATCCAAATATACTCTATGTCATGAGACCTGTGCCCCGTAGTGATGCAATTTCCTATACTCACACCGGGACTTTTTTTCCCGGGAATTGCGGAGCTGTAAATGATGAGCACGGCAAATGCTTCCATCAGGATATATCAACAATGACTAAAAGGTACCACGGAAACTGGAATGTTTACATTCTTGTCAACTACTGTTGGCCCTTGTAACAGATGCTCCAGAAACAATTTACAAAAGTATAGCAAAAATACAGCTCATTTAGTGACTCTAAAAGTGTAAAAGTATCTTCTTTTTGAAAACTGCAACTAAGGTTTTAATTTCATTGTCATTTTGTATTCCAAAATTAACAAAAAATACACTTTTCAAACAAGATACAACAAATAAAGTAAAATTTGTTGTCCAGTATAATTCAAAATTGAGTCAACTCAATCAATGCTCATTTTTGGCGCCATATTAATATATTAAGTACATATGTGACAAAAAAGAATGATTCAAACATTTCAAATTGTTAGAGTGATATGAGATTTTGGAGTTTATAGTTTGTAAAGCAAATAGATAATTATTTGAACTATTTATTGTACTAAGGTTACTATAAATAGACACTATTGCATGTAATAAAAAGAGTTTTACCTGTCTCCTCAGTTTTTCTTCCTCTAGTTTTTGTAGAGTCTTTTCCTCTGTAGTCAAATATTCTTGTGTTTCATTAGTGCGGCTCCATAAATGCGACAAACTGAGCAAACGATAATCCTGCCGTGAATTTAATTGCTGTTGCTTTGAATTTTGCGAAATACTTTGTTTAAAATTTCGACTATCTCTTTGATCTTGTACTTTATTTTGGGAATGTACGTAATTTTGATTTTCTAATTGGGATACATTTACATTTGATCTAATTTGCCCATAATTATAATCACCTCCTGCATGTAATCTATTTGTAGTAGTTGGCAATGCAGTCATTTGAGTAGAATCACTACTGCTACTTATAGAATCCGTTTTTTCATTTACTGATTCATTATAACTTGATATATCTGATGTAGAGGGCACATGGCCTGTATTTTTATGTAGCGGTAAAGGATTCCGTTGATATTTCATCTGAGTATTAAAATCTAAGCTATTTACATTTTGTCTAGATAAGTTGTTCCTCAAACTATCTTGTACATCAAACTGATGCGTTTGTTGGTCAATTTTTCGTAGCATATGATCTAAGTCTTTTAAATTTAAAGTATCTTTTGATATGTTTTCTGATTTTGTAGAATTTTCTTTTGAATTCTGCATGCTACATATATACTGATCAATTTCCTGTAATATCTCTTTTGTCGCTTCATTTTTTCTCTGGTAATTTTGGCTATTCTCTTTTATCTTCCCAATATTTAAATTTACCTTTGTAGGTGAGAAAATATTTTTCTTTCTAGGACCATATCTCTTGGTACTCGAACTAGCACATGAACCCAATTTAAATCTTGTTTGGGGCTTTTGTGGTGTACTTTGCGTGCTTTCAAAATAACCATCTCGTATAACTTTGTTAATATCATCAGAACTGCTGTATTTTCTGATACCAGACATTAATTCTGTGTCTAGTAGAGAATTATGTGCACTGCTGTATTCAGATTTCGTTTCAATTAGATTAAGACGACTTTCCAAATGATTAACTTGTGATATTAGACTGTCAACAACATTATAATAAGGCCCGGATAAATAAGGTACTTCCAAATCTTCGGTGACAAAAAAATCCGGCGGTATTAGTATTAATTCGTCAGTATCATCTGTTTCGCTCATAACTTTTAAACTGTTCTGATTCCAAACGTTTTATTTGAACACACAACATAACCTGTTCGATACGAGATGCACTTAAAAGTCAAGTTGAAGTTGTCTTCGTTGTTTAGGACCGTAATTTTTATTATTCTCTATGGTTACACATGCAATTAATTCGTTTATGTTTGTACGTTTATTGATAAAATTATTTGGATTTCAAATGTAAACAGCCACTTCCCTTGTTTTGTTTGTCAATAAATAAAAATTGAATCTGTAGCTGTCAAATGTCAAAGGGAAGGCAAGCGGTTGGTAAAGGCTACGTTCCCAATTGCACATCCTATGTATGAAAGCTCGTTCCGATTTGCTATTTCATTCTGGACACTTCTGGATGTACTAACACTTAAATGCAATGAAATGAATAAATTTTTGTGTAAATTCTATGTTGTTTTTCGTAACAGATTAAATTTTTATACTTTTTGTATAACTTTATGGCAAATGAATGAAGTCTAAGACAACTAGCTATTTTTGTCAGCATGCATAATAAGGTTTATTAAAATTTTACTATATAATATTAATTATTATTAACTGGAGAAAACTGCTATATGATATCTAACTTTTTTTCTTTTCCATAACATTTTTCGAGGACGGAAATTAAATATTTCCATATATCGTGCGAGCAATTTCAACTGAAGGAAGTTGTTTATACCCCTGCTTTGGGACAATTTTTTATCGAAGGTTTAGGACACTATTATGGTCACTATCTTTAATTATTAGACTGCTAGCTGTTAGGTTACGTTAGGATAAACGTTTATTTTTTACTATTCAGTTAATTATCTATCTACTACCAACTACTCAGTCTTATTAGCTAAAAATTAGTTTTGCCAATCTCCTTCCGTTTGAAATTGTTAACCCAGTATTACTTGCTATTAAATAAATGCTCTTCTAAATTCTTCCATAATGAATTATAAGATTTTCACCTTTTGTAGTTCCTTAATTATGAAGACTAAGACATACTTCCAAATTTGCTAATTTATTGTAATTTCTTGTATGTCGAGCTTAGCGAGCGATGGAATTTGGAATATAGAACCACATTTGATATAGAGTATTCCTATTTTCAGGTATGCAAATGCTAGATTTTGGTTAAACAAGAAGGGTCAGTGGGCTTACTATTCTTCCAATTTAGACAGCTAAAACAATTTTTTAGACACTGTGCACGCATGTGCACACATTCGTAGTTTATAATATGATATTAGAGTTAAATTATACCATCATAGGCAATGATAGCATAGGGTCAAAATTCAAGATAACTCATTTGAAAAACACGATATATTAATTATGGTACTGATAAGACATAAATTATATAGATTATCGACACAGTTCACAAATAAAACGTTTAATTATTAGATTTATCTCACTCTCTATCAATCTAACCAGATTTGTTTTGATCGAGGCATGGTATATAGTTCAAGAAGCATCATTCTCATCGTCTTTTTGCATATGTTCGCTTCTCTTCTGCAGTTTCTTTCATAATCTTAATCTGCTCTTCCATTTTTATTGCGTGTTTTTTCTCTCCTTCTTAGTCTTTTCTATTATCACAACATCTGGAGGGATGTCGATAATTCCCATTTTTTCTTCGTTTACGACTAGTTGAGCTCGATGTTTAGCAGTTGTGTCCATTGGACACAACTTTTTACAATTACGGCCGCAACATTTAATGACGATGAGGCTTCTTGTTCATCTATAATATTGACGGCATTACTCATAGTAGGTACTTTCTGTTTGTAAATTGCTGCGCTCTAAGGTAGTTTATGAGAGAGCAAACATTCAATCTTCAAACACATTTGGATTTAACGTCTGCATACTTATTTTAAATGATAAAAGAATTTATGGAAATGGAGGTAGTAACCGCCTTTAAATATGTATTCCCAATTATTTGCGCTATTTGAAAGTAAATGACTGGTCTTCCAGAATTTTGCTTAAGGTATAACTGAATTTCTGGTCGTAATAGATTTGCATAAAAGAAAAACGAACGAAAAGTCCTATATCGAAAGGTTGTAGTGTGGCTGTAGTAGTGCAGAGCGATTGGTCCTGGCGGTGTCGTTTCCATTAATTCATTATTAACCTTTTCAATCACAAATTTATTTGTGAAAGTAAAATCGCTCAAAAAATGTTTTCAACCGTTTATTTATGCAGATATATGATAGAAAAGAGGAACAAAGTAGTTTTATTCACAAAATTCCAAATATTTTTGAAAAAAATGGCATGCATTCAGAACAAACACTTTCTTCGCACTTTTTACACATATACCTTGTACGTTTTGTGCAATTTTTTTCATGACAACGTGGTGCATTTTTGAAATCCTTATTTTTGGGATAGTGTCCCAGTCCATCAGTGCGGATTTCGGGCAAGACTTTATTCCAAGCGCTCTTCTTTTTTGGAGTAGGTTCTTTAACTGTTGATGGTCTTCCTCGTTTCCTATCATTCCCACAGAGTTGTATCATAGTTGTAGCAACTGAGGCTTTGAATTCTACTAATGGCATTGTAGATGTTTTAACTTTTCTATATAATAACCAAGCATTTATTATTGAAACATTCATGAAATGAAATGTTATTCGCATATAAAATTTCTTATTCTTAAGAGTATGTGGATAGTGTGCAATCATACGGTCTGATAGGTCAACACCACCCATGAATTTATTATATTGAATTATAGCTTGTGATCTTGAAATGCTCACAGATGTTTTTGTTTTTCTTCCCATCTACGCACGATGTCTTGTGGATCCTTGCCAGCAAAACTTGAAATCATATGAACAATTTTATTGTCTGTCCATCTAACTACATATTGTTATATTGTCAGAAGGCGTCGTGACTGAACAAGCACCCCAAAGTAATCTTGAACTTTCTGTATTCTATTAGCTCTAACAGTGTCAACCATATGAATATCTCGTGTACTAAAGTATCTAATCGTTGGCAGAGAGGTGAACAGATTATCTAAAAAAAAATATGGTTCAGTCCCTCCAGTCCTGCACACATTCTGACAACAGTATCACCAATCACACCTAATGGAGTCTTTTCTTGGTCAGGAGCAGACCGGTACATTTCAAATTTGGATACATAACCATCAGCTGATGCCCTCACCCAATCCTTGAAGCCCCACTTCTTTGGCTTGGATTTTATATATTGTTTACTTCTATTCCTGCATTTGAAAGATATTATCATTTCGTCAATGGCCACAAACTGTGTTGGGGTAGCAGCAGCAGCATATGACATTGAAAGAATGTCTAACATGGGTCGCAGTTTGATGAAGAAATCTGTATTATTTTGTGGTATGTCATCATTGTTGATAGCATGCAGGTATCGCTTTATTTCCTCATATCGTGTCATAGGCATAGCATTGGAAATAAGACCGTAATTCAGACCAGGAATTGATGACCAATACAGTCGGTAAGCTGGGTACTTGATATATGTGGCAATTATGTTGATAGCAAAAAATATTTTGATTTCTGCAACTGACATCGAAAACGAATCTTTTCTACTCTGAACTGCAAAACGGATAGTTTCCAACGTTATGAGCACAAAGAGTTCTTCTGGAAACAGTTGCATGAAAAAAGAGTGAGGTGTTTGTCCATTAATGAATATTTCATGTGAACCAAGAAACATTGGTGGGTTGTCTGCATACTTATCTCTTTCAGAATACCAGCACACATTCGATTCTGTAATAGTTGGCGAAGCATCGTTTTGCTGCCTCCGGTATCGGTTTGCTAAATCACTCAGAGGAATATTACTTTCATCATCGCTACTGTCACTCTCATCGGGAATATCTTGGTCTTCTAGTTGAGTCGGTTGAAGAAACTGCATATCTCCATTGGAATCATCATCACTGCATATTGCAATATCTTCCATGTCTGAATTATTTGGATTTTTTAAACATTCTTCCTACTATAAAAGCTAGTAGTAGGTATTTCGTCAAACATGAAATCTGTCAAGAAATGATACGATGTATAAAATAGGAATTTGAGAAATAAATATAATTTGTTTATCATCCCTAACTGTAGTATTATTGTAGTCCACATACGTGTATACATGTTGGACATAACATAGCAGCTATCTTATGGATGTAATTATATTTTCGAGATAAAATATGTATATTCTACGTCCCATTGTATAACTTACCCATTTTCAAATCTTGAAATTGTCACTTTTTCAGAAAAAAGAGCTCTTCTATTGATTCACATAACCTCGATTCTGTAGTCTGTCGGTGTGAAATCAGCGAGGAAACAGTTTTAGAGAAATCCTGGATTTCTTTCCAAAAAGATTATTACCAATTTCCAACATGCCATTACTGAATTTCCAGATAATAAATATGCAATGTTTTTTCGCTAACTGGAAAGCTGAAAGTTAAAAATTCTTTACAATTAAATCGAAAAAACATGCTTCTAATTCTGTTATATGTGCCACTAATAAATACAACTGTTACCGTCCCCTCGGACAATTGAATCCCCGACCACAGTGGTCTCCTCCATCAGTTGGTAGCCGCCTAATCACTTGATCACTGATCTGATCTGGATATTCAACAATCTCTGTTAAAGCTGAATGCCAACGCTTTTTTGGACTTTTTGGTTTTATATTTTCAAGATAGTATGTCAATTGACAGTGTGTATACTATTAATGTAGAAAATTTTCTCGAAAACCACTTTATAGACAAATACGGTAGACTCATAGTACAATGTCGATTTATTATTACCTAGTCAGTTTTAAACACAATCGTTTTCATTGATGGCAAGGAGTAAATAAATAAAATGCTTCGCAAGATACCATAATTTTATTGTATTTATTATACATATAATCATATTAGATATTATATTCATATATAATGTGAATAAGCACATATATTTCACACTTGCTTTTATAACTGTCTTTGGTTTTCGTACATATATTTTGAAAAGCGTTGCATTAGTATAATGAATTACGGATTGAAAATAGCTGTGCGAGTTCGCAATAATTAAACTTAATATCTAAAGTAGACCGCCACGTTTCACGCGAGCAAACAAATAAACGTCACGCCAGCGGAGAGGGTAGATAGAAGGACTAGAAAACGGAGAGGGTAGATAGAGTACTAGGACAAGAGAGAGTCTCTTCTCTCTCTATGAAAGAAGAAAACTTTACTGTAGGATATGGTAGAGGTGGTGGAAGTGAACCGGAATAGTAACGGAGTTGCGTTGGTGGGGAAAACCGGAGTATTCCCCTAAATTCAATTTACTTTACGAAGGTGATTCGAAGGCTGAAGTGCGACAAGGATGAGTAGCTGTGAAGGACTGGTGATGAAGTGAGATAAAGTATGAAGAGGAAGATGATACAGCGGACAAATGAAAATATAAAGCGCGGAGAATAACAAATGACAAGCGGCATTTTCTCCTTCACTTGTTTAAACGTGCTTTATAAAGAGATTTGTTCGCGCTGACAATTTGAGAAAAGATAGAAGAAAAAAGACGTACTACATTCTAGGCGTTGCTTGATTAAATAATGTAACCATGTAAGGCGGCTAAAGCACTGATTTAAATAATAGGACGTTAGAATTACACATTGATAATCTTATTTTGACACATACAGGATGATGTCTATTTAAACGATTTATAAAGCTTGTTCCAATAATATAATAATTCCATTTTTTTTAAATAATGTCTGTAAACGATTTGTGTGGCTTCGTTAGATTCTTTCACAATATCAATAGATGTGCTTAATGGGAAATGGCTACTATCAAGAGTACCTAGTTAAAATGTTCAGTATAAACTAGATTACTGCGTTATGTGAGTCCTGCATACTGCTCCCTACATAATTATCCCACTCACCAGCAACTTTAGGAACTGTAGTCTGTTGAAGATGTAGAAGATGAAGAACACTACGACGAATATATGGCATGGACGTGTTAAAAACAAAAAGCTAGTATTATTAAACGTAGTACACACATATTTTATTACTGACATGTTTTTACAAACTTTGAAAATGTTGCCTACTATGGGTTATATAATAATCATAACAATAATACAGGATGAGCTTCGACTGTGGATTTTAGAAGCTGAATAAGAAATGAGTCACGAAACGCTTAAATCAAGATGTCGGTGGATGTGATATGTCAAGAAGGTACCTATATATAACATTGTTATACGAAATAACAAAATTTATGACTCGTTCTACAGATGCTGTTATGTAAGACCTACGGTTGTTAATCACTTGTAATGGAATTGTACTACGAGTTATTGTAATTGCTGAGTTGCATAGAGTAGCTGTCAATGACCGCAGTTTAATACTCTGTAGCAAAAAGCATTGCAGTTGTTTGAAAAATAATGTCTGAGAGATGATAACCTTCTTCGTTGATGCACTTTGTCACTCTGCTTTTGAAGTTCTTCCACACTGTTTCTAGTGCATGCTGATCAATCAGTTTGATCTCACGATGAATCGCATCTTTGAATTTCTGCACGCGACCTATCCACACGGAAGAATAAATGCATATGCAGAGTTCTGGAAATTGCGAAGACCAAGGCTCATCTCCAAATCGGAAAATAATGCAAGTGGAGAAAGTAGACCGAGAATTCATGGATATTCTTGCAGTAAGTGGTCCTCATTTGATTGCATCTGCTGCATTGCAGCATCTTTAGGTGAACTTTTCATACTTTCTACTATAATATTCTACTGATTTATTCTTGTTTTGACACAAAACAGTAGAGTCCCACCGAACAGACCGCCCTGGACTCTAAATCAGTGTTACCTTTACCGTTTGCCCATTTTCTGATGTCCTTATAGTTCGTGAGCAGCGCAGGCGAATTCCTTTTCGTCAACGATCATGTAGTTCTGAACTTGTAGAACTATCTCAAACTCGTTTTTTGGTTGGCGATGGTACCATGTCGTTCAATATTGAAATGATGTAGAAAAAGGCGATGGATTGTTATCACTGATTCACCGACTCCGCTTCCTTCCCAACTCCCACTGTCACTTCCAATCAAAAACTTCTTGTTCTTTATGGTCATCTAATGGCATCATCTAATATACCTTAGTTATATTGGAAAGGATGGCCCAAATCTACTGGTTGAAGATTTACTAACAAAAGTATTTCTTCTACGCGCAATTTTTCCCAACTTCATTTGAATGTACTCTTTAATTGTATGGCCATTTCGTTACTTACCGCGTAACATCTTCAGCATGACTTCAGCAGTAAGTATGTTAGATACTTCACTAGCTCATCAATCTATATATAGTTCTAATGATATTCACTCATTGAATGCAGATGTTCTGAAAAAACTATAGACCCGTTAGTGATTTCTCTAACCTAGCTACCTTTTTAATCAGCGTCTACTTAATCGAATGTTTCTAGGTACAACAAAAGTAGCGAAAGTAGTGCCAGTTCACAAAGAAATAGAAGGAGACGTGATCAGGAACTATAGACCGATATCGATATTGTCAATTATGGCAATATCTTTGACCATCATATCATGATGCATTCAAGCATTCATGTTGCAGTAAGTATGTTTTAGTCGTTGGCATATTAGAAACTAATGTAGTTTTAAGTGTTTTTATCTCTAGATCATCAGAATGAAAACGTTGAGCAATACCAGAGTACAAAACCCAAAAAATAGCTATAATACGCGCTCATGCGCAGGAATCACCCTACTAAGCAAAAAAATAAATTTAGATTAAGCATTAAAAACGAATCCCGACATTGTCTGTCGAATATTTTCAATTAAATTTTTTAATGATGTGTACCTTCACTGACGCTGAAATATCCAAGCAAATTGCGTTTCAATAAAAAATCTTAGATATTTTAAGTCGATAAAGTCAATCTGTTCTGATACGTTGGTTTTTGTGCGTCTAGAGTTAACACTAACTAAATTTACAGTGCCAGACAATAAGGCTAGACGGATTCTGATTGCTACATACATATCTATATATTGATATTGATTTTGATAAAGAAATAATACAAGAACTAAGGAAAGGATTATGGGGCATAACCTACAGCTAATCTCCAATTCCTTTTGATGTACGGGTTATAACATATATCAACAATAAATGATTAATTGTACGAGATATTGAAGCCAATAAGCGTGCAAAAAACAAGCATTATACAAAGTGTGAAATGAATTTTATTGAATGCTGAATTCTTACATTTAGTTATCATGAACAATACTAGATTTACACAATTTGAAAATCAGTCAAATAGTCCTAATTTCATCTATATACTAAACACCGCTTCTTTCCTGATACTTTTGATATATGTATGTATAAATGTTATATATTTGTTAAAGAGGACTAGATTTATATTTATGTCGACTCTGGCTTCTTAAGTCAGTAAATATATACAAACAAATATTATTTTATGTTATTGCACCTACGAACTGTTATTTTGTACTATTGAAGTTAAAGAAAAATCGAAACCAAATGAGCTGATTGTATGGCGTCAGTAGTGTTAATCATCGGAATATTACCGAAGACCGTGAAAAATTTGTAGGCTAATACATTAAACTACTAAAATGTATAAACTTTATCATACAGTTACATGGTAAGCTGTATTGATTGATGTTGTAGTACACGAGCACTAATGGAATCGCAAAACTTTGTATAAAACGTTGAATTTCGTGATTTGAAGTTCGAGGAAACATTGTAACAATGGGCGACTAATCATCTTCAGGAAAACGTGACGTTCTAGAAGTAGTCAATGATGACACAATGAACAATGTATGATGAATAATTTGAATCCAATAGTGATGACGATGATGATGATACCCATGGGTAAAATATTAGTTATCACTAGAGCAGACCAATTTCCGTGCGCGCCATGTGCGCCGATGTGAGAATGGTGGTATTGCATTAGAAAATAAAAATAATAAAAAGCATTCAGTATGTTTGGCACCCGCTTAGACTGCATGTAAGTGTAAGCATACGCAATAAAATATCGTCGACTCATAAATCGAGAAAACGACCGTTGCCAGACGAAGTGAATAAGTTTATTATGAAACTCCCGGACTTAATATACGATGGCTCAAAAATTAAATGTTTAGTGACGTGTAGAACACGTAAGCAGTTCGAAGGACAATAATAACAACATTAATCGACAACAGTTTATATTGTCAATCCTTGGATGACGCATAAACGGTGTTTTTTTAATTCCTTTGTCGTGCACACGATTACTGATTTTATACATTTCCTTTAATCACTTGGTTTTGTAATTTTCCCGCTATTCCCTACTGACTACGCAGTCTTAAATAATTAGCAAAGATCCTATGTCCTATAGATATCCTATATGGTAACTGACATATTTATATTTGGGTTTTGGTGTCTGCAAGTTTACATTTAATTATATGTTTGCGGTTTTGGAAGATTTTGTACTTTATATCGATTACATGATTTCGACTATCTTTAATGAATGCCTTACAATGTAACAGCGTGATATGGGGAATTTTAAGAGAAGTAGACAGGCTATGAATGAGCGGCGCCAATTTTCCAGCAGAAACAACATTGGTGCCAAATTACTGCATTCACATCTAGTCTGCTGATGTCACTCAATATACAGGGTGCGCAAATATACAAGGTGATACAAAGGATATAAGGTCATAGCGCTTTTTTACCATCAAGTATGGCTTTATTTAATGAAGAATCTTTATTGAATCAACTCTCTTTTTACATACACCTACCATATTCGAATTCGCCCACCCGTAACTAGTTTTGTGTAATTTTTTTTTTGTTTCGACTCTCTTCAGTTTTATTGAATAGATTGTAGGTTACATACAAGATATTGCTTATCTAAAATAACCATCTTTTATCATCTCTATATCAGTGACATTCGCAGGTATAGAAGTTTTTTTTTTTTTTTTTTGAAAATTTAACTAAACGAACTCTCACAAACACGTAGCATATCTGTCAGCTGAATTTAATATAAATTATAACTATTGTACAGCGCGATATCTCTTAGAGAAAAATAGGGAACATAAAAACCGTGGTAATATTCGAATTCATCAAACATGTTCAACGTACTCCGTTTTAAGTTAACGTTAAAAATACTCACTGCTGTAATTTTACATAATAGGTAACTTCACCTAGACTAATTACGTCTCATTTGCCGTATCTGGTATCTAACTAGTGCAACACTCAGACATCGGTGCATACGAACGTATAAATAAATATCACTGTCAAGAGGCCATTTTGAGGAAAATAGTTTTCTAAAAACGGAAACAAATTGTTTAAACATATGTTACATCAATTTTGTTGTTTTCAGATCTTTAAAAGTCATTGTAAAAATGGAAGTGGTAGCTTCATAAATGGTGGAGGTGCTGGGTACAAACCAATCAACAAACAACACAAAACTAGATGGGAGGTTTATTATAAGCTGCTCAAATATGGTACTTAGCAAAATAATTTCTTGTTTAAAGAAGCTACAGACTAGTAAATTGGAAAGAAACCACAAAATAAAATATAACGGAAGAAAACAATAGGTGAAAAATAATAATTAACAAAATACAACAAATACATAAATAAGAAAAAAAAATAGAAAATAGATTTCAGGATGAAGAGTGATGTATAAAATTGATAATCATTTTAAATAGTTTTTGTACAACATACTTGTATATGTTTTTTTTATTCGTCCATAACTGTTGCATCACAAACAATATTCATTATTTCATCCTGGTGTACATATATATACATATATATATACATGTATACTATATACCAAGTTTCCCACCTCTTTTACCGTTACAGAGTAATCAATAACTTCGCCAAACTTTATATTGTCCCTTTACTATTTGCTCGGGATATAACACCACAGTTTAACTTGTTGTCCTATTCGTTTAATTTAATTAGGTCTCTGATCAACAGATGTATATATACGTAGGGTGTAAGCAGAAGTTTCCTCAGTTTTCTGGTGTAATGAATGCAGTATATTTAGAATTAAATTGGTTGTTATTTTTGGCTCTTTCGCGCTAGTGAAAAGTAATGATGGAAATTTTATTCATTGTCTAAATGTAAACAAGTCGTGTGGTTAGTAATCACGTAATGGTAACAATAGAATTGTTTTTTCGTTTGCGTGTCGTTTTCTAGTAGTGTTATTTTTTTTTAGCAATAATATGCATCATTTCGATCCAACTATTTAACGATTACTGTTTGATAATTATAGTAGCTAAATAAACTAAGTTAGCTTTTCAGATGAGTTTATACACTTGGCAATTTATTTGGTTATTTTGATGGTTTTTGTGTTTGTAACGATTTTGGCACAATATTCATGAACTCACAAAAGATTAAATGCGCGGTGAATCCAACCTTTTCCACTTCTTGATAGCAAAGCTAATACGTACTCCCACAGAAGAGGCAGTCTGCATCGGTATCACTTTCTGTAATTTTACTTTCATTACTAGAAGAATTGTTTGCATCAAATATTTCATTTCATTTGATAATTTTTGTTTACATTTTTGATGTTGATGCTTCTGGCTGTAGTTGAGTATGAACTAGTTTTGGTCGTTTTGATCATGCTTTATATCTTTACGGTTATATATAGTTATATATATAACATTTTAAAGTTTTATATACAGGGTGTAACAATAGTGCGATATTCTTTCATATCTCCTTTCTTATTAAAAATACAGCAAATATTTAAATACAAAAGTTGTTTAGTTTTGTGAAATTTATATTGTAAAATTATTCTACGATATACAGGGTGTTTAGTTTGCTCGTAACCACCAGTAACTTTACATTTTTAAATGGAACACCCTATATATGATCAAATTTTTGAATTCCTTGTGGAATTTGAAGGCAACTTTATATAAGACCATATTCAATTATTTTCATTAGTTTACAAGATATTGGCATTTGTTTAAAAATTTTGACATTTTGCTCTCTTCAGAACAATGCCATTATTTCAGTAACGGAAAAATGTAACATTATGAAACTTGACATAACGTTAGAAGCATCTTCTGTGATGACAATAGACAGATGTAGACTTAAATACGTTATACAGAGTGTTCTAGAAATCAATGTTTTTTTGAAACAATTGAAATGCGAAAATCTTCATTTTTTCAAATGGAAACACTTTATTTTTTATGGGTCAGTTGAAAGCGAAATTTAATTATCTATTAATTTGAATAAAGCATTTATGTAGGTAAAATTAATGGTTTTAGAGATATTTCAAATTATTTGATATTTCTGTATGTTGCTATGTAGGTGCGCTCTTTAAAAGAAACTTTAGAGACCAAATATTAAATAAAAATTTGAAAATTGAACTTTCTTTACTATTTGTCTGCTGTGCTGACATTTCTGTAAATCTACGTGCGTTTTAAATTGGTAGTTAGATTTAAAATATGAAGGTACGTTAACGTAATGGATATGAAGTAGGCTGGTAAATAAAATAAAATCTGTTGTTGAATAGTTTCATAGAAACGGCAAAACGTACCAGTGTTAGTATGGAATTTACAAAAGACGAGCTAGTTCAAATGATCTATATTTTGGGAGAATGTGAACGAAATCCATTGCTTGTATCGCGGATTTATCAAATACCTACGTTATCCAAATCGAAGACATCCAGAACCTTTAGATTTGGAAAGACTTCGGGATCGATTTGAAACAACTGGGCATGTAGAATATAAAAAGGAAGAACGTGCCAAACCAGTTGGGAATGAAAACAGTCAATTTGCAGTACTGGCTATGGCAGTCGAGGATCCCCATACCAGTACAAGAAAAATTAGGAATAAACCATATGTCGGCTTCACGGATTTTACGTCAACATAAATTTCATGGCTACCATATACATTATCTACAAGAATTGTCTGAGAATGTCTCAACTTTTGTCGGTGGATTTTAAATAAAAAACGGGAAGAACCAGGTTTTCATAATTTTATTTTATTTCCATAAAAACGGTTACGTTAATAGACACAATTTTTTATATTATGATCGCGAAAATCCTCATTTTATAAAAACCGTGGATTATCAACATCGTTGGTCTTTAATGTATGGGGAGGAAATAGTAGGCAACCGGTTACTTGGTCCATATTTCTTTAACGGTACAGTTAACGGGGAAAATTATCTAGCTTTCCTAAGAAATGAATTAGAAGATTTTCTAGACACCCTTCCTCTTAATATAATAAGGCATTTGTGGTTGCAGCAAGATGGAGCACCGTGTCATTTCTCTAAAAATGTCCGAAATTATCTAAATAATGCATTTCGTGATAAATGGATTGGCAGAGGAGGTCCAGTGTATTGGCCACCAAGGTCACCCGATTTGACCAAATGTGATTTTTTTCTTTGGGGATACATAAAAGACCACGTTTACCGAACAGCTCCCATGACACGAGAAAATATGCAGCAGCGTATATGGGAAGCATTTCAAAGTGTTGATGACCGTATGCTGCACAAAGTTTCCCGATCATTCTTGAAAAGAGTAGAAATGTGCATCAATCAGAATGGTGGCCACATTGAACATGCTTTATAAAATATTTTTTGTACTCGCTTATCAAAACCTGTCATTTCACGATTCGATTTGCGTGCGTAAAAAGTCACTTTAAACACAAGTGCGTAAAAGTAAAGTTGGTACTTCCTGGAACTTGATTAATTTAGTGACATTTTAACATCATAAATCCCTAACCTTAATAATATGCTACCCAGTTCGTTGTTTTTCTATGAAAATAAAAGGAAATGAAGTAGAAATTGTCATATTTGGAAGGTATGTAATTCAATGTCAGAACAGCAACAAATATTATATAAATTACCATTTTGAATTTGATAATTTTTAAATGTCACTTCAAATAATCAATACTGCCAACTCAAATTTTTGTAATTAATATCAAGTGATTAGTAGTGTGTCATGTCATAAACGATAACGTACCTATTTAACAATATGTATTATTATTATAGTTCTCGTACAAAAAATAGTGTACAAACTTCGTGCGTGAAACATTTCGCGAATTCGCCTCCGGCTCGCGCTTTAAACTGATCACTCATTCGCGAAATATGATTTCACGCACTTGGTTCGTAAATAACTATAGTTTAGCAGTACCAGCCTACTTCATATCCATTACGTTAACGTACCTTCATATTTTAAATATAACTACCAATTTAAAACGCACGTAGATTTACAAAAATGTCAGCACAGCAGACAAATAGTAAAGAAAGTTCAATTTTCAAATTTTTATTTAATATTTGGTCTCTAAAGTTTCTTTTAAAGAGCGCACCTACATAGCAACATACAGAAATATCAAATAATTTGAAATATCTCTAAAACCATTAATTTTAGCTACATAAATGCTGTATTCAAATTAATAGATAATTAAATTTCGCTTTCAACTAACCCATAAAAATAAAGTGTTTCCATTTGAAAAAATGAAGATTTTTGCATTTCAATTGTTTCAAAAAGACACTGATTTCTAGAACACTCTGTCTAACGTATTTAAGTCTACATCTGTCTATTATCATCACAGAAGATGCTTCTAACGTTATGTCAAGTTTTATAATGTTACATTTTTCCGTAACTGAAATAATGGCATTGTTCTGAAGAGAGCAAAATGTCAAAATTTTTAAACAAATGCCAATATCTTATAAACTAACGAAAATAATTGAATATGGTCCGGTATAAAGTTGCCTTAGAATTCCACAAGGAATTCAAAAATGTGATCATATATAGGGTGTTCCATTTAAAAATGTAAAGTTACTGGTGGTTACGGGCAAACTAAACACCCTGTATATCGTAGAATAATTTTACAATATAAATTTCATAAAACTAAACAACTTTTGTATTTAAATATTTGCTGTATTTTTAATAAGAAAGGAGATATGGAAGAATATCGCACTATTGTTACACCCTGTATATATATATAGTTCCTTTTTAACCTTTTGGTGCTCGAATTCTTGTTTTACATGGGCTAGCCGTTAAAATTGTAGCTGTCCATCTCTTTCGTTTTTAAATGGAATTCTTTTTAGAAATGGAATTAATTGTATGAAGAATTTGGTGTACAAGGTTCAGGAAGATTGTAAGGTGCGGTATTTGAACAGGGTTGAGGTTTAGTAGCTGTAGATCTCTCCCATACTTCTGACCGTTGTGGATCTTGTTGGTTGATCACTTCTGAGGCTGCATAATCAGCATTGGTAAAGATATCCAGGTTAAATGATAAGATTTCACACCTTTTAAACTTATTAATAGCAGTGGTTGGCGTTGCACGTTTTGAACAAACTTCGTAGAATAATCTGCTGACTTGAAACTGAGTTATTGCTATGTCAAGGTTACTATGAAGAAATTTTCAATGCTAGTAATATATTCAGTGGAAATATAAATGATCTATTTAACGGTTGTAGCTTTAGACTGTAATCTGGTAGCAGATCGTAACGTGATTTTTTCAAGATTTTTACTTACAAATTGTTTTTTCTACGGGGCGTATGGCATATGTGATTTATAACATCGTTGAACCCGGAAGAAAATATATCAAGTTGCATCCATCCGTATATATTACAAGTAAATACTGTGTCAGATATCTCATCCCTTAGCTTTTGTTTCATTCTCTATTGTAGGAGGATTATCATGGGAGAAACATAATTTTCTCCAGTTGACATGCGTATAACTATTGTAGACAACAGACTGTGCTCATCCGATGTTATATTACAGATTTTCTGGTGTCAAAAATTTTTTGAAAATGTAGTCTGCACCGGCCTCATTAACGTTGAGTAATTGATGAGGTGGGAAATTCTATTGATCTATTATAACGTTGCCTTTTGTCCGCCTTCTTCATAAGAGCAATCAACTCGATTTGTTTCTGTTGTTTGTAACCCTTCGCATTGCTTCTGAAATAATAGCGCGATATCAGAACAAAGAAAAGTTATGGGTTAGGATTCTATGCGAACAACAACAACTTTTGCAAGCTTTTATTAATTCGTACTGTCGAAAACTTGTTGCTTTTCGGTATCCATGATCAGTACATCACAGCAATAACACGTAAACACGCAAAATTGCATTTCTGTTCTGGAAAAACATAGATAGAATATGAAAGTGTTGTTCCATTTATTTGGAAGAAATGGGTGGGCGCGGAAACGATTGCGGTAGGGGAAACCTCAGAAAATTTGAAATAAATGACACTCACTTGTTCCGGAAGACTTGAATTAAATGGCACTCGACTGTATATAAGAAACCCTTAACAAAAGCATGAAATAAATAAATATTATTAACTATACTAAGAGTTAAGGTCATCTAAGAGCTCTGATATTATAGGATGTCAAGCTGAAGGAATTGGGAATCAACGTTATGCGTGTCATTGCAAAGAATTGGATACCTCAGATATCAGTCCTATAGCACATCCATTTTGAAGGATAAATTTGCTCCATAAGGCTATACATTTAGCTGGACGATCACATGACCAACACGAGCAAAGAGATCGATTTCAGCAAAGTAATTTCTTCTTAGGAACAATTTGAAAAGAATGGGTAAAACTGGTCAAAGCACGTGTCCATTTCTTAGATATAGAGACTACTGATTGCGACTGTGATGTAATACAAATGGATTTAAACGGAATCTGTTTTTTATTCGTCTGTGGAATTTGCAAAAGAATTTGAATGCATTAGAGACTGGCGGTGAAGATTTCTAATATGTCGTCATCTTAGATCATAGTCACAGGCATATCTTCTTTTCGTTTTAACTCTTTTGATTGGAAGCCGTATATTTTTATCTGCCTACATCTGTTATAATACTCTACTATTATTACATTTTTATACAACATTTATTAGATTCTAATTCGCCAACCGTAGTCTGGACATTGTAACGTAATTGCATTATAGGAAAACTTTCCAACTTCCTATAAAGATATGTTTTTTTCGTACGAACCACATAGATATAAATTTTTTGGATGGTTACTTTAGTGGATCATTTTACGAAGATTTCAAATTTGTGAAAACGGGAACTGATAATGTTTGGAACTATGAATTAGCGTCTCCGAAGCGGGAGCTAATTGCTATTAATTAAAATGCAAATAAGTCTTCATGCTTAAAATAATGGAGACCAATATATTATGACATCGTAAGTACAATATGAGACAGTTTGGTTTTAATTCATTATTGTATTTATTTTGAAAATTTTATATATGGTACTCTTACAAGAAATGTTAATCATTTATATTGTAGTTACTAAGAATTACAAAATGAAAGTGTACATTCAATATAGGGGGTGTAACTCAGTGGTAGAGTGTCCGCTTCGCATGCTGAAAGTCCTGGGTTCAAATCCCAGCTCCTCCAAATTTACTTTTTTGTAAACGCTATTTTTGTTATTGAAGACATGATTTTGTGTGGTAAAGTCAGCAAAAAAATGTATCTAACCACCAAAAATAGTTTTCTTGAGAGCGTGTCGTTTTCATACGCGTGGCAATTTTGTTTTGGATGTATGATAAATTGGCGCAGAATACTTTTTAAGTTTTAGTCATTTTTATTGAATACACATTTCGTTTATATTAAGTGGAAACAATGTGACGGTGTGTAAAATAAACGTATACATATTTACACAGAACAGAATAAAAATGTAACTGCGGGTTTAGAAATTTATTAACTTTGAAGAACCTACACTGGAGCAGAACAGCACAAAGTGATTAACCGGGCTAGTAGCGAAGTGGCTAGTCGTCAATTGTTTAGGAGTAATTTAGTGATGTGCAACGGTGAAAAATAAATAAGATAAAAATCCCTTTTTTCGAAGTGAATTTGCATAAGGAGTATAATAAACTTCAATTTAAACTTATTATCATCTAAAACCCAGAAAATGTAATGTCAACCAAATAAACTAAAAAAAAAAACGTTTAAAAAGACACATGAAAAAATCTAAACGTACTTTTACCATTTACTGACATTATATAAAATAAATAAATCTCAGAATGGTGATTGTTTATTGATTCGAAAACATCAAATTATCTTTTGGTAACTCGAAACCATCTATTTCATTGGCTCATGTTAAAAACACAATCTAAACGTATGACACTATATCATAAATAAATCTCATTCAACATCAAATTATCTTTATTTCCTTAGGGTTATTACTTGGACCGTTAGATATCCAAGCAGTTCAGCAACATTACGAAATAAAAGAATGGCAGCTACGGATCAACATTATTGCTGGAAAATTTAATATAAAATTTGAGCAGTTAGTGGATTCTAATTTGGTGATTTTACCTCTTCTACACGTTAAATAAGGATCGATTAAACAGTTTGTGACAGCACTATAAAAAAGGTAACTGTTTTAAATACTTGACAGGTAAGTTTCCAAAACTGTTCTGATATAGAAATTCGCAAAGGAATACTTTTTGGTCTACAAATTAGGAAGCTTTTCAAAGATGAAAATTTTGAACGTACCATCAATGATTTAGAGCTAGCAGTATGGACTTCTTTTTAAAATATTTGCACACAAATTGGGAAATCAAAAGAGTGGAAACTACCAAGATATCGTAGCTAATTTGCAAGAAAACTATAAAAATTCATCGTGCTGAATGTCGCTCAAAGTTTATTTTTTTACAGTCACATTTGGATTTCTTTTCTGCTAATTTAGGATAGATGAGTGATGTACAGGGAGAAAGGTTCCATCAAGATACTGCAGAAATGGAAAAAAAGGATATCAGGGTGGGTGGTAACCCATCATGATTGAAGATTATTGCTGGTTTCTCACTAAAGAAGGCAGCAGCCAACATAATAGGAAGAAATAACTCCATTTATGCAAAACTTTGATATGTCAGCAATTTTCCATTGCCTTTTTGAATTCTTGATGTTAATTAGACATTCTAGTATTTGATATGTCAAGATTTTTGTACTATTTTTTAAGAACTTCTCTTTAACAAAAGCGGGGTATGATTATTGGTTGTTTTCAGTTAAATACCGTAAGAACAATTTATAACACATTTTTACAACAGTTATTAAAAAAAGTTTCAAATTTTCAGCTAGTGCAATAAATTGTTCTGTTCTGTTCATATCCGTGTGGACCAAACTGGACACACATGTGTGTTAATTTTGTCATATTGTATATATTGATAATTTTCACTGTACTATCTAGTGTTTTATAGTCGTTAGCTTCTGAACATTTTCTTAATTTCTCTTTTTTACGAAGTAAAGCAGTAGGTCAAGAAATTTAACTGATTATTGACAGTTGAACAATTTTATCAGTTAAAAACGTAAGTTAAGCAAACTGACTAAACAGACATTTAGACATGCACAGATTTACTCGCATGAGTAAGTCAAGTGAAAATTTGTGAATACAAACGTGTACTGGAAAATGTGTAGCTAAAAAAATTAACTATATTCCAACATTATGGCAAGCTCGGTTGTTGAATGTATACTTGATATCGTATTTTTTGCAACTCAATATAAATTTAGCATAGCTGTGTTCTTTTTCTAAAATTTTCTGGTCTTAAATGATTTCTGAAAAACTTTACATCCTTCGATAATTCATAAATATTTGTAAAGGTGCCCATTTACTATTCGTATATCCTTTTTTCTTCTATTCTTATATGGCTTAGTTCACTGACAGTTTTGTCAACTCTTTGGTAACAAGTTTTGTGATTTCTAATAGAAGCAGTACAATTTTTACAGAAGAAGTTACAGCAATTTCAATTTTTTAGGAATAACCTTGTATATTCACAGAAAATAATGATGCAGAAAAAGAAAAAGTTTTGACGGAGAATAACTGTTTTTTAACTAAAGCCTGCATGATGATATAAAACATAAAAAACATATAATTTTCATTTTAGATTTCAACACTTAGAAATATTATCTGTTATAATTACAACTGTATCTGTAGGGTATGTTGGTTTTCTTAACATACTCTGAGATATAAAACTTCCCCAAACGTAACTAGTGAAAATTCTACGATTATTCGTTTAAAAGTTCCAGAAGGAAACTTACCTTTTATAATTGCTTAACTACCAAATATCAGGCATAGATTACAATATGCTAATGTACCGTATTTCCGATCTCCGCAGGACTGATGATTAGATTTATACCAGAGGGCGCGCACTTCTGGTTGGTGCATGAAAAGTGAAAGGGAGCGAGAGGGAACATTGGTTAATGTAAGAATGAGAATTGTCACGGCCTTGCGATATTGTGCTGTGATCCTTATTCATAGAGAGTTATCTCCACTCAACCCACTACCTATGTTGTATATTCCGTATTCTTTTCTATCTCTATCTTATTCCTTTCCGTCTATCCCCACCACAAACAACCGAAAGTACGCGAACTCCTACGAACGTGGCGATGTATTGATCATACGGTTCACGGTGCGGAGTCAACAAATGAAGAAGTGTCGGATCGACGACCAACCATTGCAGGGGTGTAGTGCGGGTAGTAGGGATGACATTGCGACGACTAGATGACGCCATCTGTCGCCAGAACAAGAAGGACGTATTACATGAGGATGTGTGCGTGTATGGCTAGGTCGAAGCGGGACAATTTAAAGAAGGAGAAGAACAAGACGCAAAAGTGGACGGCGATGAGAAGAGATAAAGTCTGTAGGGGTATTTTCTGCGGTTTCGATGCCTACTTTGATCTGCACTTTTGCGATCGTGTAGTCACAATCACAGAAAATGTCCCATCTGTTAAATGATGAAAGGATGTATCGAACTTGGTTTACACAATTTTGAAATGTTTCTTGTGTTATAATAAATTGTTTATAAACCGAATTGACTAAATGTCTAAAAGAAAATAAAACGAACTGTAGATCTCATTATACGCGCAATTGTCCCTAGGAATTACAGAAGTACGAGCGCTAGAAATAAATAAAAAAGAAATATCTAGAAATCCGAAAGGCTAAACGGTACACAAAAAGAAGCATAGTCAAAGAAATACCTTTTCAGAGCTTGGAAAAGAAACATAAATGAGAAAGAGATTAAAAGATTGAGGAATTATTGTAATAGCAAATAATCTGAACAGATACAATTTCAACTAATTGTTAGCCCAATTATAAAATCAATAAGAGAAGAGATTAGGCGAATGACAGATGCTAAAGAACAAGACAAGTTTAAGTAGTAAAGTGAGAAGTCAATAGCCTTAAAAGTGGTCAAGCTACAGATTACATAAAGACCGGTTTTAGAATGGGTGAGAGTACAACAACAAAACAACAATTATAGTGGAAGTAATGTGAAAACTTAACGCAAAATCAGGTTCAAAACATGGAACCAGCACATAGACTGTATACAGATTATTCGCAAATAATTCGGCAGTATTGCTAACTTTGTTATTATGCAAGATATATAAGGTTGATAATATTAGCAAACGTATTTTACTTTTTCGGCCAAACAGTAGAGGATCGACTTCTCAAGGTATGTTTTTTAAATGGAACACCCTGTATATGTTTATTGCGTATGAATACTTTTCTTAGTGAAAATATAAAACTTAGAACTATTTATTTCTGGTACACATGGCTCCAAACATATCATTTTTATTATTATATTATATTTATGGATGGAGGACTTGTGTCTTTCTATGAACTTACTAGCTGACGGTAACTTGTTACCATGCAGGGTCTTCCATGTCGGACAAGATAGTGAGTAAGGAGTCCAGTATAGTATTTGGGTTTATTAGTTTATTAGGTGAAAGTCCTTAGCAGTGGATACCTGTTCAATACAAGCCGTGGCTCACAACTGTGGGGGCTTCCCTTGACCGACCAGCCGAGTGGAAGGAAACTATAATAAAAATTCCCAACAACCAAAGTGGCACAACATATGCCGAAGGGCAAGGCTGGGAGGAAGTCTTTAGTGTGCTGAACACCGGATACCAATGGTCCTCTGGTTTCAACTAGCCTTCCCGTAGTGAACACAGGTCTCTGCTGCGAGTGAACAACATGAGTAACACGGATTTTAATTTTAATACCAATGAGGCCATTACGGCACCCACTACCGAAAAGACAGCTTCTTCTGTAGAACAGGTGAATAGTCCTGCTACCGCTGACGATTTAGAACTACCTCTCGCCTCTAACGAGGAAGAGGAACAACCGATGGAGACTGGAAGGGAAGAGACACTAATACTCTAAACCCAAGGAGACAAGAGTCAAACTTAGCTGAGGCGCAGGGAAACGCTTCAGATAGTTGGTGGAGAAAGGGCATACTGTAGAGGTCGCGCGTAAGCTCATGGACACCACCTCTGAAAAAGGATCGAAAAGAACCAGATCTGACAGTTCCTTGCCTACCAGAGAAGCTAAGAGGCCAAAGATTGTGCAAGGGAATAAGAAGCAGCCCTTACCGATCGTAACCTTCAAGCACGTGGTCGAGAGTATAAAGATCGGTATCGGTATACAATGCAATACATTTATTATTTATACCTTTATTGGCTAATCCCTTTCCGTTAAACATTCAATCATATTAATAAAAGCTCGAGTATCATGAAGTGTAACACACCTAAAACGATAAGTTTGGAATGTATGAAGAAAACCTAAAGTACGATAAAATATCTTTTTACTGAGGATACTACTATATTATAGATGCTCTATTAAAAAATCGACAAAACCTTGTAATTGCGTTTTGTTTCATGACCTTATAAACATACTGTCATCAAAAAATGACTAATCATGTTTAATCAGGAAAAATTAGAAAAAAATGTCTAATCAAAAAAATCTTAAACTTCGTGTAACCACCCAGTCCAGTACAGCAAAACGTTATATGTATTGGAAAACTGTTTAGGATAAGCTTGATCTACATAGGAAACTAAATTTACAGTGTTAAGTTTAAAATAAGAAATGGCTGGTTATCCTAAAAGTTTTAGATGGATAGTTTAGTTTCTTAACCAGTCACTGCGCACTGAATAAACACATGCATCGCATGAGCCTAATAGTAAACTCTTCCTTCTGTAGAAACTGTGGGAGTGCGGATGAAACTCCAGTTCAGCTCATTGCTGGCTGCCTAACAGCAGTCAGGGAGAGCTGGATATACAGTACTTCGGAGTCGATCGATTAGATGATCCCGGAGTAAGCCAATTAACTGTTGATCAGGTTGCAAACTTCTTTGTCTAAACATAAAAAGCACTATCTTACCCACCAAATACCGAACGGTCCACATAAAATCAACACGTTTCAATAGCGAAGCTATTTGTCATTATTAATTATTATCCCATTAGTTATGATGGCAATAATAATAATAGAGAGTAGAGGAGATGCGGATGAATTGTTTATTAATCCACAATAGTAATCAAAATAGACAACTCAAAATAAAATGAAATTCGTATCGAGCAAGATTTAAAAGGTTTGTTTTAAAAAAAGTTAATACCAACTGAGCTAATAAACTCTCGTCAATGCTCCTTACCAAATTAGGAAATATGGACAACGTATTATACCAGTTACATTTCTTGTATGTACACTCGAATAAGAAAGCACTCATGTATTTTGACTAAGAGACTTCTTTGGAAAAAATACTTTTTGTCCAAATGTATCTATGTACCTATATCAGAATCCTATTGTTTATAGTAAATATTTTAATTGATCTACCCAGTGAAGTGTAGCAGTAAGTATCTGTGTTGGCTTTGTTTTTTAGATTGGGCAAACTAAACAATATTTGAAGGACATTATGCAATTATCAATTTAATATCACATATAACAAGATGCAGCGTGTGGTATCATATGATTTTCAATTTTTTACAGCTATAGTTAGCAAATGGGGCTTGTGCAATCTCAATTTGTGTGTGGGTGTTTCATTGCGTTACAGTAAAACTTGTCCTGTCTAGTGGTGCTGGTGCGTGGTACCTTTCTTCCTACAATTAGTTACTGTTACTTGGACGCTATCTAAAAAAAGGAGACGATTATTTTTTCGTCTAAAATAAATTTTTTCGATGGAGATTGATTTAATCACAATCAATGGGAGTATTTTAGACTCCCAGGATGTACTACTTAGATTTGCATATCAGAGATTTCTTTGTTGTTAAATCTGTCTAATTTCATTTTGTTTTTTTACGTATATATATATCAAAGGTTATAAAACCAGTAAAACCATTAGATGTAAGGACATTTCTATTGCAAATAACTTCACGCACAGATTAAATCGGTGAAGGAGTTGCGACAAGGATGGATGCATTTTGAATCTTGAAAAGCGAGGGTTAGAAGGGAGTGGGAGACAAGGAATAAAAATAAGAATGGTATTGCGCGATAAGGATGATTTTACGTGTTTCCCATTTGCAAGAAAAGGACACAAATATATGGTGAAATGTTTGGCAACGTTGCCCGTACAACCTACAAAGATCAGTGGCACCGTAAGTTACATTATGCATCGGTCTCCTTATGTGTATGCATTTGCAAACGAGATGTTTACACACACATAGATACATACATACACTGATGGCGCGCATAAACATACAGCCGACTTCGAGCCTCGAACTTAAAGAATGCGACAGTTGATTGTTTCGGTCGAGTTTTGTTCTCCTTCTCATTTTCATCCGGATTTCGTCTCGTTCTATAGTCATTTTTTTCTTCCTTTTGCGAGTAGAGTGTTGTTGTGTGGATGCTTTACCGGCAACGACTTGCTTGTTCGCTTGATGCTTTTATCGTTTTCTTAATTTGTCATTCTTACTCTTGCTAACGGAATGTCGCCTTTGGTTTAAATTTAGCTATATAGGAATAATAATAATTCTTTATTTTTAAGAAAACAGAATTCACAATAAGGTTACTGGTAGTAAATATGCATAATAACTAAAATGTACAATTATGTACCGGAGTATTCGGAGTTAATTCCCATTTTGCCGTCCCTCTTAATTGAGTTTATAGAAACATTCAAGAAGGGTATCTATTAAGCTTATACAACGATAGATTCATAATAGTCTTTGCGTCACTGGGGCCTACATGGACGATTTTAGTAGAACGAAAACATACTATAGATGGTTATAAGTATTTCTGTAATATAAAACAAATCAGAATATTGGTCATTACGTACATTTGAAAAACCAAACAATGCTGCTGTAATGGGGAACTTTTTGCGACCAAGCGATACTGAGGGTGGCCTTTTGATATCTACCTGGAACCATATATTTTTTTATGGTGAGTGTTACCAATTATTCGCTGAAAACAAGGGCTTGGATATCTACAACTAGCCCTATTTAGTAGGTGACGGTTTCTTATGTAACATGAACACTAAAACATTAAATGATTTTCACTTGGAAAGTTATCGCTCGATATGTAAAAAGTTAGCTTTATAAATTCTATTGTACGAAATATTCTGGTTATAAATACCGGCGCAGCCGCCAAATTTTAAACTAAATTACATGTTAATATACTTTCTTTTATACATTTTAAAGAAAATTTAGAAAAATTTTGGATGTTATTAGTGTGCTCTGAAAACCATATGTTTCTTTATTAATACACAAAATTGGAATGTTAGGTCCAACTTTTGATTTGCCAGAAAATATTTACAAACATTTTTAAAAGAAGTCCATACTGCCAACCCTAAATCATTCATAGTATGTTCAAAATTTTCATATTTGAAAAGCTTTCTAATTTGTGGATCAACAAATATTCCTTCGCGGACTTTTGGATCAAACAGCTTTGGACACTTATCACTTAAGTATTTAATTTGTTATTTGTTTATTTTTATAGTGCTTTCACAAACTGTTTAACCAATCCTAATTTCATGTGTAGAGGGGCTAGAATCACCAAATTGAAAATATTCTCTTGCATGCTTTTTATTGTTGCTGGTTCTGTTCAGTTCCGATACTGGTTGTTTAGAGTTTTTCGCTGGGAACACATACTGTGTAGGGGCACTGTTGCGTTGCCCCTATAAATTATTAATACTAGATTAATATTCCGTTACAAAAGTGCTAAATAATTTTCTCTATTTGATCCAATGATTTTTTTTTATAATCTGTCACACCATACGTTATGTAATTAGTGCTGCTGCTACGTCCGCCATTCCTGTAGAGATAGCAAACAAAAAAAGCTTTGGAATAAACATCTGTTCTTCTGAATTTTTAGCAAAGCCCATTCTGCAAATAGATTTCTAGTGTGTGTCATTTTGAGTTTCAAGATTATTTTAAATGTGCAAAACTTATAATTCCGGAAATTTTGCTTATAAAAGTTTGGGACAGGTAAAACTACCACACAGTATTTCTAGCGTCACGAAGAAGATCTTTAGCAATGCTTTGTGTTACTAAATTTAATTTTTTGTTACTGTACATTGAAAGATGTCGAAATTTTTGTGTTGGCATGCTTGTAATAGTAAAATTGATGACCAGATCCATTAGTTCACGACTATCAGATGTTTGTTAGATAATACAGTTAAAAGCACGGCTTTCAGTGGTATATTTATGGATCATTTAATAATTCCTTCTAAAAATTACGTAAATAAAAAGAGTACGAATGATAAAAAGTTTGGACCACTCTTTAAGTATTTTTAAAGCCAACCCCACGAAGCACAAGACTTAAGAAGAAACGTATAATTCTGTAACAATAAATGTGAATTATTTTATTTATATTCTTTAAGTTTAACAGAGATTTAATGAAAAAAAAACAAATATAACAAAAAGTAGATAACCTAAAAATATATAATACATTATGGCAAGCAAATCAAAAGAGTAAAAATATTTTTTTATATGTACATAGATAATTAATATTTAGTAGGACAGCCACTGGACTTTATAATGGCTCTCAGCCTATTTGGCATTAATTTAACTCATGTTTTCGTTACATCAGGGCTTATCGCTTCTCATTTTTCCAACAAGTGTTGTTTTAGCATTTCTTTATTAGAAACTTGTTTTTTGCTAAAACTAGTGTTTAAGGGTCTATTTTCACTCCTAGCGAGCACATCCTATACTAACATCGGCTGTCATTACAAATAAATTGGATAACAGAGGCCGCTAATAGTACCAGTTGTCGATCATACTGCGAGATGAAAGACAGCAATATACAAAATGAGATAGCAAGATTGTGACATAGAGACATGTCGTGAAAGGGGTATAAGCACGTAGAAAGGAATATAAAGTAAATTCGAATAGCAGTAATTGCGGCGATGATGTGCCCCGCTTTTAGAAAGGTGCCAAACCATTAGGAACGTCTACAGTTATCTGTTTTACTACTGGATACGTTTCTTGCAATACTCTTTTTTATTTAGCATTATATTTCTTTTTATAATGTACACCATGCTTATTCCCGTTCATATTTAGTGGACGAATAAGTTTATAACTCTTGAAATACTTCACTTTAAAAAATAAAAAAAAATTCTTTTTTATTAAACACGTAATTTCTGTCAGTTACTATTCGTCCACCAATTTATAATTAAATGTTAATATTCCAGTAATAATTTCTTGTTTATAATCATTCTTCACAAAAATTATTGCAAGTAAAAATAACGCAATTTCAAATTTTCCACCAACAACTGATAATAGCCCCTTAATATTGCCCATAAATGTTCAATTGGATTCATGTCAGGTGACTGAGGAGGAATTTTTAATTGATTTCTTACATTATATGTATAGGAGTCACTGCTTAGTTTTTTGAGCGCAATGTTTAGGATCATTGTCCTGTTGAAAGATGAAATCAGCTTCTAGCCTTAATTTTTCTGCGCTGGCTTTTAAATTCCTCTTCAGTATATTAATGTAATGAATATGATCCATTTTGCCGTCAATAAACTTTAATTTTCCAACGCCAGCAGCCACCATGGATCCCCATACCATAATTGAACTACCTCCGTATTTCACAGTTGATTGTACATTTTCGTGATTAAACACTGTATTTGGTGCTCGCTACACATACATATTTCCCTCTAGAAGTGTCAAATAATTCAAATTTTGTATCATCGGCCCATTCGTCAGACTGTAAGTGATAATAGCAAATTTTAATCGTTTTTTAAAATCAATTTTACTTTTTCCTAGCTATAGCTATAGTTTCTATACTGAGCGACTTTCGTGTGGCTGTTTGCACGTCTGCACACACCTATCAGCTACTCAGAACTTTCCGTTTCTCTCGCCACATTAATATGTTTGGACATCCAGTACGTGGCCTATTAGTTATATTATTGTGAATAGCAAATTTTTGCATGATATTTTGCGAAATGCCAGTATCTCTGGCAATTTTCCTATCCAATCCTAAACAATTATGTTCATTTATCAGTGACAAGAAGCAGCAAAGTAGAATTCCAGGTGATATGGTTTACAATCAAGAAAATTTAAATGGCCCACAACAAATAATCAATGCTTTTGCTAATTATTTTAACAGTGTGTATGCCACACCTTCTTCCAAAATACATCGATTGTTGACGTTAAAAGTATGGCCTGTGTGAATATAGATGATATAACGGAGACTGACGTTTTGAATTCTATATGTAGATTGAAACATCCTTATGGTTCAGGTGATGATCAAATTCCTGCATTTCTTGTTGTTGATTGTAGACATGTATTGGTCCAGCCGTTGCTAACTATTTTTCGATTGGCACTGAGCTCTGCTGTGTTGCCAGAGAAATGGAAGATTGCACGCGTTATTCCGGTTTAAACCCGGTGATTCTAGAAATGTCATAAATTATAGGCCAATATCTATACTAAATACTTTTGCTAAGATATTCGAGCAATGTATATATCCTAAACTTTATCCACTTGTTGCACAATCCATTTCTCCTACCCAACATCGATTTATGGCCAAACGTTCTTACTTACTACACGCAATACATCTCCAACATTTTGGACCATAAAGGAAAAGTTGATGCAGTTTACACCGATTTTTGAAAGGCTTTTGACAGATTGGATCACAACATTATTCCACGCAAACTCAGATCATTTGGTTTTAGCGACGCTCTGGTGGGATTTTTCATTTCATACATAACCAGTCGTACACAATATGTGTTCTTCAATGGCTACCCTTCTTTAAATTATTTTGTAACTTCAGGAGTCCCGCAGGGTTCTAACCTGGGTCCTCTAATATGTATTATGTTCATTAATGATATCACGGAAGTGATTGCATCAAAGAAAGTTCTATTTGCAGATGATCTGAAGATATTCACAAATATTAGCAGCAGTAATATCTATTTAGCACTACAAAATGATCTTAAAAACTTACAAGAGTGATGTGTATTGAACAATCTCTCCCTAAACATTTGGAAAACCAGAGTTAGATCATTTAGTCGAGGAACAAGTCCATTATATTTTGACTACATTCTCAATAATAATCCACTGTCTTGTTGTGAAACTGTTAGAGATTTGGGCGTTCTTTTTGAGTATAAATTGAACTTCAGTCAGCTTGTTGATAACGTCACCGCCGCAGCCAGATGCTCTCTTGGTTTCATACTCCGTAACTGCAAATCTTTTAGCAATATCAACACACTTAAGAGTTTATACTTCTCCTTAGTACGATCTCGTTTATTAGAATATGCTTCTTTAATATGGTTTCCTTTTTATAACAATCAAAAACATCAGATTGAAATGGTTCAGCGAAAATTTGCGAAATTTCTGTGGTTTAGGGCTGATCATGATTACCCACCTCGAAATATTGATCATGAGGTACTACTGTCTAGATTTAACCTAACATCTCTTTACTTCAGACGAATAAACTTCAGTATAAATTATCTACACAAAATTCTCCACAACAATATTGATTGCCTTGCTTCACTTCAAATGCTTAATTTCTCCGTTCCCCAATTTCACTAGCGACAATCTGATACGTTTTACGTAGGACATCCTAGAACGAATATTATGATTAAAGCTCCCATATATGTAATGGCTAAAAACGTCAACAAGATATCTCGTCATATTGATATTAACACATGTACAGCAACTGAACTTAAAAACTTAGTAGGAAATCAGTTCAACATGTTTTTTTAATTTTAATTATTTTTAGGTTAAGATATACTTACATATATATTACTTATCATGCACATCGATTGTAACTATGTTATTTATTATATGTATACGGTTTCTATATATGTATATATTGTTTACTTATTGTCCTGTAAATGGAATGTAATTCTGTTGGGCAAATATACATTATTATTATTATTATTAATTTTCCTTTGTGAATACTCTTTTTTATTTAAAGAAGAAATTAACTGTCTCCCTACAAAACTTCTTTCCTGAATTTTGTCCATGTTATTCTGGTAATACACTAATAAATGAAACAAGAACCTTCAGCAACGTTCACCGAACGACTAAGGATATAATGTGTTTCCCCGGCGAGTCAAGTGATTCCCCATGTGTTTCATCGGGGTAATCCCCTAATGACCGGACACTATTGTGCGCGTAAAAAATGCATATACATATTTATTTTTTATATTTTTTATTACTGCATTTTTAATTATTTTTATTTATAACTCTTTTAGATTTAAGGAATATTAATAAATAAATGTAATATACACATTAATTGTTCTTTCTTGTTGTTGTTATTTCTTCTTTAAGAGATAACTCCATGTTACCTAAGAAAAATACGTTAAATTTAAAAGAAGATCCTCCTGCAGTACTTCCTGTAAAAAAAAGCTTTTTAGCTCCAGATTTAAAATGGAGGTTAAGAAAATGCTGCATTATTATAATTTTTATTCTGTTAGAGAATATTTTAGTATTAATTTAGATAATTTTAAATAGAATGTTTATATTATTTATTATATACTATTATTTCGAAATACTTTGATCGATTCGGTAAAATGAGTAATGGCCAGATACTTCTGTGAGCAACTGTACTCTAACTTTAAGTCTGATGAATTAAATAAAAGGCAAGTTTTACTACGTCATAAATTATAACATTGTTGTAAAACGGTTAGACTGTTATTTTGTCGTTACAATATTACGTAAATATACACATGTATGTATGTAAATGATTCAAAATGATAAAGTGCATATTTGATACAGAATATACATTCGTCTTTATATATGTATATTTATTCCTATAAATAGTAATATTAGTAATACATGACAATAACTAATTATCGAAAAACTTTCGAGAAGACCTCATTAATTATATTGGCATGCGTAATTTGTCAAAACGATTTATGTGGTTCAAGAGTTTAGCCTCAAGACGTTATAAAGTCGCGCTAAGAGATACGATAGCGGTGAAATTTATAAACAAATCTTTATTTATGTTTATACTTATCCATTTGCGTTTCGGTCTCGATTAATTCCTATCGATAACATTAATCGAAATATAGCAGCTCATAAATTATCGAAAACCGTAAACGTAAACATATCCGATTGCTTTATGTAGCATCAATGTCGACTTATAAATTGTCAACTTTCCTTAAATTTTTTCAATTAGGTTTTTGTGTTCCGTTTACAATTATTATACACGCGTGTATATTACACGGAAGAAATGAGAAATAATAAAATATCAACACCTCGCTGTCTCTCTGTCGCTCTTGAAAACCCATGTCGGTGATTTAACCTTCTAAAAACAAGTAGGTCGACATTTAATTTGGTCGCTGCGATTATAGATGGCGCAGCATACTCAATTTCATTTGTTTTTGAATATTCTATTGATACTGAAATCAATTTAAATATATTCTGATAAATATCACAAAATTCTGCTCTTTTTAGAATATTTTTATAAATATACATTTCAAAGGGTATTTTATGTTTTAAAGCACATTTTACAATAATTTTTTTTCTATCTACATTTTACATTTGAAGAAAATCTTTCGGGTAGGGAGATTTTGTATATCAACGACAAAGTGACGAAATTATTTGCCCATCCTTTCCTGTCGGAAATGACCACGATCGCAGACTGTTGTTTTGTGAAGTTATATCTGAAAGTGTAAATAATCAACAAGATAATATTATTTTTACTGACAAGACTATATTCTTTTTGGATGAATACGTGCATATATCAAGTTGTAGGCATTCGATTCGGTTTGATGATATCTGTTGCTTGGATGAAGTACCAGCCAAAGCTGTTATATTATATTTTTGTGGAGGCTGAATATTTTCTTTATTTCAATAATGATTTGGTGTTACTTACTATGTACATCTTGCAGAGTAATAAAGGAAATCGTAAACCAGAAGCAACATAAGATTGTAGTTTGTATTTAAAAAAGAAATTGATACTTTTTAAATAAAAAAGTTTTCAAACTGCCACTTATTAGTGTTTTAGTACAAGGAAAAGACATCGATTAATAATTCTACATTCCAAAATGATTTGTTCCTTGAACTCTTGAAGATTTTTGATTTTTTTTTACGAAGACTTGTTATATTATTGCAAATAAGGTAACAATGTAGAGACCTCCAACGGCATATCTGATTCATCATCATTCAAGTTTTCAGTTTTTCTTTTGTGTAATAACAGAACTGCACAGAACAGAATTGTATACAAGTTTATTACTAATAATAATAACAAAGGTAAATTTCTTCTGACATATCTGGTTTTGGCGAAATCGTTGGGAATTAAATCCATATTGATGATATAATAATATACAGTCTGTCCCAGATCCAATGAGACTTGTATAACATAAATACAAAGCGTTTATTATTTTGATTTATTCTTGCTTATTTATTCATAATAGTCTCCTTCTGAGTCAATACAGCGTAGGAAACGTTCAATAAATTTTTTATACTCATCGGCTGGGATGATATCGAAACGACTAGGATAACAATGATGCCATTTTGGTCAAGAATTCACATTCTATGATGTCTTTGTGCCATTCTGCAGTGTCGTGCAACAAAAATCAGCTGCCTGGCTCTCGATATTCCGGTTGATCTCATTGCATTCTGGCCCACAATTGTTGCAGATAATATTCTGCGTTCATCGTCTGATCTTCTGGGATGAATTCACTGTGAACAATCCCTTTGAATTAAAGAAAACGGTCAGCATTGTCTTGATTTTGCTTTTCTGATTAATTTTTTCTCTTTCAGCTTTTCTGGTGACTTCCATGCCATACTCTGACATTTTGTTTTTAAGTCGTATTGCAAACATCACGTTTCATCTCCAGTCACAATGGCTGACATGCTTGCTGGATTCGTTTGGAACATTTTTAACATGCATTTTTGCAATGTTGAGCTCTCTAACCTTTTCGGTCGTCGTCTCGCACAGACTTCTGTTTCAAATTCAAAAATTGTGTTTTTGGTATCCCAGGTTCTACTTCTATGAGTCTCATAGACATATAGCAGTCGCTTTGAAGAATTTCTTTGATTTTCTCGATGTTTTCTTCATTGAGTGGTTTTTTGGCGTCGCTGCTTGGTAATGGTCTGCAAGGTCTTCACAATCGTCACAGAATCGGCCAAACCAACGCAAAACCTGTGCACCTGTGCATCATATTTCATATGCTGGAAATGTCTTGATGAAATTTTTCACTGTGTTAACCGCTAACATTCCCAATATTTGGGGCAGAGAAGTCTAACTATACATATTTGGAGATACTTCTTACAGTTTAATGCTCGGTAATTGCTAAGCAGTTCACTTACAATTTACTTGTCATTTTCAGATTTGTAATTTTCTAAGAAATTATGTCTTGCGCTCTTAAAGCTATCCTAAGCTCCAGGTTCTAAATATGTATTAGGAAATGTTTGTTTAAGGTATTGAAATTCTTCTTATCCCCAGGAGCATATGGTATCTTGATTGGCCATTGCTTATGAGTATAATAAACCTCTTTTGCCCCGACTGTCCAATCCACGTTGTAGATACAGTGGAATTGCAACTACTTTGAAGTCAGCACTGATGTACCATTTATTGGTTGCGTAATTGATTGTAACAAGAGGGCGAATCATATCTTCGTCAGTTTCCTTCATCTTAGCATACTCGACAAAAAATGAAAGCATGAAAGGGATGTTTACCATATGTAAATGGACAGCTTTTAAACTCAATTTCGAAGTATTTATAAGGAGACACCATTCTTTCGGTTTATGTTTGTAACCTAATACTAGTATTGAATTTTCAACATTATTGCAAAATAAAAAAACCCTTTTGCAACAATGCCAGCTAGCTACAACTAGCTAACAACTTCTATCCTAGTAGTCTTGATCCTAATACTGCTGCTTTAGTTTTTGATAACTTGAGATCGCGAATTAGATCATTCAATTCAAATTTGATTTATTAGATGATGTGTGTCTTCTAGAGATGACAAATAGCCTTCATCGGTGTACGAAAAATCTGAAACATGTTATTTTTTCTCTGCATCAACATGCTTTCGGTTTGATATGTCAAACCGAATACTGGTTGATTGATACTGGTAAAGCTTTCGAATGAGGAACTTGACGAGTGACAAAAGACATTTGGATAAGTCATTTTATCCTTTTTTTTGATAGAAAATCCGAAGGCCTTGGTGCAGCATAAGTAGCGGCTAGTCGAATAGTCCTTTTGGTAATCCCAAATCATAGACGTAGCAAATGACATAACAATGCCCTTATCATTGGATGGACTACTGATTTAATACTTTTAAATTGGAGAGATTGGATATTTTAGTCTTTAAGATAACATGATATGTTTTCGATTACACAAAGAGTTTTGAAGTTCCTAAGTGTCGGATTTAGAAATTCATTTTAAGATTGCTTAATAAACCAATAGGACAATAAGTTGGCAACCTTGAATTAGTTAAACTAATCTTTTTATATAAGCCTTGCAGAGTTCACAATTAAATATTGTACAAGCCAAATAGTAAAATTTTCAATTAAAAATTAAACAAACATTCTCTTATAGTAAAAACTAATATTCTTTAGATGAATTTTTGAATCATAGCTTCAATTTAAAATGATAAAATAAGATCTATTGCAGTGCAAGCTTCACTTATTTAGTATTAATAACAATTGCGATTTCGTTCTTCACTCTGCTCCATTTAACACTCCTAACTCAATTTCTGGGAAAATGTCAAGCACGTTGTCTTTATTTTTAGGGAAGGTTAAGTTCGATTTTTCTCGTTTGTAGCACTATCTACTTAATTTAATTCACATCCGTCTTTAATTTCCACTAAATTGGATATTCCGAAAAACAATTTAAATATCAATTCTTAGACATAATTTGTGTTCTTCAGATATTAACATCAATAAGAAAACAGTTTATGCTGGTATACATTCTCTTAATTAAATTTTCAGAAAATGGCAACACACGTACTTCTTATTCTGAATACCAATTTTTATGTTCGTATAAAATAATGAATAAGTAATGAGAGAGAAAATATATGTATACATAAGATTGTTGATATTAGGACGTTCGTAAATATCTGTAGTAATTTGTAATTAACAATGTCATTGGAGTTTCTCACATCGTTAAAACGGTAAAATAATTAGTTCCTTTACATATTTGGCGGTGACATTTGATTCTAACGGTTGTCAACTCTGGGTGAAATGTATACAATTGTAGTTTTATATGTGTGTGTGTTCTATCATATGAAAAGACCTGTTTAAAGATTTTCGTTCGTTATTGTCATTAATTGGTAATTCTTGTATTTTTTGCTTTTATGGAAGGGGACTGAGGCGAGGAGAGAGGAGGGTGTGTGTTCTAAATTGTCGTCGCACATATACGCACACACTTTTTATTCGGAATAGCATTTTAGAGTGATTTTCTTCGGTTTTCCATTTTAAATATAATGAAAAATAAAAGATGGTATCCGATTTTTTTGACAATTGTTTGAGAACGCACAGTAAAAATTCAGTGCTATGACCGACTGTTATTGGCTTTCGAGAAAATACTGAAAATCTATTTGGAAGCTTTGCAATGAAACTGAACTGAAAAATGAAATTACGTAGGTACTAAAAAGCAAGAAACTCACACTATTTTAAGGTGAAAACGTATAGGAGATTGTTTAGTCAAGATTATCGCTACAAAACTCTTACTGTGTAATTTTGCCGTATCTAAAGTGTTTCATTGTTTTGTTAGTACATTACCTTGCCGTAATGAAATAGTCTCTGAATATTTGCCTGACAATTGCTCACATTGTTAGTTAAGCAATCTTCCTATTTCAGGTACCGAGATATTACCATCTAAAACTGCAAAAAACAATAATATTGGATAATTGTCGTACCGTGATACTATCAATAAAAATCAGAAAATGATGTGAGCTGTGTAAATATATCACAGTGGGAGGTCAACAGAACCATTGGCACAATACGCCAGGACAAAAGCAGGTGAAAGCACTGTTGTCAGAATCGCCGACGACAGCACAGTCGTTGCTATCTTTCGGCAAAGGGAACCTTGGACTACTAACAGGGTTTCTGACAGGTTATGTGGCCTTGAGGTACCACCTATATAAAATCGGAAAAACTGAAGATCAAATCTGCCGACTATGTCAAGAAAATCTAGAGAAGGCAGAACACATTTTGTGTAAATGTGTTGCTGCCAGTTGTAGGTACCCGACAACAACACTTCAATAGGCCGTTTTTAACGCCTACTGCCATCTAGGACGACTAATTCTACAATTCATCAAAACCCTTCAACTAGTCTAATAACTAGAAAGGCAATGTTACAATAGACCCATGCAGATCGCGGTGAGTAAAGGCGGCATGAGGACAGTCCCACTGCCCTCATATCTCCGGGTCGTTAATCGTCGACCCTAAAATCTCAGTATATCACAGTAGCTTTATGGTTTAAAATCTAATAAATAAGCAAAAAGAAAAAGTTTGCGAAGATTGTGGGTTATATTATCGAGAAATATTGAAATTCAAAGTAATGACAAAGCATAGGCTCCAGTTAATTTTGTGCTTGATTGAAAGCTATGTCTAACTACAAAGACAGATGGTACCTCTTATTACATTGTCGCAGTCCTCGAAACAAAATGAACAGTAGTAGTAGGTGTTGGGAAACTTGGTAACGGAAAAATTCTGAAGACTGCGAGAAGGTTAGGCCAGGCCCATTCTCAGAAATTCGAATAGGTCAAAGGTAACCGACACTCCCATAAAATACTTTAAAGGAAGACGCCATAACATTAAAGCAAAATTGTTCATATCAGAACAACCAAAAGTGAAGCAAGTGAATTGTTAGAATTTAAAAAAATGATTTATTTTAATGAACAGTCAACTAAACTGGTAGAAAACCAATTACAATCAGAAGTGTCTCAATGCAGTGTCAATTATTTTATACTTTGTATTAGGTATGGTACGACATGGATGTATGTGATACAATCCATTAATTAACACTTTGTACATTATTTTGCATAGTATAACATCACACGTATTAACATTGTAATAAAATGTCCCTTAATTATTAAATAATAAATTAATAAATATAATATCATACATTCTTTGACTTCAAGGGGGGTAGATTTATTGGACTAACAAGTCAAATACAATAAATTTATCGGTTTCTTGACAAGTATAATACCTATTTATATAGTTGACAAAGTGTTTAAAGTCGATGGTTCCTTTCTGGATCTCTTGGTCTAGAAGGTAAACACTGGATGCACTATTTCACTCACAAAACATCAAACTTTCAACACAAAGTAAACACTACAACCCCGATTATTGTGCACGGCCGATCTGCCACCTTAAGCTACATTAACCTCGATTTAATTTTGTAAATATCTAAAAAACAGCAAGAATTTATAATTACTAATAGGTATAATTAATTACATTTTTTGATTAATTTTGTCATATTATGCAAGGTTAGTCTTATCAATCCTATTGTATCCAAGGTAGGCCATATAATGTAAATGGATTTCAGCAATAATTAAAAAAGCCTAGGATTTGAAGTTAAAGAGAAATAAACAGTAACGAAAAATTCTGTGGCTGTTAGGAAGATAATGATGAATTAAAATTGTTTTCAAATATATATTTTATTGTAGATACAATTTAAGAAATAAATTTCTATACAAACCGTTTAATAAAGCGAGAGACGTAAAGGTAAAAATAGAATTATCCGAAATTACTTAGGAATTTCAAATTATTTAATAGCTAGTGTTGAAAAAGAGCCGAAAATATAATTTAATTGCCTTTGAAAAGTAATCTAGGTTCCTTAGATTAGTTTTTAGGTTGCGTGCAAAAATAAACGTATGTATTAGTTATACGGCGCCTCTGCTGCGATATAATTTATGTATTTAGTTGAAGAGTTTATAAATAGAGTCTTTTCAAAGCGATTTAGAACCAGGTACGGTCAGGAATTACCCATGCCTTTTCGTATCATCAGGAAGAGAAATGAAGCAATTGACCTTTAGGTACGTATACGTAACATGTGAATTATTATTATATCTGTATCAACTAATAAGTTTAAAGTGGCATGTTTGTAAGAAATGTTGAACGTATGTACATATTACTTCATTTTGGGATTTCGGAAGTAATAATGAGCATATCAGAAATAAATTATTTTTCTTAATTTGGACATGCGTTAATGCAAATCTTTCAATAAGTGGAGTACTGCCATACTTAGAAGACTTTTGCGCAATTTCACTCCATAATTTGGATAAAATTGTACCACCACAATACATAAATTTCAGAGAATTTCTATATTTTTTACCAATCCATTTACGTTTATAGTTTATTGGTGCATTCGTTTAGTTTATTTATTTACAATGATTGGGATACAAACAGGACGAACCCAGTAATAGTATCCACGACATAATAATTTCATGTTCGGAAATACATTAATATGTTAATATATTAATAGTTTACAAAATGCAAATTATTATTTATTTATTTATTAAAAAATGTGAGACAAAAGAAATGAAGAAAAACAAGAGTAAAGTTAGAGTATAGGAAATAAAAGAAAAACACAAAACGGAGGAAGTTACTGCATTACTAATCAAAGTGTATTAGTCAATTGATTGATTTTAATTTCTTGTTTAAATGATCGAAATATATTATTGAAAATGTCGATTGAATTATAATATGTGTTGTAATTATGCAGAAGCCGTAATATGGGGGAGTTTCTATATGAATTGGTTTTAGCCAGTGGTGGTCTAAAGAGGACCATACTGCGTGATGAGAATGATGGGACATTAAAATCTATCTATCCAAGAATGTGAGGTGCATCCATGAGATCATTACAAATTTTAAACAAACAGCACATGTCCGTACATTCCCTACGAGTCTTCAGTGGTACGAGACTGAATTCAACAAGTGCAGCGGTGTAACTATAACGAGGCATATTGTATTTCTTTAATAAATGATTAACAAACCTTTTTTGAACAGATTCAAGTCTAGTAGAGTAATTGTTATATTGGGGATTCCAGATGACGCTAGCATAATTAAGTACACTGTAAACGTATGCATAAAACAAGAAGATTATACGGTAATTTGCTGTCAAAAAGTCATTAATAGCAAGTCGTTAATAGCAACCGCATGCTCCAAGAAATGATTGCCCAATAAATATGGATAAATGGTGTGGTGTCTGGAGAAAGAGATATACTTACATTTATTGTAATTAATAAAAAATAATTTATTCTTAATAGAGTAGTCATGAAGACGACATCTAACTGCAAGTTAAATTGAGAGGAAGTTGGAATGACGAAAGCAGTTTTATATATCATTGATATACATAATAAACAATAACGGGCCTAACTGCGAGCCTTGTGCTATTCCCGATGTAACAGAAACAAAGTCAGATACAAAGCCATTCAACTTAACTACCTGAGTTCTATTAGAGATATATGACTTCACCCAACGTACCAGATCACCATGTATTCCCAAGCTGTTCAGTTTATCTACCAGAATATTGTGATCAATTTTGTCGAAGGCCTTACTAAAAAGTCAGTCTATATCGAATCGACCTGTACCCGGTTATCCAAACTCTTCGATATTTAATCACAATAAACTAATAGATTGGATTCAACAGACCTACCCCGGGAAAAAGCTATGTTACTCGGGATTTCTTATTTGTAGAATTTCTAGTAAAAATTAAGAGACATTTTAAGGATTAGTAGCTCTATAAGTTTTTTCGCTGAGTTGCCTTTTAGGGTTAACTCGCTCATAGGGGAGGAAAAAAGGACCAGGTCTGAGAGTAGACTACAGATTAGTGTTGTCAGGTTTAGTGATATTTCAGTATGTTTAGAGAAGAACATTTTGTAAAAACGATTTTATAAGTTAAAATATTTATTTTTGATTACTATTTTATATATTCGGTAGGTATGTTGTAACATCTCGTAGTAATAAAATAATGGTTTTAATTTGGATATTCAGATAGTTTTTACTAGAAATCACAATAAAATAATTATTAAGAATTCAACTTCTCAATGCCGAAGGTTTGCTTCCAATTTCAGCAAGTGAGATCAGATATTAAGTCTTATGTTATTTCTATTATCAGTAAGTAGATTTCTAGTCCTTTTGCTGGCTGATCCTCCCAAGAAAGTATTAACAGTTTCCTGTTCAGTGACCTTCCACCAGTAGTTACAATATTTTTGCAATGTTTTTTAACATTTTACTTATTTCTTGACTGATAACTTCCGAGGGTATTTCACAGATTGTTTTTTCTTATTTTTCTTTTAGTTTTTTCGTGGTACGAAAAATTTAACAGTATTGAGCTAACGATAACTATTGAGGTTCGAAACGCTTAGATAAATTGATATTTCTCTTCCGAGATAACTCCAACTATTGACTCTGTAAGATAAATAATTTTTGTATGCAAGAGTAAAGCTACAGGAGTAAACTCAACGTATTTGAGAATAAACTAAAAAAGTCAATTGATCTGCTGCATTGATAATGTCTTCACAAATCGTTGTTAAAGCAGTAGCAAATCTCCCTGAGTTTGAAGCGCAAGCTCGTAATCTTGACAACTTTTTTCAGACCAATACTAACCTACGGCTCATTAACATAGTCCAGCGCTTCCGAGTCTCAAGTTTAGATGCTGTGCACTCTTCAAAACCATGTTTTGCGTACGATCGTTGTGATTGGTTTGTGTCCAACAACTAATATACAGAGATTTGAACCTTCCAATTTTGAGTGACTATGTGAGGACGTTAGCCAGAAAGACCCTTGAAAGAGCCCATCGATCCGCAAACCTTTGAAGAGAAGCTGAATCTGACAGACCTCCACCTTGGTTGAGGGCGCGGCGAATCACTAGAAAGACTCTTGAAAGGGCTCATCGATCTGATAACTCTTGAAGAGAAGCTGAATCCTGACAGATCTCCATTTTTGCTAGGGACGCGGCGAATTCTAGAAGACCTCTCAGCGTCAAATTAAGACCAGACCTCCACCCCGAAGATTACTTGCTAGCCCCCAAAACCACACGGTTAGATCAAACCGCGCATAGCTGAGATAAGAAGTTTAAAGGGTGATTCACCCAGCCTTGGAGAAATGGGAAGATCTTAGAAAGCAGTAGCACAGCTAAGCGTAATTCGGAAATAAAAAAAAAATGTATTAAACATACTCTATAAGTAGAAATCGTACTAGAGTAGAGCTTTCTCCTTTTAGCCAAAATATTTCGTTTGTTAACCTTACAATCTGTATGAAATTTTATTAAAAATTAGGTCTTAATACGAATGTAGTATACGAAGTTGTACTGTAATTAGAGCGGTTACTTCAAAGCAAAGAACTCTTAGGCGACTTCTGACCTTGAAATTATATAATATGTAGTTCAACGCGATAATATTAGCACATATCATGACTAGCAACAATATATTACGATAATAATTTAAAGATTTACGATTTTATTAACTGGTTAAATACTCGCACTTATTAAATATTCCTGTTTCTTTTTTTCAGTTTCATTTTGAAATATTCCGTGGCATGTCGTAACCGAGCTATTATGCCACCGACGGTGTTGTATCGATAATAACGACGATATGGTAGAGACATGACTGAGAATTGATTTCTAATACTAGCGTCTGAGGTCGCTTTCACCTGCTAACAGTTACGCAATCCTATATTGAGTTGTTAGTTGGTGTCCTCCCACATGTTGTAAATTGATATTGTTCGGATGCTTTGTTTGGTCCATAGGCATCCGTTTTAAGAACGTCGAAGTGAAAGCTCTTCTTCAGTAACATAATGAATGGAATAGTGATGGTAATATTTGTATTTTGATGAAAGTAATTTTTTTTGGTTGGTGTTACTGCTATCAGCTAAAATGAAAAACAGTAATAATATAGTTGCATATTTTTATCATAGACTGATTTACAATAACATTAAATGGAGAAATATTGAAGAAAGTACCGATTTAAAGCTTATTTATGTACATCCTATCCACATGCATATATGAAAACCATATTTCTAACTATTTTAGAACTGTACTGTTACTGCTGACGAATAAAGAAAATATCATAAAAGCTAATTTATTTGTAAACCTATACCTAAAGTGCCTCAAGTTAACGTAAAATATGATAACATTTATATTGAAAAATCAAATCAAGATTGCGTACCGACTAAATATGTATGTAGCACACGTTAAGTAAAAAAATATACAAACAGATAATTGTTTATATGTAATATTCTCAATCTATTTACAGATAATATAGTTTGGGTTCTAATCATCACCTTCTAGTTGATGTTAGTGGCAAGTTATTTAAGAAAAATATACCTAGAGATATTCACTTAATTTTTTAATTTAGCCTAGTTTTGTTGATAAGAGTATAAAATTTTTATGCAGCCCAGTTTATGTAAGTTATAAAAAACGGATTGTGTAAACTGTTAATAACTGGTGATGATTAAAAATATGAGTGGAGATATATGTATATAAAACAGAATCGAAAATAATTACCTGTAATTCGTCAATATTTAGTTTGTTTTCATTGAAGAATGCAATATTATTAAAGTTGGTGCTCCGAGGGTTCAGTCAGTGGCGTACACATTCAAAACGTGTAAGGGATTGCAGGTCAAAAATTTAAATAAAGATTCTGCATTTTAAGCAGGCATATACACAAAGTACGTATGTACATAGGTTCGATTAGATATTTCATGCATCAGGCATGTTTCAACAGTTTTTCCTCCAACTTCATGTATAATATTTAATAGATCCGGAGACTCATTACCGCTAAAAATTTGTTTTAATCTGGGAAAATCTGTACCTTATTTTTAGGTCTTTAGAAATACGAAATATGTAGTTGGTATTTTTGCTACTTTTGCAACTTATGCTTTAAGGACGGCTCAATAGGTTTCATTGTAAAGGTTCTTTCAGAACTTGATGATCATTATTGTTTGAGGAAGTGTTATTTTTCAGAATGTGTATATTTTTTCATTGGGTAACAAAGGTTTCCGAAATTCTAATAACCAATCATTTTACCTTCAACACACCATGATTCTGGACTCCCTCTCTTGAGAGAGATGCTTGATGAAATGTGGAATCTATAATGGAGAATGACTTATTAACTACATATGGAATTCCGTTTGCAGCACCTGCTTAGCACTGGAACTTATGCATGTGTCGTTCTCGCAAAGCATTTACATATTTTAAGCGCTATATGCTAACATGTATGATTGTTTGAACAATTTAAAAAGTGGAAGTTTTAGTTATAGTACGCACTGTATCCTTCAGTGGATATAACTAGCTATCCTAGATTAATATACAGGCTGTTACAAATTCAGGCTCGCTATTGGAATCGGGAAAACCGCACGAGTGACAAAGTAGCTTAAACTGGAGCAATGTTGCGTATTTCTGAAATAAACAGTAATCCGTTTATTGAAATATTTCTGAAAATACGAATCGAAAGTAGGAGTCAAAACAAAATTAGTACGTTGTATAGGTCATTTTTTCAGCTCTCAATGACGGTATCGGTCGGTATTTCTGTATTACTTCGTGTTAGTCACTTTTGAGAATAATGCATGTGACGAATACTATAAAATATGACTTACTTAGAATTTGAAAAAGACAGACTTCAATGTCGACATTAGGAATCCTCGACTCTTAATTAACTGGACATTAAAAGTTGTTTTTTTTTTGTTTTTAATGTGTGGTGGGTGCTTAGTTGCAGTGACTCCGTAAGCTGTATTACTTGTCTGGCTATCACTGCAACTCTTGCGGTGTAGTTTTTAGTGTGTGTAAGTTGTGTTTAAATGGCTTTGTGACAGCATCATATCCCCTTTTATGATGCTGCGCTGTTAATCACTTTGCTCCCAATAGCGAATGGCAAGTCGATCCGGGATTAAACTCTCTGAAAAAATGTCACCGTCCCTCCAGAGAATTGAACCCCGGCACCTATCGTCCTCTCACAACAGCAGTTAGCCGCCCAACCACTGCGGCCATCGACCCGTTTGTTAATGTGACTGTTGACTTTCTCAATATTGTTTTAAGTCATATCGAAATAAAACTCATACGAGCGATCTATTTTTATTTCCATTGAATATTACTAGAAGATCTCTAAATAGAAAAAGAATGTTTATGCCTAATTTGCTAAACAATGTTCTATTTGATTGATTATGGATGTTGTTAGAAGTAAATTTTGCTCTTTGTTTTCCAAGGGACCTATTGTGCCTCCATGTCGCTTTACTCTTCTCAAGCAAGTTGCACCCGGACAAAGAAATGCTCAGTCTGGTCAAGAGTTAAACGACTTACTCCGGTATTATTTAATCGCCTGACAGCCTGTAGTGCTCTAAGGGCAACCTGGTTGTCAGATAAAATTTCTACCAATTCGTTTACCTGCGGTAGTTTAAAATGCCATCTACGCAGGCCTAGATAGCAATTATTTCGCCATGGAATGGGGACCTTTCTACGCTGAGGCCCTTTGCTTTGGCTCTTTATTACTGCATGTTATTATCATAATGTAACTTTAACATATCGCTTTTCTCTTTATTGGCAAAACTCACAACAAACAAATGTCCCTAAAAAAAAACAGTACTTCGCTTCATTTAACCGGCATTGTATCTGCTATAAGTTTTGTAGATCCAAACGTCGAGCTTCGAATTTGTAACAGCCTGTATACAAGCCTTTGACAAAACTTAGACGTTTTTGTGGTTAAGAATTACTCTTTTGATTGCTACGCAATCGGATTTATCAAGCAAACGACACAAAAAACAATTCACTAGATTCAGCATTTGAATACCATGATTGAGACTAGATTTACAAGACTAGGCTCATATAGAACATAAGAAATCTTTAAGGCCAACCGGTTATAGAAGTGAATCAGGAATTCAAGAATCAAAAATCAATTTAATTGGTTTTAATTCATTCTTATTTTATTGCCCGACAAATGGACAGATATCTGGGATTAAAAAGATAAATAGTTACAAGTCACAATATTTATGCATTATTTTTTTATCTATGTACCGGGTGGCCAACTAAGAATGTCGCTCGGCCATATCTCAGGAGCGGTTTACAGTAGAACTTTGGCAAAAAAATATTACTGACTAAAATGACCTCGAGAAACATCTTGAAATTATCACTTAAAGATGCCAACTCTTCTCCAACACGCTGCTCTAATGGCCGAGAAAACCTTTACAAGGGTATCTCGATCCGACAACCCCCTGGTTAGGAAATTGGCTCACCTCGATCCCGACAGGCCCACCCCCTCGGGTGAGGGTGCCCCGGATATCTACCACCACCGAGACTTAGCCCGATTTGCTTTTTCAGGCTATTTCGGCTGAATCTGCTGTCTTGGCATTTTTTCTTGTCTGTGTGAGGTCCCATTTACATTTTTGCCATGCTTGTTTTTATCTTTACATTATTAAACTCGTTTTATTTCTATGATCGTCTTCTTGATTGTTTTGTTTTGTCTGATCCTTCCTGGGTCTCTTGTTAGTTTTTTTTTCTTTTTTTTTTGCCTTCTACTGACGACATTTCAGCATAATTTTTTAAAATCAACGGGGGATGGTCCCGTACTAAGTAGATGACAAAAGGGTTTATGGGCCAACGTCCAACCCTGGCAATGAGATGGAAGACCTTCGTCGTCTTGAAATTATCTAGAAAGGTGTAGGATGACCGCTAGAGGGCGTAACTGATTACCAACAATTTTAATTCTTATTTTACGCAAGATTTATCAATTTAAGGTATATCATAAATATGAAAATCGGAATCTACTGAAAATTTTGCACATTTTACATCCGACATATTTTTTTTGTATTTCGTCAAATAAGGAAAGGGGAGGAGTGAAAACTTTGTATTGAAGGAACGCTTATAACTTCGGTTCTGTTGAACCGAATTTTGTAAACTTAGTCTCATTGATAACAGCATTACTCCTCCAATTTAATGGATTGGAACCAATCTAATAAGTGACGTACATGCTAGAGGGCGCTGTTTACATTTTTTCGGGAATTTTTTTTCCTCGAAAATATTAAATAGAAACATATATTTTTGACTGCAGATTAGAAAAGTAGGCTAAATTACTGACAAATCTGCGAAAACCGGGTATCGCTATCTTTTACCAATCCTAAGATATCTTCAGAAACGTGTGAATGGTAAAAATTTCTTCTATCAATTTAAATCATTCTGCTTCCCGTGAACGGAAGATAAAATTAAACAACTTCAATCACTAAACATAGGACAGGACAATTAAAATCTTTTCTAATAAGATCAAATTTGCTAAATTCCGTTCACGGGAAGCAGAATGATTTAAATTTGATAAATATGTCGGGTGTTATGAGCTAATAGAGAGGGACACGCTCAACGCTTATGAAGGAAATGATTTCCTGAGCCAAGTAGGTATCGTTCCCTTTCCTTCACACCTATAATCCACAAAAAAGCTTTTATGTTTAGCTGTTCGCCAGCTTTTTTGGAGTTGAAACGACTGTGCTATGAGTAGCACAAACACCAAAGGTAGTGTAGGCATTCTTTAGTTCTTACTTAACTACACAATAATTGAGACAGTCTAGTTTGCAGGATGATAATCCGATGTGTTTCTGTAGTTGCGCATTAGGAAAAGATGCTGTGGAATAATAAGAGATGGGAGTGTGAAAAATTTGTGGCTTATGCTGCCTCGTGTGTCGTAATAATTGTGAATTTATTTATTGTAAATTAGAAGGACGTCATTGTTATCATTTTAGCAATGATTTGATTGCCTGGAAATTCTGCGTAATGGTACTTTATCTTTGAAATATTTATAAATAATTTTATAATATAATAGAAACATCAAAGTAAAACATTTCCATAGAAAAGAGAAAATTCTTAGTTAAGCAATGAATTTGTATTTTCCGGCCTTCACCTGGAAATCGTTTTCAAGTTTTAAACGGGTCGATAGCTGCAGTGGTTAGACGACTATCGTTGCGGCGGGACGATAGGAGCTCGGTTTCAATTCTCCGGAGAGACGGTGACATTTTTTCGGAGAATTGAAAATCCGAATTGGCTTACCATTCGCTGTTAGAAGAAAAGTGATTAACAGCGCGGTATTATAAAAGGCGGTATGATGCTGTTACAAAGCTAACTAGACATACACAAAAACTACACCGTGAGAGTTGCATGATAGCCAGATAAGCGATACAATTTACAGAGTCACTACAACTAAACATCCACCGCATATAAAAAAAGTCACTACATGAAAAATAAGTTTTTGTATACACAACGTTTCGAATTTCGCTGACTCTGTATAGTCAGTGTTCTTTTCTACTTAAGTTAAGTGTTATTTATTACTTAAAAATATGCCTATATAAAGTACAACTTAGTTTCAGAATTGCTGGCATAATATCAAATAATTTGAACAAAATAAAACCGCTATTTAGAAATACTCTCGATGATTATTAAAATATTATTTATTTTGTTACGTAAGTGTAATTTATTATTATTTATAGTTTGCAAAAAATGCACATTAAATTTAATCACCTGACGTGGGCGTTCTAAATATCGATTCTGCTGCGCGATATATGTACGGATAACGCTACTACATGTGTGTTGAAAATTAAAAATTTATATTGACGACGGCTTATAGTAGCTACACGAATCAATTTGAAAAAGCAGGAGATTCGAGAGAGTGTCGTTGTAGTTACGTGAAAATAAATCAATTGCAAATAAAGCGATAACATTTAGTGGTATTATTTCTTAATCCACAGGGTTTAAAACCAGGCCGCAGTGACCTGGCCGTAGGCAATTTGATTGTTGATTTGATTCGATCTTAGAATCCGCTATAATAATAATCTTGTACCGTTTATTTGATTTATTTTGTTTAAGAGACCTTTGTTGGTATTTACTTACTTTATGTGAAACACTTTATATTTAAAATACAACAACAGCAGAGTGTTGTAGAAAAAACTTAAAAAATATGTTTTAAAAACAAAATTATAATTTACAGAATATTTTGTTGGCTAATTCAACATAATATGGAATTTACTGAACTTTATGCATATTTTCTATATACTTTTATTGATTATTATTCAGGTACTTCACGTAAGATGTTGCATTTAATAAAAAAGTGAACTTAATGTAATATTCAGACCATCATGATGCAACGAAATTGAATTTACAGTTTATAGTTTACCAGAAATGTATTTAGGAAAGGATTTTATTTCAAGAGCAAGGTTGGGACTGCAGGGTAGGGGACATTTTCCGTTGTTGTAGTCTTTCTTGGATTAAACTCAATTAAGAGAATTTTCTTCGCGTCGCAGAAAACTTTGGCCATCCATTTTCCAATAGAAAAATGCGTTTTTGCTTTCTTGGCCGGTGATTGCTATCTACTCAACTTTTGCTTGGGACTGAGTAGCCTAGGAATTCATCGTACCAACACTTTGCTCATTCCTAAAACTTCATGTAGAATTTTAAAGACATTCGTCTTTGATATTTCTATTTCTCTAGCAATAACTTTTACTTGGCTGATAGTCAACACTAAATACTCAACTTTGTTGATGATTTCTTCAGTTTGTAGTTTTAGAAACCTTTTACATCATTAATGGATTCTGTGCTCCATTTGGTTGCTTGCATCAACATTTAACTTGGCAATAGGACGGACTATTTTTTCCATAAAGTCTCACCATTCTATCAACGAATGGCGAGATCGGCTATATCCACTGGCAGCAGGGCAATATGATATGGGGTGGAATTACGCACGGTGGACGTACACGTCTGCTGAATGTATAGCAGAGGATGACGGGTTGCTTATACATAGATGAGGTGTTATGGCCCGTTGTGCTTCCCAATCATAGTTTGCCACCCTTCCCGTTGCCATACAATGACTTATTAACTCCATGCCTTGTCGAGTAGCGATGGCATGCTCTACTCCCACTATTGGTGTTTCCAGCAGGGCTACGTTACCCTCCACATGAGGGGAAGTTATGCTACTTCAGTACTACTTCCATACTAAATTTCATTGCGTTAGAATCATACGTTCAGATTATATAGGGTGTGCTCGTCACTTTTTCGCAGTAGTGTACCTGAATGTTTTGTCGCCAATTAATAGGATTTTGGAACTTTAAAATACCCATTATTAATCTGTTTGAATTCTCTAGATAGTGCCAGATCTATTATTTACTCATCAGGATTATGCGGTTTTATTTGCTTTTCGTCTCTTTCACTGTGCTCTATCATTTATAAACTTATGAGTACATATTATAATGTAATTGTTAATATGGAGAATTATTGTTTAATATACGTTCTATAAGTCAATTCTAGCAGACAGCTATTTGGATTTGTATAATAATTCATTCATATTCTATTGGAACTACCAGTGTGAATCCATATATGAATAAATAAATAAATATTTTGTCAATATAGGCGATAAGTTTTTATTATTGTCTTCTAAGGAAGTTATGAGAAGAAGGAGCGAAATAACAAATTGATTAATATATTTTAATCAATCAGAAATACAAATGAAAATGGAACATCGTGGATATCTAAAAGGATCATTATTGATATATAACAAACGGGAGAGTATGGAGAGGTCGTGGTGGTCCAAAGTTGAAAATTTCACGTAACCGAAAGAGTTTTTAAGGATCTTTGAATATTTTCAGTATCTTATTAATTAATTCATTTTCTAGTATTATTATTAGTCTATTTTTTATTACAATAAAAATTTTGTTAATGCACAATGTAATATATGTGTATTACAGTCGATGGTATTTACGAGGTATATTAAGAGGTCATGTGTGTATAAACAAGGAGATATTATAGATGTTACTGTTTATGTCTATAACGCGTTGGAGATTTGCATGTAATTATATCATTCCGAAATCAACAGTACGGTTAGCAAACTCTATTCAATCTAGTGAGACAAAGACAACGCGCAGAGGGTAGATCAATAAAATTATACCGATTGTTGCTCCACATTACGTACAAACCTCGTCCGTGTGTATAATACGTCCTAAAACCGCATCCATACGTTTAGGTTATTGGCATTTGCACGGGATTCCACCACTGTTCTATTTTTATCCGTCTTTTTTCTACTATAATCTGGTCTCCTATCGCAATGTTCACTTTTTTGCGAAAGTGTTTTTTTTTTATTTGTGCCATTGATTCTATTCTTTACTCCATTTGCGGTTGGTAATGGCGAAAATTTTTGCAAACGTACGCTCACATATTCGGACTTTTTGCGTTGGCTATAATGGTATAATAGTCTGCTCGGACTGAACGAAGTCTAAATGAGACGCCTCTTCTCGATACGGACGGCATCGGCATCAAGTTAAATGAACTTAAGAGAAGGTATGAAGAGAGTTCAATGTTGTTGGTCTGATCCATTTCAATACGATGTCTATATAGTTATGCATCAAATCAGAGTGTATAAAATACCAAGGTTGCTATTACAATAAAGAAGGTTATCCACCAGACAGTTTTTTTCCATCAATAGACAGATTCATGAGCATAAAGTATTAAATGTGTCGTGACAAACGTTTGTACAGTTTACTTAAGCAGCTAGTTTCATTGTTTGGATTATTCGTCATAGAATTATTATTGTCTACGCGATTTTGTGTTGCCGTACATTTGGAAAACTAATTTTTTAATTTCTGAAAATTAAGAGTATTTTACTTGAAAGAATATTGCATGTGTATAAAATATACAGTTACGTGCAAAAAGTGTACCTGGGGTGAAAGAAATGAGATATCTAACAAACACAGGTAGTGGCAGTGGTTATTTTTATTTTTTACTTTGTAAATACATAAATCTACGTAAATATGCAATATTTATTCCATATGTTAATAATAAAAATTGGTGCCATTAGCGTGCAAAGGTGAGTGTTGTATCCAACTTACATTTTCTCTTGTGACATTTCCAAAACAAGTTGTAACTTTCTAGTTTTGATAGTTCTGTAACTGAAGTTGCAAATGTCCGACAATGCCTAAATATAGATTATCTTTCAGCAATGATGTGAGACATGAACCTGTAAAGAAATCAAAATAAATTCCACAATGAAAAAATTGTCAAGTATGCAGCCATACTAGAACATAGCTTTATAGAAAGCCTCAATGGCTTAAGTTTGCAGGATCGCACATACCAATTGCATACCACAAGACACATAGTGATTCACCAAAGTGCTTCAACTGTATTTAGTTCATCCAGCTAATTACAAAGGATGTGAAGTGATAAAAACAGTGCAAAGAACGCGCAAAAACATTACCAATACCAATCAAAGGCCACACACCGCAAAAATATATACCACATTCTTAAACAAACAAAGCAAACGTATGCTGATAAAGGAAAAGTAAAACTACCTATCAAGACTGATGCATCTAACACTATCAATTAAAATTTGCCAAGCAATTTTAGAAAAACGAACTGGAACACCTATAGACTGCGACAACATATTGATAAATTAAAAGCAGTCCCAAACAATGGTATTGGCTTCATTTCTGAGGTGTACTTTATAAAAGAAGATAACATCTTAAATTAAGAATTCATCAGATTACTCTCCCGCTAATCCAGTTAGAAATGGTAGTGCTATATTTATCAAACAATATATTTAGTTAGTTGAACCTGAAGAGAATATCAGGTAAGTTCAATCAAATTCAATACAATAATGGGTTGAATCACAATACTTACTATATACTCACCTCTTAGACACAATCTTAACAGAGACTATTTGAATGTGCTAATAAGTTCACGGAAAAATTTATCCTTGGAACACATTTCATTGCAAAAAAATTGGTTTGGAGATCTACTACAGACAACGACAGAAGTGTATTCTTCGGGAAACCAAATTAGTTTAAGCGTTAATAAAAGATCGACTTAATTGACTTCTTTATTACGTAAAATCAGATGAGGATACATTGAGGTAGTAAAGAATTTACTATGAGTACTCATCACTCACCAATACGCTCTCATACTATGTGAGAAAGTCGTTAAAAAAGTCGTTAATATACAAAAAGGGCATTATTTAGAAGGATATTTTTTTGTGTGTGTATAATTATGTTGAAATGGATTCGTGACAGCATTAAACCGCCTTTTATAATGCTGCGCTGTTAATCACTTTGCTTGAAACAGTGAATGGTAGGTCGATCGGATTTCAATACTTCGAGATAAATTTCACCGTCTCTCCGGAGAATTGAAACCCAGTTCCTATCCTTTCGCCATAACGAGAGTCAACCGCCTAATCACTGTGGCTATCGACCCATTAGAAGATAATATTAAGTTAAATGAATTTATACACGACACCCAAAGATTGTAAAATAATAAAGGGCAACAATTATCCAAAAGAAATTAGAACCTTCATAGAAAAACGGAAAATCAGAGATATATGGCAAATAGGAAGAAGTTTAGTGGATAAAATTATACTGAACAGATTGACTACTTAAATTAGTAATGAGATACATGACCTAAGGCAGAAAACTACTGTCTGATTCCTTGAGGAACTAAGTAGTGGATACCACAAATTGAAAATGGTGTACACACAAAAAGAATTTCTATGAGCAAGAAAATTAAATTTTTTGAACATATAAGCTTATTCCAAGAAATTATTTATGCGGGATAAGAATTTCAGCGTAAATTAAGAGAGTCAGTTTATTTTTTAAACAAGATATTTATATATTATAGTAATATTGGTTTAAAGAATTCATTGTTTAAATGGAATATGTGTAAATTTAGGAGTAGTACGTCTACATCGCCTGTACCATAGCAATGATGCATTTTATGATTGCCCTTGTATAAGAGAAGAGTCGAAAGATTTGAACACGTTAATTGTATTTGGTAATTCTTTTTCAGTTGAGGCGTGTTACAGGGTGTTCGTGCATTTTGTAAGTAAAATTTGAAGTAAGAAACTATGTATGTATGTATGTATGTTTATAAGTTATATATACAGGGTCCGGCAACGAAGCGGGGACGGAAGATTACACGCTTATTTGAAAGTTTGTCAAATATTTAGTCATCGGGTATTCTTCTGCACCATCAAGTGCACGTTTTAAAAATATTTTGTTTTATGCAGGGTGTTCCAGATGGAAATGCCAGACCAAAGATGCATTTTTTTTAATAGAACACCCTGTATATTAATAGAGAAAATGATCCGCGATTGAATGCTGGTTACAACGATATAATGTTGTATAGGTCTAAAGTTGATAGTTTCTGTGTAAACAATTATTTTACTTGATAAATTGATACATTTCAGTAGGCTATTCTGCATAGGGAAAAACAAAAGATTCGAAACCAACAGAATAGAATATTTTTTACTAGTATGGACTGTCGTTACTATGTGAAATAAATTCTGCAACTGCTCACTTTATACAGGGTGTTCACAATTTTGTAAAATCGAAGAAATCTCGAAATTTTTAAATGGAACACCGTGTATATTTTTAGCTCGTGCGTGTAATCTTCCGTCCCCGCTTCATTGTCGGACTCTGTGTAAAAGACGCCCACATTTTAAACATATCATTAATGGGGTTTGCGTTTTCTTCTATCATGATGCTATCACTCAGTGGGACTAGATTCAATAAATTTAATTTTTAGTATCAATAAAGCATGTGAGCGTTCTGTGCAGATAACGCTGCTCTTTTATTATTTATTATTGTTTCTAATAAATTTTTTCTTACGAATTTAGAATCTCTTATGTTTTATTCTGATTTACAATGAATGCTAGCCGCTAAAATAAAAAAGATAACATATTCTGATGAAGGTAAAAGTACCGAAGGCTTAGTAAAGTAATGTAAAGCCACATTAATTTTAATTATTGCACATATTCAGACACATTTTTTGATTTATATAGGTATCAAATTTCGTATATAAATAGCCCATGTTAACTTGATCTTCAATTTGCATTAGAATGTTTGAAATTAGAAATTATGAAGCTAATATGGATGTAAGAAATTTGATACATACACTGCAATATTTCTAAAGCACGTGCAGATATGAAGGCCAATTTTAAAAATGATGTGATATTTTAATTTTTAGTTCTTTTTTAAACTCAGATATATTTCGACTTGTAGGTCAAATAAAAGA